>JAVJIF010004938.1:0-301378 GCA_038442645.1 Agave tequilana
CCCCATCCTCGTCCTCATCTGGCACCATCGCGCATCTAACCGTAGCGCTGAGCCACCTTGATCTCTCTCCACCTTTTCTTCTTCTTTTCTCACCACCCATCACCGAGTGAACCCATTATCCATAATCATCTTCAACTTTTTTGTCATTGCTGACAATCCCAGATCTCCTGGCCTCATTCTCGCCCTCCGCTTTGCGCCCCTCGACAACCATTCGCTACACCATCAACAACCACCGCCTGCAATCGACCATCAACTTCATCTCGAGTCGACCGTTAATCGATCTAACCTCGTCTGCTAGACTCGGCTTCGATTCGATGCTGCAGATCCGAGTTCAAATCGAACTTGCTGTCTCTAACCCGACTTCTCCTTAACGAGATCGCCCATCATCTTCGCAGATCTCCCTCGCTATTGTCATCGTCACCCTCGTCTAGTAAACGACTGTAAGAGGGAGAGGGAGGTGATGGAGATAGTGAGTTTGCGGGTTAGGGTTAGGGTTATTATTGAGCGGTTAGGGTTAGGGTTGGGCTTAATCGGGTATGATTCCAGTAAACGGGTTCAGTTCCTATTTGGGGTCCGCGGGTATAGAACTGGTTATCCGACCGGTCTAATCGGGTCTGATACGGGTCAGGTACGGGTCCAGACCCGACCCATTGACGGGTCTATATAGCATGAGCGTTTGCGGAAAGAAGCTGCTGTAAAGATAGAATGACCCTGCTGCACCCTCCCGGAGTCATAATATTCCCTTCATATGCAGTCTACATGCTCGAATCTGCAACTGAATTTATATTTTGACAAGTATGAATATATGGATCATTCTGTTTGAAAGAAGAATAAATTATCATGTCTCCCTGTCTTTTGTCAGCGCTGGCCTAATCAATGAGCCAACTGCCCTCAAACCCAACTGTACAGGGAGCAAACAGCAATCTAAATCAAAACTGGTTGACTCACAAAATTAGATCTGGATCCGATGCAACATGGACCTTTTAGGCAACTACACAGTACACTCGTCACACAAATTATGCAAATTCGCGGTCCCCGCGTGGTAGCTACTCAATAACTGTGACCACCTTCTCAGTGAATCAAGGAACAGTGTGTGCGTGGACCATCGACCCATCACACCATCATTTATGTATAATTGTAGTATAAGATTTTCGGTAGATGGAAGAATAGTCACTTTCGTATCCAGAACAATCAACACTACGCACAGTAGTTAATCAGCTGGCAGGAAGCTGGGGAAGTTTGTTCTTGATTATTATAGAAAGGACACTGGGGTCAAAAAAAAAAACACTCATCCGAAGATTTTTGCTTCTGTAATTAATAATTTAAACTAGATCTTATCACACGTAAAACAGAACTGTGTATATTATTGATGTTGTATATTATTGATGAAGATAATGCTCAAAAATATATGTAAGACATACAATCGTATAATAAGAAACTCATAATACTAAACAAATTAGTATTGATTCTAATACTCTTCTCTAATATGGTTGTTCCTCCGTTCTAATTTCTATATAACTTTAATATAAATCACAATCTAACATATTTTGTTTTTTTTTTTGGTCGGTTTTGAATGCATCCAAAGTGTTAGCTCTGTAGATGTAACTGTTATTCCTATACTGTATTATCCTATATTTTTAGATATTTTGACTTAGTAAAATCTAGAGCTTGAACATGCCATAATAAGAAACAAATAAACTGCAATATAAATCAGATAATGAATAAAAGAAAAAAAAAAAAAAACAACAGAAAAATGAAGCTGGCCTGTGAAAGGAGTAGTCGTGCCAGTCACTGTCCTATAAGAAAAAGACCTATCCTATCACTTAGGCGTTGAAGCAGTGGCACCAACTAGCGATAAAAGATCTCTTGGAATGTATCACACGCACCCGACGTGAGCGTGAGCACAAGTCTCCTGCTCAGATGACAACAATCGCCCACTAAAAAAAAAGTTTAATTTTAAGCTAAAGAACAATTCGCGTGAAAAAACAAGAGGGAGAAAACAATATTATTGTTGTGTGTCAGCTTTAGAACTGAGTCCCAGATTTTACATGTAACAAGCGATTTAATGTGCACAATCCCAGATCTCGAGATTTGTAACCATCAGTGAAATTAGTCAAAGTTTTAATCAATCAAGTTAAAAAGAAAAAGAAATAAAAACAAAAGGATATCACGCAGCGCACACACCACGATGGCGATAGCGAGGCAATGCGGGCAGCGCAGCGTAACGCGCACGTGTGGTGTACCCGTCTCATAGCATATAAATCATAACAAATAGGATGAGGAATTATTGATTTTAAATCACTTTTCTTTTCATATCCCATTCCATGCGGGACTAAATAAAAGGCTAAAGTGTACATTAAAGGAAAAAAAATCTAGCTTTCCCTTGGTTGTGTCCACTCAACCCCAATAGTCCCTCCAAAAGCTTGAATTCAGGGAAACAAGAATTCAATGAATAATAGCCACAAAAATGTAAACAAAAGTTGGGCAACCTCATACTTTGAATTTGAGATATGTGCCTTGCAATATTTAACCTATCCTTAGTGAATTTCATCACAATCTGAGAGATATAGTGGCTAAGTCTTTACTAGAACTCTTTCCCAGAAATTGACAAAAGACAGACACATAGTACGCCCTCATTTATTGAGCAAGTGTGTTGAGCATTAATGACCATGCTCACAATAACTTCTCATAAGAGTTCTAAAGGTCAGGTCTGTCCCCCAACTAGGGTCGTCACGACTCTTCTCACGTAAGTAAGTCCTCTAAGGATACTACAACTGAATATTATATCCTCCACAATTCATGCGTTGAACTTATTAAGAGTTAAACTCAACCTAACCAGCTGTATCATAAGAGCACATCATAGAGAAGGGGTAAAAGCTACACGTGCTTAAATATGATATAATATATTCAGATCGATGTTCCACACGAGTGTCACCAGTCCAGCCTATTTTTACCACATAGAACTTTTTCATGGGAATAGCTCGCCAATCAAGAAGGTTGGTTTTTAAGTGTCGATGAATTCCTCTTTGGGTATCTCCCTTGATGTATCTAGGACCATACTCCTAGAAGGACCCTTTATTAAAATAGACTTTATAAAGTTCAGGGTCACATTATAGCTTAACAACTTTTATTTCAAGTGGTGACAGTCAGAGGTTTGACTTTTTATACCACATACTTAAGCTCTTGACACCTTTATTAAAATGGACCTTTAAAACAATTAAAATTTGACCAACTTAAGCGATTTTAATTTTAATGAAAGAATAATCTATCATACCCTCATTTAGGAATAATTAGATAAGCATGAAAATATTATTTTATTTTAACATGTCAATAAATAATATTTTACTTTACGTATATAGTTGGTCATACTGGTCAAAACTAAAATATCAAAATTTCTAGTCTGCTATGAACTGAACATGTACTTGATATAAAATTCTTTATTATCCAACTCATTTTTCAAACAATAATGATGTCAAAGATTGGAATTTTATGTTTATTAAATGGCTGCAAAGTGGTTCTTTACCAGACAATGAGGCATTCTAATTTGTCTCGCCATTTTTTCCTTAATAGTATCTAAATTTTCATTTTTGGACAAATTATTATAGCTCATATTTAGAGATTAAGATATAAAATTTTTCTCAGTATAGGTAATTTTTTTCATAATTTCGCAAATAAGACATAATTATAAATCTTTTTATCTTTGAAAAGTTATGATATTTAAATTATTCAAATAAATCTAAAAATATGAATATATTAATATCATGTAGTAAATCTTTTGAATCTCTTTAATCAAAGAATTTTTAAATCTTCGAGATGTCTACAATTGATGAATAGTCAAAATAATATCCTTATGATGTAAAATCTATATAGAAAGACTTAAAGATTTTCATTAGTGCATGACCATGTAAAAAATATTACTCAAATAATTATAATTTAAAACTTAGTCACAAATCATGCACTGAGTGCTTCAAAATGTTTTAATATTGCATATATAATAAATTCAATTTGCAATAAAAATAAAAAGATGCAAATGAAATTTGTTAGTACAAAACAACTAGATGAGTGCAAAGTTTAATTTCTAACTTTCACAATTATAAGTAAAAAATTTCATAATTCTATTGTTTGTTAAAATTATTAAAGTTCATTCAATATGATACATTAAATATGGTTGTTACAAAATAATAATGTACTTTTATAATTAATATAACTCCAGCCATTAATTTCTCATTAAATGAAACTAGTAAAGTTTATTAAATGAGAAAATTATGCTAATAAAGGCTTTTTATTTAGAAAGGATTTTTAATAGTAAAGTTACTATAATAGTAAAGCATATGTTTGATTAATAAAATAGGACTAATAGCTTTTAAGTTAACTAAAACTAGTAATTAAATTTTTTGTTTGCATAAAAGAGATTGATTTGAAATCAAAGTCAAAACTAAGGATTGATAGTGTTTAGCAATTAACTCATATAAATTTATAGTAGTTTAGTATAGATGAATAAATGTGGTAGAGATTTTCCTATACGATTGATCGAACGGTCAATCTCACACTACAAATAGAAAGAGGACTGTGTCTAATATAAATGTAGAAAATGAAAATTAACAGAGTAAGCAGACGAGACTCAAATTTTACGTAGAAACCCAGAATGGGAAAAACACAGGGAGGAGAGAGAGAGAGAGAGAGAGGAATTCACTATTTTCTGGTTTTTACAGTGGGTTTGCAATATTCTTTCTATTTTTCCTCTTTTTTTGTCTTCTTCTTTCGTCTATAAGTGGTCGTTGTGCTGTAATGGATGGAGCGGATCATTCTCCGTGATTCGTGATTTATTGTTAAGATTCTCCATATCTGTTAGGATTGCTGCGCTTCTTTGGTATTGGCATGCCAGTGGAATACACCTAGAGGGGGTGAATAGGTGTATGCTAATCAAATGCGAAATAACAACTATTTATGCTAAATGATGCAAACAGTTCACTCAAAATAAGAATTGAAGCCGAATTTCTCGTGAAGGGCTCTAGAACTTCTCCTCTATAAATCCTCTAGACTATGAGTTGAGGTGCTCAATTGTCTTCTTGTTGAAATGAGTATAGACCGACAAAAGTGAATGTAATGCAATGATGAATGTGCAAGTGAATCAATACAAGTGTAAGCAATAAAAGAGAAAAAGAGACAGAGAACAAGAGACAAGCAATCGCAAACACAAAGAATTTATTTCGAGGTTCGAGCCACCGCTCTACGTCCCCGCCTTCACCACTATGAAGGATTTCACTATCCACTAATGGATCTTCACAAAGGGATCTTACAACAAGGAAGTACAAAGGTCTACACAAGACCGGAGTACACAACTCCACCACTCAATCCTCTACACAAGAGGTAGCACAAAGCCATGAGGTTATAAAGCTCTTGGTGATCACTCAAGACTACAAACACTTTCTCTTACGACTTTTTATAGAGTAGAATATGAAATAAAGCTCAAGAAGTTATGTGAGAGTACAAATTCAGTTAGAAAGAATTTAAGAGCTTGAAAATCAAATGAAAATAGCTTTGAAAGGATTGAACTTGAAGATTAGAAGCTATGTAAACTTTTCTCTTTTGAAGCAAACATGATTTTTTTTTTTGTGAAAACTTATAAACTTATCTCTTAAAACCAAAACCAATGACCCATATATATAGGCAATAGATAAATATTATTAGTAAAGCATACCGGTCATTTGGGGTGTGATTTGATCCACATAAATCAAAAATGCCCGTTGGAATACACAAAAACCAAATAGATTGAAAATATAGTCGTTACTGTAGCTTTGGCAGCAGACCGGTTGACCGGCCGGTCGCCCGACTGTTCATATATAAAAATAGCCATTGACTTTGGTCGACCGGTCGGTCGATCGAAGTCAACCGAGGCTAAGGGTGAGCCAGTCGGTCGACCATCGGTCGACCGACAGACGTGCACAACGTGCACACCCCCAAGCCACAAGAACAGTCTACTAAGTGTCTTGGCCTGAGATAGGCAACAGTCGACCGTTCGGTCGACCGACCTAGATTGAAAAACTGTTTTATTTAAAATTTTGAAATGAATTTTTTTCTAATAAAATTTGTATTGGTTTATAAGAGGTATAATCATGTATTTGCAATGAGATACAAGTTCTAAACTTGATATAAATCTTTGAAAAATATATGAAACATGTATTAAGACTAAACAATAAAACATCAATACAAAATAAACTTGTATTTTTGAAAACGTTTATTTTTGTGTGTGTAACTTCTTGAGAATCGAATCTATATTCTACACTTTAATATACTATTATACAAGGCTCTTAGCGACTACAAGTGTCCTTCAAGCGGCTTCTCCATTAGCGACATCGAGTGCTTTGAATTTCAATCCCGTACTTGAATACTCTTAAGTCTTCAACACCTTCCTTTAGAGAAAGAAAATGTCTTGAATTCTTTAGAACCCTGAAACACACTTAAACACTTAAACTGATTAGTACTAATACTACATATGTTTTGTTATCATCAAAACCATGAGCTGGTGATTGTAACCTTGGGCCAACAGTCGGATATCCGCCACCATCTGTAACCATTCACACTGAAATAAGAGAGGCACTTAGAACATAGGGAATACTATGGCAATGCAACTGTCCTGGAGATCCGGATCTCCTGTTGCTGAGCTGTGTCCAACATGAGTCAGGAAGATGGCAGATAGTCGAAGATGTCGGGATTAGAAGAAACTCGGGGTCCTCTCCTTGGAGTCGTGAGGTTCTCAGGGTTTTGTATGAGCTGACTGGCATGTTGGGTGTGTTGACTTCTTGCGTCACCTCTGAGGCGGTGGGACACATGGCTCGATCCTAGAGAATTCCCAAATTGAATACTACAGGTGCCCCTCGCCCTTGTGATTGCTGAAAAAGAAATCAGAAGGACAAAGTTGGTAAGAATCCATTAAGTGCTCTGAACTCTCCTGAAAGTTTATAGATTAACATCTATATATACATTACTATTGTCACATTATCTGTCCAATTTATGAATAAACACTGCTAAAATACCAATTCTGTCTCCTATTTGCAGATAATACTAGGAGAAGGGCAATTTGGTAAAAGACGCTGACTGTTGCTATTTTTTAGGATAATTTTGGAGATATCTTGAAAACCAAGTTTTTCTACAGGAACGCAAAACAGAGACCACTTGGTGCCTAATATTGAAACCCAATCTGCTAAAATATCAGAACACAAATTAGAAAACTGAGACCATAAATGAACCTCTCACAGCTGGATGAGACCAGGACAAGAAAATCAGGGCCTCTGGCCCTAATGGGCTACGGAACCGTGGCTATTGCCGTGGATTAGCGGCAAGTCTGTGGAGGGTCACCCGGTTTTCGACGTATGGCTTCGTCTCTTCTATCAGAACCTTCATTTCCCTATAAATACTACATTTGGAAACCAAAATGGAGGTTAGAGAGCAGTAGGCTAGTTTTTAACTTTAGTGTAGTTTTAGTGTAGTTCTCTTCATTTTTTTTTATTTTTCTTTCCTTTTAGATCATGTATTAGAGTAGAGAGTGATTCAAGAGAGAAAGATAGATTGATATAATAGAGAGTGACAATTAATGAAGCTTCCTCCTTTCCTTCCATGGTTTATTCTCTAACCTCTAACATAATTAGCTAACTTTCTTTTCATGGTAATATAACTACTAATCACTAATCATCTAACCCCTTACTTGATAATCCACATGAATCTAAGCCTCTACAAGGCTTTACTCTTGCAAGAGCCATTGATGGCTCATGATGATGGGTTCTAATATCTAAACTTGCTAAATTGCTAACTCTTTTATTTCATGCTTGCCTTTAACCAGTTTTGATATCTAATGTTTATATTAGTTTTGCTCTTGATGCAAGTTTAAATGTGAAGAACCATCTTATGTGTCATACTTTAAAATGTCTCTCGAAGCCAAGGATTAGTGATGGCCAAGGTTTCATGTGAGGCAACTATCACTAAGACGTTAGCTTGATTAGTGGAGTACTTAGTAGTTAGTAGGCATGAGTTTTCTTCTCTTTTTTACTTTATTTTCAAAACAAATTTCAAAACTCATTTATTATTTTCTTATCGATGTTTTCATCATCTTCGTCACTCACCACTTATTTTTATTTCTCCACCACAAATTTTCTCTCTTTTCTATTTTGTTTTTAATACCACTTTCTAAATCACTTCACAACGTGTTTACCTCGTTTTCTACTTTCTTGTTTTTTCTTCACCAATTTCAAAACCTCTTCTTTATCATTTTCTTATCACCAATTTTATCACCTTCTCTTCTATCACTTCTAGTTTTCTTTTCTTTTTTTCTTCTCTTTCTTAAACAAAGAAGAACTCGTTAACAACCAACATGAATGAACTATTAATGCTTTTAGCACCTCTCATCCTTGTGGATTCGACCCGTATACCCTTTATGCTATAACAGAAGTATCGAAGAAGCCAAAACACACATACTTAAAATACTAATTTACAAAATACACGTTTTCGTGCCCCTTCGAACAAAATTTTGGCGCTATTGTCAGAGATGGGAATAGTTTGAACTCACTTTTCTGTTAACATTTTCTTCTCTATTTTGGTGTGCAGGTCAATTTTTATAGAAACTGAACATTACATAAGTCTAAAATTGCTTGCATCTCCCTGCTCCAAAAAGTAGGGACCCTGCTTCCTTCATATTGCTGCGCTCAAGACAATTTACCATGCAAACGTGGCCTGGTCTGGAGCACTGTGCTTCAGTTTTTGTAGGGCATTTCCAGTGTTCATATATTGCAATATCTGCTGAAAAAATTCTACTTTGATTGCCTACACACTGCAATAATAAACAACAAAAATAATTAATTGGACACTTTAAAACGGTTTAGATATTTGCATTGTAGGCACGTGTCAATTTCATTCCAATATATTGTATTTTGTTCTATTGTTGTGATCTGAACTGAGGTATACATATTGCATTGCATATAGCATAAGAGATACACATGGGTGATTTACTCGCTTTGTGTGTTTATTCTTGTCTATATTGCACACTTGCATGAATCAGAATTAAGGGCATAACTTAATACAAGGTAAGGTAGGAAAGTCATTACTCTCTCTTAGCCTAAAAATCACCTCCCCACTCACACAACCTAAGCCTTAATAAAAATTGATAGACGTTGGGCCCTTGGGATATCTCGGACACATTAAGAGATTGACCTCAGGAGAAAGTTGTTAGTACCAGACTCTTACCGAATTAGTGTCCAAGGTTGGAGATTAGAGGTTAAGTCTTAAAGATTCAGTGGTTTGACGTATTAAGGCCTATTTCTTATGCACGGATGCCTCACACTGAATTTTTTCCCTACCTGGCCGATTAGCTCGTGGTCAGATACTACAATAGCCTCTCTTGGACAGTCGACCAGTTAAAAGTCATCTAGGTCTAGGTCAACTTTAGCATATATTTGTTTTCTTTCTTTTTTGTTTAGTTGTTTGTTTGTTTGCCTTTTGCTTTTTGTTTGTGTTTGTTTGTGAAATGGATTTTAATAATAATTTTTCAATCGTAATATGAATCCATATTTCATCACGACCCCATTTGACTCGAATAACTTCAACCCGGCTTTACACAATAAGGACAAACTAAATAGGCCGGATTGGATATATTCGATTCAATATAACCCATACCTCCAATCTTATACCAAAATCTTCAGAATAAATTCAACTCTTCACAGAATCGATGGGGATTCACCTCCCCGGGTCTAATTTTCAATCACCTTATCAACAATTTTCACAATATTCATTTCTCAATTTTTCTCCTATACTCCTTTTTCTGAATAACCGATTGAAGAAAAATCTGAATTAGAAAAGAGTATGGAAGCCATAGAAGCCATGCTTGAGTCCCAATAACAATTTTAAAACATGCTCGACTCACAATCCTCACAATCTTTTTCACATCATGCTTTATATACTCCTTTTCTACAATAACTCATAGAAGAAAAATCAGAGTTAGAAAAGAGTATAAAAGCCATATAGGAGGCCGAACGAGAATTCCAAACATGTTGGCCTCCCTATATCCACAAAGTTTTCAAGATTCATACTTAGTCTTACATCTTCAAAATGAACAACCATCAGTTTTGGACATGACTATGAAACTCTTGCGTGAGTCCGAGCAATAATCTCAAAACATGTTAGACTCACCATTTTAACCAAAATTTCAAGATTCGTACTCAACTTTTCCAGTCCCACCTCTTCAAATGAACAACCATCGGTCCTGAAAATTAGTATGGAACTCTTGCATGAGTCTGAGCGACAATCTCAAAACATGTTGGCCTCACCATTTTTTCAGAACCAAGCTTCATATACTTCTTTTTCAGAACACCCAATTGTAAAAAAATCTGTCCTAGAAATGAGTTTAGAAGACTTGCGTGAGTCCGAGCAACAATCTCAAAATCTGATGGACTCACATTTTCACCATAATCAAAACCAACTTCCTTACTCTCATTTTCAATAAGAACTGATTGCCCAGAGTATGGAAGACATGATTCCAACTTGAAATTCTGTTACCTGGCTTATCAGTAGGTTAGACGCAATAATGAGCAAATTGGCCAATGATTATAGGAACGAGAAAACTCTTTTATCAACCTTAGACCAATCCTGATATCTCTATCTCTATCAATTAGACCCAAGAATCATATTGTTTTGAAAACCAAGATTAAATTTCTTATACCCTGAAAACCAGATTAAAACATGTTGGCCTCACCATTTTTTCAGAACCAAGCTTCATATACTTCTTTTTCAGAACACCCAATTGTAAAAAAATCTGTCCTAGAAATGAGTTTAGAAGACTTGCGTGAGTCCGAGCAACAATCTCAAAATCTGATGGACTCACATTTTCACCATAATCAAAACCAACTTCCTTACTCTCATTTTCAATAAGAACTGATTGCCCAGAGTATGGAAGACATGATTCCAACTTGAAATTCTGTTACCTGGCTTATCAGTAGGTTAGACGCAATAATGAGCAAATTGGCCAATGATTATAGGAACGAGAAAACTCTTTTATCAACCTTAGACCAATCCTGATATCTCTATCTCTATCAATTAGACCCAAGAATCATATTGTTTTGAAAACCAAGATTAAATTTCTTATACCCTGAACTTGACCAAACTCCACATTTTGAGAACCACATTGACATTTTTGTAAGTTATTCTTTTTCTGAAATTGAACTTGAGATGAATGTGATCCTGAACCTCAACTTGGTAATTCAATTCTATTTCTTGACTCAATATTGACACTGGTACCTTTACTTGAATTTAATCCCTTTCCTGAGTTAGTATTGAATTCTGTACCCATTCATCATGAAATTGAATCACCAATCTTTCAAGATCAACATATTGAACTTGACCAATACATACTTTTGAAAGTCCCATTGGCAAAGTGGCATGTTTTTATTTTCATGAAATTGATCTCAAAGAGTCATGTGACCCTGATCCTCAATTATGTGATCTAGTTCAAATTTTTGAATTAATATTGACTACTGTTTTGTTACCCAATTTGAGCAAAATTTAGTCAGTTTTGATTCTCATACCTGTCTCTAGAATTTGAATTACCAATCTTAGAAAGTCGCATTCCATTATGAGAAAATGAATGTGAACTAAAGTTTCAACTTCTTGATTTGAACCCACTTCCTGAACCAATTTCGACTCTAGAACTTTACTTGATTTCAGCCACTTTTCTGAGTCGATATTAGTTCCTGTACTTTTGAACCCAAATTAATCATTTCATCTTTCACACTCCATTCTGGATAAAGGTGTAGAAAATAATGACTCTGAAATTATTTTTAAAATTTAAAAATTTGATAGGGTAAAACTTCTAATAAAGTCATACATGTATACATTATAATAGTGAGTCATATTAAAGAGGTCACTTGTGGGTTTCTGTAAACTTCATGTAATCTTAATTGGGCCATATTTCGTGCACCAATTAGACCGCAACCAGAACCATCACCTGGAGGTGAATTCTCCTTCCCTTTGTATTTTCATGCATACATACATTCATGATGCATTGAGTACAATGAATGAGATAAGTTTGGGGGAGGGTCTACTAACATAGAGTTTTTAGATTTTTTTTCCACTTCTTTTAGGATATTTTTAGAATCTCTTTTGTATAAGATTTTTTTCTTTCTTTAAAAACTTTTTGAAACAAGAGAAAAAGTTTTGATATATTTTAAAGAAAATTAGTTGATCTTAGAAATTAGGGAAACCACAATTATGACATCTTAAACCTACTCAAAATAATAAATCTTATTTAAAATTATAGGTTAAGTAAGAAAGATTGGAAAGATAATTTGATCTTGAATTTTTTGCTTTAGAGAGCATACACTTTACACTTATATATTTTTGGGATGGAAATAAAACTTGCTATAAATAAAATTAAAAAAATTATTATTATAAATACTTGACCACTAATTAAGCTAGTTAATTGTGCCGTAGGAAGTATGGTTAGTCATGACTAACGGTGGTCAAAACAAATAATACTCCTTTACTTTTGTGGTCTTGTTTACTCGAGTCTTTATGCCCGGGGATGTTTTCTCATATGGTGTCCTAAGATCGTCAGATTTTGAAGTCACCGGCTAAAACTAACTACATGAGTAAGCTAGAGAGCCTAAAAAAACTAAAGGAAGAAAAAGAAAAATATATATAAATAAATGGCTTGATGTTTAGAGTTGAAATCCCAAAATTCTACAGTATCACAAAGTGCATATTATCTAGATTTTATGAAAGATCAAATATTCAGTCCAATTTTGAAATTCTTACCTTAATTGATGACAAGAAATTGCATATAGACTAAGTTTAAGAATAAATAATTTTTGATGATCCTAAGACCTTAGATCGTTTAAATTTTCACAAAATAATTTGAAAACTTCTCTCTCTTTTAAAATGTGTTTTCAAAAATACTAACTTTTGTTTTTTCTTTATGAATTTTGTGGGTATAATCTGCTGAGAACCATCAAGGGACTATAACTTCTCCTCCAGGGGAAACTTAAAGGTTTAAAGACTTGTTGCAGATGCTTAGTGCAATCATGTCACCTGTGAAAGTGGTGTAATAACTTTCTTAGTTTTTTCCTTAGCTTCCTGTTTTGCTCGGGACGAGAAAAAGATAAGTGTGGGGGTGTGATTAGTATCTATATATACATTATTATTATCACGTTACATTCCCAATTTACGAATAAACACTGCTAAAATACTGATTTTGTCTCCCACTTGCAGATAATACTGGGAGAAGGGCAATTTGATAAAAAGAGGCTAAATGTCGCTATTTTTAGGATAAATTCGAAGATTTCTTGAAGGCCAAGTTTTTCTAGAAGAATCCAAAATAGAGACCACTTAGAGCCTAATATTGAAGCCCAATCTGCTAGAATATCAGAGCACAATCAGAAAACTGAGAGCATAAATGAACCTCTCGCAACTGAACGAGACCAAGACCCAAAATCAGGGCCTCTAGCCCTGATAGGGCCGCGAAACCGCCGTTGTTGCTGCGGATCTGTTGCAAGTCTGTGGAGGGGTCAACCAATTTTCGACGCGTGACTTTGTCTCTTCTTCCAGAACCTTCATTTGCCTATAATACTGCATTTGAAAACCAGATTTGAGGTTAGAGAGTAGTAGGCTAGTGTTTCTTCCTTTAGTATAGTTTTGATGTAGTTCTCTCCTTTTTTCTTTTGCATTTTCCTTTTTGTTAAATCATGTATTAAGATAGAGAGTGATTCAGGAGAGAAAGAGAGATTGATGCATTAGAAAGTGAAAATCTATGAAAGATTCCTCCTTTTCTTTCATAGTTTCTTCTCTAACCTCTAACATGATTAGCTAACTTTCTTTTCATGGAAATCTAACTGCTAACCATTAATCATCTAACCCTTTACTTGATAATTGATTGAGGCAAAACCTGCACAAAAATACAAAATTTTAGATCTTATAATAAAAATGTGCAAGTGCTCATTCTTCCGCTATAGCAAGTGGCTATGCGGGTTGTGATCCATAAGAGGGTTTGCGATGGAAGCTTTACGGTTCTTTATTGAAATCGTTAAGAAGAAAAGCGAGAGTTCTTCTCTGTTTTTAAGAGTGAAAATGAAAAAAAGAATTATGTTAAAATTAGAGAGAAAATGAGAGATGAAGAAGGTGGACAAATCAGAAAATAAGAAAAGCGACTATGTACAAATGGAGTGAGTGGAGAAGAAAGAGTTGGAAGGGGTGGTGATATAATTTACAGAAATGAGAGAAAGGAAAGAAAAGAAGGAATACTTACCTAGGTTGAGTGATGACTTACCTGAAAATCGTTGCATGTTCTACCTTTCCTTCGGAGGCGTTCAACGCATAGATCATAAGCTCGAGCTCAGTCCCCGTGCACATTATATCGTCAGGCCTAGCAAGAACGAAGTGATGCAGATCTTGAAAGAGGAGAACGTCTTCATGAACTATCGCTGGCTCTCACGTAGCTTAGTTATACTTGCCTTGGATTTCACTTGTAAACTCAACAAATACAACCAAGGTAAGTAGAAGAGGAAGAAGAAAGCAAAACAAAATACGAACATAAAAAGAAGCTTTTACCTTTATTAATTGCAGAGACAATGGAAGAAAGGAGGAGGGTACATCGGTGTCACTCTCAACGTCAGCCTCTCTCTCTTACTTACATGAATCTTCTTCTACCCTAAGTTACTACAAGTTACATAAAAAGAAAAACCTAAACTACAAATGAAAACTAGGCTAAATCCTACTCTGCCTTCCCCTTTGCTCAGCTAAAACCAGTATTTATAGGCAAAAAACCTAAAGGAGAAGATCCCAGGAAGATTGGGGGAATCTCCTGGTCTGATGTATTTCCCGTATCTTCTTCTGATTTTCTTATTTTTTTCTTTAAAAGTTGACAAAACAGCCTTTGATTGTGCTTGATTCAGGAGGATTCTTCTCAACCTTCCTTATATACCAAGATTTTGCCCACAGGGAGGATTCTTCTCAACCTTCCTTATATGCCAAGATTTTGCCCTGATTTCTTCATCTTGATTCAGGGAGGATTCTTCTAAACCTTCCTTATATGCCAAGATTTTGCCCTGATTTCATCATTTCAAATTTATTCTGAATTAATCAGAATTTGGTGGGCTTTTGGGCTTGTTTCTCTTCATCTCCTTAAGGAATGGTGTAACGCCCCGATCCTGCGGGTACGGAGACGTTACTGCAACGTATATACGTAGGTCAGAAATACCCACGTATATACGCTAAGCATCAGTACAGGCAAGAATCAGAGTGTGGAAGCAAGTGGTGCATCATACATTCCAACACATGTGTACAATTACAAAGTTATCACCAAGGTGATCTGATATTACAATAATATTACATCACCTGATAGGCGCAAATGCGAGAGTACAAAAAGATGTACATATATGAACTGTACAAAAGGCACTCACGAGTTTTGCAATAGGAAACTCGAGAGGCAAACAGGGGGCCTGGAAGGATGGAGTTCCGGACGGTCTGTTGAAGATCCGCGCTACCGCTGCGCTACTCTGATCAGCAACAGAGGGAATCCACACGCTCCAAGCTCCAAAACCTGGACATGAGGATCCAGGGGAGTCAGATGAAACTCCCCAGGCGAATGGTGAAGCAAAAGCCAAGTGGCGAGCCAGGACGAGCACAAATGTATGTAACAAATAATATCAAGTAGGAAGTACTCATGATATGATCAGATAAGACAGGAGACAGGCGGGTTAGAATACAAGTAAAGAGCATGGTATGAACAGATATAGCATAATAATCATAAAACAGGAAAATCCGATATAAAATCTCATTACGGGCAAAACCGATTGTATAAGCTTAGGTCACGGCTCCATGAGACTAGTACATCGAAGGAATAATCCAAACAAGGAAACCCTCATCTATATACCTTTATCTCATATCATCGTAATCCAAGCACATACAACCCGAATTACAAAGTGGTCATAACAAGAACACATAACAGGCATAACAGGAGTACATAACAGGAATCATAACGGGCATAACAGGAGTACATAACAGGAATTATAACAGGAGTCATAACGGGAACCGTAACAGGAGTACATATTATTACTCGTCTGACCCATATATCTAGGTATGTGTCCTGGTGTACATCTCAACACACATACATCCATATATAAGCAAGCCGAGGGTTGTTATTGGAAGCAGATGGAGAACTGATAGCTCCTCTTATAGTAGTTCCCGTACACCCGGGACCAGCTTGAGGGCCTTAAATCCCCCTAACACGCATCTTCTGAGGGCCTTAATCCCTCTAACACGAATCGTCAGTTCAGGTAATCCACTACTATAAGCAAGGCATCATTCCGGCATCCATCACTTCCTCCCATTCCCCGTGTAAGTTGTCCTTTTTATGGCTTGTTAATATTATCAGATTACGGGAATGAGTAGGATCATAACTTGTCATAACAGGTATCATAACGGGAATCATAACAGGAGTCATAACAGGGGTCAGGCATAACTGGTGTACATAACAAGAGATCTGGTACTTCATTCCCTTAACGTGATAATCATGAGAGGAAAGTTATTCATAACAAGTATCAGGTTATTATGCCAATGACGAGTGTTCATGAAGATAAGAGTAATAAGTCAAGTAATAACACAATATGTAATACAAGTCCCGAGGATAAAGTCCATATTCAAGAAAGTGATAAACCACAGCAGGCAGCCAGAGTTAGGCGACTAGGGAGAGAAGGTAGTCGACTTATAAGAGGTTAGTCGACTATAGTAAAGGGTCTAGTCGACTAATAAGGCTGCGTTTGGGAGAGCTGCGTTTCAGGAAGAAAGTTAGTCGACTAGGGAATTATGGGTAGTCGACTAAGATGGCCGCGTCTCCGAGAGCCGCGTTTCAAGAAAGTGGCGCGTCTCAAGAAATGGCGCGTCTCAAGAAATGGCGCGTCTCAATGAGCCGCGTCCCAGAAGAAGGGTTAGTCGACCAGGGGCAAATGTCAAGTCGACTAATAAGGTTGCGTTTTCAGGATTGGCGCGTTCCAGAAGGAAAGTTAGTCGACTAAGAGAAATATATAGTCGACTAATCAGTGGCGCGTCTCAAGAAAGTGGCTGCGTTTCAAAGGGGTTAGTCGACTTATACATGGGTCAAGTCGACTAATACTGTAAAACAGAGAGCAAAACCAACTTTCGAAGTTATGGTTTGTTGATATGAAAATACAAGTTAACTAAGTCTTTAGCGAGGAAAGGCACTCGCCTAATGATGATCCTTTGCTGCGTCCAACGAAGGGAAGTTCGGCCTCAATCCAAAAGGAGGGTACCGCCCTAAGTCTTGCCGCCGGAGAAGAACGCGGCCTCAATCCAAGAGGAGTGGCCGGTCTTCACAGAGAGGGAGGTTGATGGTGCAAGTCTAGTTCAAGTTGCCAAAATGGGATTTTGCAAACGGTGCCACGGGAGCGATTAGTTGGCTAGAATGAAAGAGCTCGCCGTGGAGGTGAAGATGGTATACTTGGTGGTGGCCAAGGAGATGTAGGTGGTGGTGGAGATGGTGGTGAAGTTTTGGTGAGAGGGTGGGTTCTTTGGTGTTAAGAGAGGAAGAAGAGGGTGATATGGATGGTTGGAGTTGGTGCCTTTGTTGTTGGAAAGGTGGAGGAGATGGAGAAGGAAGAAGTGGTGGTGTTGGTGAAGGAGATGGTGGCCAAAGGAAGCAAGAGGTTGTCTTCCTTGCTCTCTGTTGGTGGTTGCAGGAAACAAGGAAGAAGAAGAAGAGAAATGAAAGAGAGAGAAGGAGTGGGGTGATTTATATAGTGGGGAAGTAATGATTGCAAGTTTGACTTTGGAAGCCAAGGAATGAAACTTGCGTTCATTGGAAGGAGATGGGCTGCGTTTCAAGCCAAAGAATTGGACGCGGGAATGAAAGCTGCGTCCAGGAGGAGATGCAAAAAGGCTGCGTTTCACAAAAGGACAAAAGTCATGATGACTTGATGGAAGTGATTAGCAGCGCATTAAATGAAGCATGGGGAGGTGAGGAGAGGATCTCTGCATTTAATGCAGAATCCCAGGTAGGTGAAGCTCGCGTTTGAGGGAGGAGAGAGAAAATAGGAAAAGACAAGAGTGGAATATATGGGGCAATCTCCTCGGTATCTGGGAAAATACTGAAAACTCCGGAAAAGCCCAAAAATAAAATAACTCGGAAAGTTTCCCAAAAATTCACAAAAATAATAGATATTATAAAATGATTTTTGGTGAAATCGGTTTTCAAAGATTAGATCTCATTTTCCAGATAAAAATCCTGAAGTCAACCGTCAATCTCGGTATACACCGGATTGGCCGGATTTTGATAAAATCTGATAAATCTCAGAAAAAGTATTTAGATAGAAAATATGATTTTAAGAAGTAATGTAAAAGGCACTTTTAGAAATTCTAAACCGTTTGTAAATTAAAAATTTGGGAATCGGTCAACGGGACTGGCCGACACCGGTTTTGAAGATTTTCAACTTAATCCAAGAAAATTCCAGAAAATTATAGAAAATCTAGAATATTGGAAAATGATGTTTAAAAACTAAAATCGGTCAAATTAGAATACCAGAAGGTCCAAATCGAGCAATACTCTAGGATCGGGCCCTCGGTTCAGACTAGGGCTGACTCCGAGTCCACGAATCCAAATCCAACACCAAACAATCACATCAATAATCATAAAACAAAAACAAGTACAAGATAAATCAAAGAAATATGTTAGAAAAATCAGAATACGTATCTACGCACGTATTCCAGGAACGGGGTGTTACATTCCATCCACCTTACAAAAATTTCGTCCTCAAAATTTCGATAAGGGGAGGATGAACACAGAAAGGATAGAAATGAGGATTTATACCATTAAAGATATGAGTAACTGAGGGTAATTCCCACCTATTGACTGAATAATAAACTCAAGATTGAGATGTTTCTGTACTTCTGCTGTGTATATCCTCTGACGGTGCCATAATAATACTGACCTGTATCTGCTTTTTCGGACTGCGAAGCTAAGCTGATAAATCCCTAGAAATCCATAGTGCTGAAATCCATAATATAATATAAAGCCGTGCATGGCATGAAGCTGTCCTTGACAAAGAATCTGTAGTAGAATTACCGATGCTGCATACATACTACTTCTCCAGAATACTGAAGATAAAGAAAACCCGGATAATACTGAGCATGAATCAAGAAGACCAATAATTAAGAATTCCTGAATACTGGGCATTGCAATCTCTGAAAGGCATCACCGAGAATATAGAATAACCACAAAGAATTCTGAATGACAACCCGACTGCACATGAAACATTAAGAGTACCCAATCTCTGCAAGGTTTGCTGAATGAATCGTTCATACGGGTCACGGCAATAGCTCAGATACAGCGAGAAAATCCTGTACATCGGATCCATGAAAACATACAAGGCAGAAGAAGTCCGAGGAACGGCTAGAGTGCTAAGCACTGAGGGGACTAGCCATAAACGGAACCAAGCCTAGGTGAGGCCATCGCGTAACACATCTCAGGTGTTAAGCATTAGGGTGCAGCGGAGCTAACGCTCTGCGAGGCTCACACATGGTGGAGCTCATGCAGCGAAGCCAGCGCGTAACACAACGCTAAATGCTAAACACCAGGGTGCAGCGAAGCCCACACCCGGTTAGGTCCACGGGTGACTAGAACACAACCCTCGCTTGGCGAGGCTAGCGGGGTCCGTAGTCCACCAATCCATAAAACTGCCAGAAGTTGGTGACTCTGAGAACACGATCAAGAATCACAATAACCAAAAAGAGTCCCGAATGTTGTCTCCATAACTCTGTCCGGCAGAAGCCCTAAATCTGAAATACTGTTCCATACCGATGTTCCTCATGTAATGATACGGTCTGTCTGATTATATAAGTGATGACTATCCCACTTGCTGTGCTGATTTCCCCATGATGTATCCACATACACTAGAATAGGATGCGAGGCTGAAGAACCATCCATTATAAGACCAGTGATGCACCAGAGTCAAAGAATACCAAAACATAATGATAGCGAACCACATCTGTCTTGCTGCTACCCTACCAGTTTATCCATATCTTGAGTTGGTATAAGAATGAAAGGAACTGGAAATGGAAAGGATGGAAGAGATTTCAAGAATCAAGGAAAGGACGATCAAGAGGGAATAGATAACTTTGTACTTGCAGTTGGATTGTATAACCACGACTCATGCATTGTACCGAGGATGTGAGAGCCTAGGCTCTGATACCACCCTGTAACGCCCCGATCCTGCGGGTACGGAGACGTTACTGCAACGTATATACGTAGGTCAGAAATACCCTCACGTATATACGCTAAGCATCAGTACAGGCAAGAATCAGAGTGCGGAAGCAAGTGGTGCATCATACATTCCAACACATGTGTACAATTACAAAGTTATCACCAAAGGTGATCCGATATTACAATAATATTACATCACCTGATAGGCGCAAATGCGAGAGTACAAAAAGATGTACATATATGAACTGTACAAAAGGCACTCACGAGTTTGCAATAGGAAAACTCGAGAGGCAAACAGGGGGCCTAGAAGGATGGAGTTCCAGACGGTCTGTTGAAGATCCGCGCTACCGCTGCGCTACTACTCTGATCAGCAACAGAGGGAATCCACACGCTCCAAGCTCCAAAACCTGGACATGAGGATCCAGGGGAGTCAGATGAAACTCCCCAGGCGAATGGTGAAGCAAAAGCCAAGTGGCGAGCCAGGACGAGCACAAATGTATGTAACAAATAATATCAAGTAGGAAGTACTCATGATATGATCAGATAAGACAGGAGACAGGCGGGTTAGAATACAAGTAAAGAGCATAGTATGAACAGATATAGCATAATAATCATAAAACAGAAAATCTGATATAAAACCTCATTACGGGCAAAACCGATTGTATAAGCTTAGGTCACGGCTCCATGAGACTAGTACATCGAAGGAATAATCCAAACAAGGAAACCCTCATCTATATACTTTTATCTCATATCATCGTAATCCAAGCACATACAACCCGAATTACAAAGTGGTCATAACAAGAACACATAACAGGCATAACAGGAGTACATAACAGGAATCATAACAGGAATCATAACGGGCATAACAGGAGTACATAACATGAATTATAACAGGAGTCATAACGGGAACCGTAACAGGAGTACATATTATTACTCGTCTGACCCATATATCAAGGTATGTGTCCTGGTGTACATCTCAACACACATACATCCATATATAAGCAAGCCGAGGGTTGTTATTGGAAGCAGATGGAGAACTGATAGCTCCTCTTATAGTAGTTCCCGTACACCCGGGACCAGCTTGAGGGCCTTAAATCCCCTAACACGCATCTTCTGAGGGCCTTAAATCCCTCTAACACGAATCGTCAGTTCAGGTAATCCACTACTATAAGCAAGGCATCATTCCGGCATCCATCACTTCCTCCCATTCCCCGTGTAAGTTGTCCTTTTATGGCTTGTTAATATTATCAGATTACGGGAATGAGTAGGATCATAACTTGTCATAACAGGTATCATAACGGGAATCATAACAGGAGTCATAACAGGGGTCAGGCATAACTGGTGTACATAACAAGAGATCTGGTACTTCATTCCCTTAACGTGATAATCATGAGAGGAAAGTTATTCATAACAAGTATCAGGTATTATGCCAATGACGAGTGTTCATGAAGATAAGAGTAATAAGTCAAGTAATAACACAATATGTAATACAAGTCCCGAGGATAAAGTCCATATTCAAGAAAGTGATAAACCACAGCAGGCAGCCAGAGTTAGTCGACTAGGGAGAGAAGGTAGTCGACTTATAAGAGGTTAGTCGACTATAGTAAAGGGTCTAGTCGACTAATAAGGCCGCGTTTGGGAGAGCTGCGTTTCAGGAAGCAAGTTAGTCGACTAGGGAATTATGGGTAGTCGACTAAGGATGGCCGCGTCTCCGAGAGCCGCGTTTCAAGAAAGTGGCACGTCTCAAGAAATGGCGCGTCTCAAGAAATGGCGCGTCTCAATGAGCCGCGTCCCAGAAGAATGGTTAGTCGACCAGGGGCAAATGTCAAGTCGACTAATAAGGTTGCGTTTTCAGGATTGGCGCGTTCCAGAAGGAAAGTTAGTCGACTAAGAGAAATATATAGTCGACTAATCAGTGGCGCGTCTCAAGAAAGTGGCTGCGTTTCAAAGGGGTTAGTCGACTTATACATGGGTCAAGTCGACTAATACTATAAAACAGAGAGCAAAACCACTTTGGAAGTTATGGTTTGTTGATATGAAAATACAGTTAACTAAGTCTTTGGCGAGGAAAGGCACTCGCCTAACGATGATCCTTTGTTGCGTCCAACGAAGGGAAGTTCGGCCTCAATCCAAAAGGAGGGTACCGGCCCTAAGTCTTGCCGCCGGAGAAGAACGCAGCCTCAATCCAAGAGGAGTGGCCGGTCTTCACAAGAGAGGGAGGTTGATGGTGCAAGTCTAGTTCAAGTTGCCAAAATGGGATTTTGCAAACGGTGCCACGGGGAGCGATTAGTTGGCTAGAATGAAAGAGCTCGCCGTGGAGGTGAAGATGGTATACTTGGTGGTGGCCAAGGAGATGTAGGTGGTGGTGGAGATGGTGGTGAAGTTTTGGTGGAGAGGGTGGGTTCTTTGGTGTTAAGAGAGGAAGAAGAGGGTGATATGGATGGTTAGAGTTGGTGCCTTTGTTGTTGGAAAGGTGGAGGAGATGGAGAAGGAAGAAGTGGTGGTGTTGGTGAAGGAGATGGTGGCCAAAGGAAGCAAGAGGTTGTCTTCCTTGCTCTCTGTTGGTGGTTGCAGGAAACAAGGAAGAAGAAGAGAGAAATGAAAGAGAGAGAAGGAGTGGGGTGATTTATATAGTGGGGAAGTAATGATTGCAAGTTTGACTTTGGAAGCCAAGGAATGAAACTTGCGTTCATTGGAAGGAGATGGGCTGCGTTTCAAGCCAAAGAATTGGACGCGGGAATGAAAGCTGCGTCCAGGAGGAGATGCAAAAAGGCTGCGTTTCACAAAAGGATAAAAGTCATGATGACTTGATGGAAGTGATTAGTAGCGCATTAAATGAAGCATGGGGAGGTGAGGAGAGGATCTCTGCATTTAATGCAGAATCCCAGGTAGGTGAAGCTCGTGTTTGAGGGAGGAGAGAGAAAATAGGGAAAAGATAAGAGTGGAATATATGGGGCAATCTCCTCAGTATCTGGGAAAATACTAAAAACTCCGGAAAAGCCCAAAAATAAAATAACTCAGAAAGTTTCTCAAAAATTCACAAAAATAATAGATATTATAAAATGATTTTTTGTGAAATCGGTTTTCAAAGATTAGATCTCATTTTTCAGATAAAAATCCTGAAGTCAACCGTCAATCTCGGTATACACCGGATTGGCCGGATTTTGATAAAATCTGATAAATCCCAGAAAAAGTATTTAGATAGAAAATATGATTTTAAGAAGTAATGTAAAAAGGAACTTTTAGAAATTCTAAACCGTTTGTAAATTAAAAATCCGGGAATCGGTCAACGGGACTGGCCGACACCGGTTTTGAAGATTTTCAACTTAATCCAAGAAAATTCCGGAAAATTATAGAAAATCTAGAATATTAGAAAATGATGTTTAAAACTAAAATCGGTCAAATTAGAATACCAGAAGGTCCAAATCGAGCAATACTCTAGGATCGGGCCCTCGGTTCAGACTAGGGCTGACTCCGAATCCACGAATCCAAATCCAACACCAAACAATCACATCAATAATCATAAAATAAAAACAAGTACAAGATAAATCAAATAAATATGTTAGAAAAATCAGAATACGTATCTACGCACGTATTCCAGGAACGGGGTGTTACAAATGGGCCTGCAAATAAATTAAACATTTAATTAGGACAAAGCAGATTTTATTCTATAATAAGTATGGAAATATGATAATAAATGTGCAATATTAGTGACCAATCACACCCCCATACCTATCTTTTGCTCGTCCTCGAGCAAACAACTAAACTATACTAAGGATTATTAGACCACTTTCGCAGGTCACGCGATTGCACTGAGCATGTGCAACAAGCCGTTAAACCTCTAGGTTTCCCCTAGAGGACGAGTTTTGTCTCGTGAGGGTTTTCAGTGAATTACACCCACAAAATCCATAAAGAGAGAGAAACAAAGAGTTAGTATTTTTGAAAACATTTTGAAAGAGAAAAATATTTGAAATATAATTGTAAGATTTAAGCAATCTATAAGTTATAGGAAAACTGAATTTTTCATTCCTAAACTTAGTCTCTATTCAAAAATTTGTTATCAATCGAAGTAAGGAGTCAAATTGTACTTCTCATCTGGTCTATTACTTTACCCTAAGTCATATGCACTTTGTGATTGTGAAAATTTTGACTAAGGATTCTTTAACTCTAACTCTTATGCCTCATTTATTATTATATATATATAATTTTTTTTATTCCTTAGTTCTAATAGGCTTTCTATTCTGCCCATGTAACGAGCCTTTAATCGATGACTCCCAAACCAAACGGTCTTAGGGCACCAGGTGAGAAAACACCCCAAGGACTTAAGGACTCGAGCAAACAAGGGCACAAAACTAAGGATTTTATTATATGAACCCCTTTTAGGCGTGAATACTTATGCTTTATTAGGCACAAATACCCAGCTTAATCAGAGAATGTTTATATATATATATATTTTCAAACTTATCTAATCATCTTTCGCATAAATACTAAGGCTTGCTTAGGCCAAAGCACCTAGCTAATCAATAATTAGATTTGTTTATCTTTTCTTTTTTTTCTTTTTCTTTTTTTTATAAGGCATAAGAATCTTTGTTTTTGAACCCTAAGTGTGTAAGTGTATGAAGTGTGCATATTTCATCAAGGTAAAGATCAAGACTAAATTACTTTGACAATTATCTTCCTAACTCTATAATCAAACAAATAATCTTATTTTGACCAAGTATAAGAAGTTCTAATTTAGATTTTCCTATTCCTTAAAATTAACTTAATTTCTTACAAAAAATATGTCAAAGTATTGTTTCTATTTTCAAAAGTTTTTAAAAGTAAAGAAAATGTTAATTTTTTTAAACAAAAAGAAAGTTATGTTAGACCTTCCCCCACACCTATCTCATGCATTGTCCTCAATGTATGAATTAATGTATAGATGCATGAAAAAGAAGAAAGGGAAGGAAAAGGTTACCTTAAGGTGGTGGTTCCGGTGGCGGTCTGATTGGTCCACGAAACGCGGCCCAATCAACTTTTCTTGGGTCTAGGAGGAACCCACCAGAAATTTTTTTAATATAACCCATTAAAAAGATAAATCCATGAAGGATCTTTATTAAATATTTAACCCCATCTAATTTCCATATTCCATAACTAATTTCCGAGTCAAATTTGTCAACCACCTCGTCCCAGAATGGAGTATGAAATGATAGAACAGTTGACTTGGACTCAGGAAGGACAGGAACTAATACCGACTCAGGAAGGTGACTTAAGTCAAGTAAAGGTTCAGGAGTCGAAATAGGTTCAGAAATTGGGTCCAAGTCAAGAAGTTGAAACTCAAGTCCACATGTATTTTCCAACAATGGAATGTGACCTAATATGGGTGATTCCAGTTCAGGGATGAGAGGTGATGGAATCAAAACCGACTCTAGAATATTATTCAAGTTTGGTAATAGAACAGGAGTCAATATTGATTCAGAAAGTTGAACTGGATCACAAATTTGAGAATCTAGGTCACATATCTCATTGAATTCAATATCATAAAAATGAGAACTTGCTAATTTGTCAATAGGATCTTCAAAAGTGTATAATTGGTCAAGTTCAATATGATCCTCAAAGATGGGTGATTCAATTTCATTATGAATTGGTACAGGATCCAATGTTGACTCCGGTAAAAGATCGAAATCAGGTGAAGATACCGGAGTCATAATCGAATTGGGAAGTAAAATCGAATCACTAAGTTGGGGTTCAGGATCATATTCATTTTCAAGTTCTATTTCAGGAAAGGATAACTTGCTAAACTGTTAATATCTTTTTCAAAATTTGGAGTTTGGGCAAGTTCAAATGGTTGTTCTGAAATGGAATCTTGATTTTCAAAACTACATGATTCTTCGGCTCTAACAGAATAGCTAGTGACATCAGGATGGTGGGAACGTAGAGATTCGACCATCATATCTATGTCACGGTTACGAGTGTTTTGAGCCTGAGTCATGGCTTCAAGCATCTTTTCATAGTTGATAGGTTCATTGTTTTGATGAAAAGATGAAGAATTGTCTTGGAAGTGGTAGTGAAATTGTGAGTCCATCAGATTTTGGGATTTATGTTTGGACTCACGCATACTCATTTCCATAATTGATGGTTTCCTATTTTGGACGGGTGGAACTGAGTATGAATCTTGAACATAATATGGACTGGGTGGAGAAGGAGGACAATTTGGTTGAAAATCTAACTCGGGGTAGGTGAATCCCCACTGACTCTGTGAAAAGTTAAAATCGTTATGAAAATTATAGTCATACGATGGGGGTATGGGTCATATTGATTCGGATAAGACCAATCCGGCATACTAGGTTGGTCAAAGTTGTGATATGCTGGGTTGATAATATCCGAAAAAGAATTCGATGTGTAATATGGATCATTATTAAAGTTGAAAAAATTATTATTATAGTCCATATCATACAATAGAATACAAACAAGAAAAATAAACAAAAAAAAATTCTAGCCTAAGTTAGGGTAGACTTAGGACCTAGATGACTCCTAACTGGTTAGACTGTCCACGGGAGGTCTAATGTAGACTTTAACCACAAGCTAATCAGCCAGGTCAGGGCAAGGTTGGTGGGAGGTTTTCCGTCAAAGACGTTCCTTAATTAAATAACTACCAACCTTCGGGCTTTCGGCCCTCAATCCCTTTCCTAGACACTGATTTTGCAGGAGTTAGATTCCAACATTTTTCCCCCTTAGGATAATCTCCTAATTGAGTCCGAGATGTCCCTAGGGCCAACATCTACTCAATTTTAGTTAGGATTGGGTTAGTGAGTGCTTGGAATCTGATTTTTGGGCTAAGGAAGGGTGATTAAATCCCCACCTTATCTTGTTATGGGTTAGTGCCCTTAAGATAAATTTGTGCAAGTGTACAAGATATGTAAATACGATTCACTCAAAGCGATGAAAATCAACCAAGAGATGATTCCTATTCTACATACAATGCAGACGTACCTTGCTCCAGCACTCTTCAACAGTAAATATAAATGAATTGAAAAGACACGTGCCTAAAATGCAAACGTCTAATCAATTTTTAACTTTTGCAACAAATGTTTTACTGTTGATTATTAGCAGGTTTTTGTGATGGCATATAAGAAATAAAGAATTGCAGCAAACTAGAATTTGTAAAGCAAGCAGCCCTGCAAAAACCTGTTAGTAGTCAACTCGTCCTTGCCGCGGATCCGCGGCTTTTGCTGTGGGAACGCGGCAATTCAGAGGGCAATGGGTCTCTGCTTTCTAGAGTATAGGCCCAATACCACTTGTATGTCACTGCAATATTAATTTCCTGCTTTGATTGCCCTGTAACCTGCAACAGAGAAGAAAATTCGTTTTAGTTCTAAAAAATTTTCAAGAAAAATTCAGATTTCAATAAAAACATGTTACCCTCCCCGGCAACGGCGCCAAAATTTGATTGAGGCAAAACCTGCACAAAAATACAAATTTTAGATCTTATAATAAAAATGTGCAAGTGCTCAATTCTTCCGCTATAGTAAGTGGCTATGCGGGTTGTGATCCACAAGGAGGGTTTGCGATGGAAGCTTTACGGTTCTTTATTGAAATCGTTAAGAAGAAAAGTGAGAGTTCTTCTCTGTTTTTAAGAAGTGAAAATGAAAAAAAGAATTATGTTAAAATTAGAGAGAAAATGAGAGATGAAGAAGGTGGACAAATCAGAAAATAAGAAAAGCGACTATGTACAAATGGAGTGAGTGGAGAAGAAAGAGTTGGAAGGGTGGTGATATAATTTACAGAAATGAGAGAAAGGAAAGAAAAGAAGGAATACTTACCTAGGTTGAGTGATGACTTACCTGGAAACCGTTGCATGTTCTACCTTTGCTTCGGAGGCGTTCAACGCATAGATCATAAGCTCGAGCTCAGTCCCCGTGCACATTATATCGTCAGGCCTAGCAAGAACGAAGTGATGCGGATCTTGGAAGAGGAGAACGTCTTCATGAACTATCGCTGGCTCTCACGTAGCTTAGTTATACTTGCCTTGGATTTCACTTGTAAACTCAACAAATACAACCAAGGTAAAGTAGAAGAGGAAGAAGAAAGCAAAATAAAATATGAACATAAAAAGAAGCTTTTACCTTTATTAATTGCAGAGACAATGGAAGAAAGGAGGGTACATCGGTGTCACTCTCAACGTCAGCCTCTCTCTCTTACTTACATGAATCTTCTTCTACCTTAAGTTACTACAAGTTACATAAAAAGAAAACCTAAACTACAAATGAAAACTAGGCTAAATCCTACTCTGCCTTCCCCCTTGCTCAGCTAAAACCAGTATTTATAGGTAAAAAACCTAAAGGAGAAGATCCCAGGAAGATTGGGGAATCTCCTGGTCTGATGTATTTCCCGTATCTTCTTCTGATTTTCTTGTTTTTTTCTTCAAAGTTGACAAAACAGCCTTTGATTGTGCTTGATTCAGGGAGGATTCTTCTCAACCTTCCTTATATACCAAGATTTTGCCCACAGGGAGGATTCTTCTCACCTTCCTTATATGCCAAGATTTTGCCCTGATTTCTTCATCTTGATTCAGGGAGGATTCTTCTAAACCTTCCTTATATGCCAAGATTTTGCCCTGATTTCTTCATTTCAAATTTATTCTGAATTAATCAGAATTTGGTGGGCTTTTGGGCTTGTTTCTCTTCATCTCCTTAAGGAATGGGCCTGCAAATAAATTAAACATTTAATTAGGACAAAGCAGATCTTATTCTATAATAAGTATGGAAATATGATAATAAATGTGCAATATTAGTGACCAATCAATAATCCATATAATCAAATAGCCTCTACAAGGCCTTGCTCTTGCAAGAGCCATTGATGACTCTTGATGATGGGTTCTAACGTCTAACTTGCTAACTTTCTTATTTATGCTTACCTCTAATCAGTTTTGATGATCTAATATTTTTATTTGCTTGCTCTTGATGCAAGTTTGAATGTGAAGAACCATCTTATGTGACATGCTTTGAAACGTCTCTTGAAGCCAAGGATTAGTGATGGCCAGGATCCATGTGAGGCAACTATCACTAAGAGGTTAGCTTGATTAATGAATTATTTACTAGTTAGTAGCTATGAGTTTTTTTTTTTTCTTTTTTTATATTGTTTTCACAAACATTTTCAAAACTCACTTATCAATTTTTTATCGATGTTTTTATCATCTTCTTCGTTCACTACTCAGTTTCATCTCTCCACCACAACCTTTCTCTCTTTTCTTTTTTGTTTTTAATACCACTTTCTATCACTTCACAACATGTTTACCTCGCTTTCTACTTTCTTATTTTTCCTTCACCGATTCCAAAACTACTTCTCTATCATTTTCTTATCACCGATTTCATCTCTCCTTCTACACTTCTAGTTTTCTTCTCTTTTCTTTTCTCTTTCTAAACAAAGAACTCGTTAACAACCAATATGAATGAACTGTTAATATTTTTATCGCCTCCCTCCCTGTGGATTTAATACGTATAGCTATATGCTACAACGGAAGTACCGAGGAAGCCAAAGCACACATACTTAAAATACTGATTTACAAAATACATGTTTTCGTGCACGATTTCCTCCAATCAATTATGCATAGGAAAATTTGACTTGATTTATTATGTATCTCAGAGATTTGGTTTGGGGATGGCGAGGATGGATGACAGCTGGCTTACGTATCTACGGGGCCTGGTCTAGAGATTACTGGTTTTCAAACTGACGTCTTTTTGAATCCTCATTCCATGGTGGCTGATATCGTGCGATCTAGGTTACTATAATCTTGATGACATGACATGCTGAAAATCGTCGGTCATGGACCGATTTCTTGAGGATTGAAAGTTTGAATAGTAGACGTCCAATCTCCTCCTCCATCTATAAATAAGGCAATTGCTAGAGGAGAGATTTGTATCTTATGAAAACTCATCTCCTCAAGGTCTTGCTCTGGTGGGCTATGATGTCTTCCTCCTCCTTCATCCGATGGAAGAAGGAAAGGTGGAGATGGTGGGTTTCTCATTGCTCAAGAGTCTGCTTGGCGTGATATGTCAGTCACCGTGATGAGCCCGTCATGATATATCAGCCATCGTGATGGGGCTCTGTCGTCTGGGGTGACTGCTTGTTGATGTGCTTCGATTGGAGCCGATGATCTGGTTTAGAGTCGCCCATTTCTTAGGGGGTGAGATCGTTTTAAAGAATCTTAGCCTCCCTCCATATAGAGCATACGAGAAGGGGAGTGGAAGCCTCTATAGGGTGAGCTGGAGAGTTATAACTCACCCTTGAGCCTGACACTCTATCTCGGATATTGCAGTGGAGGGGGATGTTTTCTCCTTCTGACGTGCTCTGTCAGAGTTCAATTGGTTGGACGTTGTCACTCGCTCCAAGAGGGCTTTCTTAGGGGATTGCCATAGCGGGCAGTGTTTGCCAGGTTTCCTTGGGGAATGAAAAGTTGCTTGACAAGATACAACTACCTGCTCAAGAGGCTAATATAGGGATGAAGACTTCCCCCAAAAGATCTCCACCGACGAACAAGCCTTCACTATTCTTGCATTAAAGATCTGTAAATGATGGCGAGACAAGTTCTCAGATTTCCTCTATTTCTTTTAAATAAGTAAACATAGGGATGTAAAAGATTTCATGTATTTCATTTGTCAAATGTAACGACATAATAAAATTTAATGAAAATGTAAATGTTTGTGTTTTGTAGTGAAAATGACCGAGTTATTTAGCTCTTGCCTGATTTTGTATTTGGAATAATCATGCTCCTTCAGAAGCTCAATTTTCAAATGGCAAAAATATGGAATGTCAGTAGTGTCGTCTTCAGATTGTATCTTCATCTCTGAATGTACAGACATACGTTCTCCGAGTGAAGTAAGGACTTTAGTTGCGGAGCTAAACTGGGCCGGGAGGCGCTGATCTTCAAGGGAAGTGAGGACTTCAATCACGGAGGTACATTGGGCCCAGAGGCACTGATTTTCGAGAGAAGTGAGGACTTTAGCCGCGGAGCTGAACTGGGTCGAGAGGCACTAATCTCTGAGAGAAGTAAGGACTTCAGTCGCGGAGCTACATTGGGCCGAGATGCGCTGATCTCCGAGAGATGTATTGACTTCAGTCGCAGAGCTGATTGGAGCCTGGGGCTGGTGTTGGTGATATCATTCTTGAGCGAGGATATCCTTTCTGAAAGCACAAGCATAAGATATCGAGTAAGGGGAGCCCTCAGCTGCAGAGCTGAGCAGGAAGTTACTCAATTAGAGATGAGACTTTTCAGGGGTTGTTGGCCAATTGAGGATGAGCTTTTGGAACCCAGAGATGAATATTTGTACTGTGATTCTCGAGTGGGGCTTCCCTCCTCGGAATACAAATAAACTGGCAGTAGCTCAATCGGAGATGAACCTTCCGAACGGTAGTTATTTGATTGGGGATAAGCCGTGGCAGTTGCCGGAGGGGAACCTTTCAGATAGTAGTTGCCCACCAGGGATGAGCCGTTATAGTTGCTTGGTGGGGATGAATCTTTCGGGCAGTAGTTGCCCACTGGGGATGAGCCGTGAGGGTGCTAGTGCCTGATTGGAGATGAGCCTCTAAGAGGGTTTTCCCAATTAGGGATGAGACTGCTCGAAGGCGCATACTTGTGTAATCATTTTTGAGTAGGGGCTTCCCTTCTCGGAACATACAGATAAAGGCCCTCGGTGAATGGAACCTTCAGCCGCGAAGGAAACTTTGGCAGTAGCCTAAGTAAGGATGAGCACGAATGTTACATGAAATGAATGCTCATGTTGTCGCTTTCGAGTGGGGACTTCTGTAATGGTCACAGATTTTAATCACTAAATTATCATAATTAACATCTGTTATACTTTAATCAATCATATAATCTTTGAAAATTTCGACAGCATCTCCTTTATAAAATGGATTCTGTCCCAATATAATAACTCAGATTTTGGCTAACATCAGCCTACTTATGATTGTACAACATCCCATGCAATAAATGATTTCATTTCGGCTTGACATCGCCTACTTATCGATTCTAATTTCACCTTATAAATTCAACTCAAAGTTGATCAATTAAACATTTACACAAGAGTACTTTCCTTGATATAGCATTCTAACACAAAACCAATATAAATTCTACTCAATATAAAAACTATAATTATGCATCATCTCAGAAGAACATCCTAGCAACTAGGGGTGAGCATCGGTCGGTTCAGTTTGGTTTTTGCTAATTTTTACAAAACCGAACCGATTAGACTTAGTAACCGAACCGAACCGAACCGAATCGACTCAGTTCGGTTCGTTTTTCGGTTAGGTCAATATATTGCCATCATTTCTTACATTTTTTAATTACCATTATATTATTATCCTTTAATATTCTAATCTCAAATATCCATTACCCAAATTAGAAATAAGAAAAAGATTCTAAGCTTAATGTGAATTGAAAATTTCTTATTCTAAAACTTTTACACCGTATTTGAACTCTTATATCAAAACTCATAATTATTACTAACTTTTAATGATAAGAATGAAAAAAGAACTATATTAATATAAATATTATTCTCAATTGTGATGGTGTACTTAATATTGCTTTCACATATTCAACATAAAAAAGATGGTATTACTAAAAGTAATAAGATAACCTTCCACCAGTTTTTATTATGAACTATATGATTCACTAAATTGAATTTGAGTAGGGTAATATATAAGGTGAGAAATTCGATTCGGTTCGGTTGGGTTCGGGTTTTGGAACACAAAACTGAAACCCGACCGAATTGAGCGGTTCAGTTCGGTTCGGGTTAGGATTTCAATTTTTGGTCGGTTATTTCAGTTATAACCGAACTCTGCTCACCCTAGCAGCTCTAAGCCGGGCTTTCGCCTTACCATAACCTGAAAACATCAATCTGTGGTGGGGTGAGCTCAACAGTTCAGTGAGTAAAGTCATTCAAATCAAGTATGCATTTAAATACCATTATAAAACAATTATGATGCAGTTGAACATTTTCAAAAATAGTCTCAATTATCTACTAGTGCAGCTTAATAGGTCTCTGATTTTTTCGATTATCTGATACTTGCTCTTAGCATTCTTCTGGATACACGTGTCCTAATATTCACATATAGTATCTCGCATTATACAATACCTAACCTAATTTTCGATCTCTTATATTCACCTAGAGATTCATTGATCACATACACTTATAGACTTTGATGATATAATACTATATAACATGTTCGTATACCACTCACAACACATTCGGGTTTTAGTATAACCCCTGGTCACAGTTACATCTCCCGGAGCATATAATCTTACTTAGATTAGTTTACAATTTGTTATTATTTTTTAATATACATATTAGATGCAAGACACGCGGACATCATATACCACTAACAGTAGTATCCAAATATAATCTTATGTTCATAAATGATGCAACACACAAGAATCACGTTCGCATACCAGATGTCACAGCAACCACATTCATATACCGGATGTTACAAACAACCATATCCATATACCGGATGTTATAAACAACTACATCCATATATTGAATATCATAAATGTATATATTCATGCAAGCTTTTAATTGACCAAGTAAAAATCAAGACATCAAAATTTGTGCCAAGCACAATTCAATAAAATTAACAATAATGCTCCCCTTCGATCACCTCCGGTTCAACCCGGTCCCTTCCTCTAATATATTAAATAATAACAATACTCCCCTTCGATTACCTCCGATTCAACCCAGTCCCTTCCTCTAATGTATTAAATAATAATAATACTCCCTTTCAATCACCTCCGGTTCAATCCAGTTCCTTCCTCTGATATAGTAATAAACATCATGTAATAAATGACAAGCTTGTATACAGTTACACACTAGTATGCATAAATAAATATTACATACACAATGAATATATACATACATATACACATTCATTATCACAAACACATTCATATTCATACCGATATGTCATACAGTCAAACTCATATGATTTCATTCTTAGTTCGTTATCGTAGTTTCAATGAATTCTTATCGTATCTAAGAGATACTAAATACATATATGCATACAATTTAATAGTCGTAATATTTTACTGATCAAGTTCTGATTCTTACCACCAGTATTCAATCTTTCTAATCGTATTACTTATCCATCTTCTTATCACTCATCATGTTAAGAACATGATTATTACTAAATCAATCACATAATTAAAAACCCAAGTGAGAACTTTTACTCACTGATTGGTTTGTCGGTTTCTCTAATTTCGGGAAACTCTCACTTTCTTTATACTACTGAATATCAGTTATTGAACTGCATTAGCATTTACCTTAACTATGCACCAGATCTCTTATCAGTATTAACTATATCATAAAACTTGATAGGGATTATAGATTCATCGGTTAATATAATCAATTTCATTTTTGCTAGGATTTACTAGATCAGACGATTAGTTATAGATGTCTCAGTTTCACACCAACTCTTTCATACTATAAATATAAGTGTGCTCAATAAATCAGAACTCTCAATAATACAGTTGCCCTTTTTCTAACTAAGTGTTGATTTTAATTTTTTTTTTTAACCTGGTTCAGTGCTAGCATTAACTCTGTATTCTACCAACATTGGCCTCAATGCTACCGTTCTATAAACTGTTCTATCATTACTAATTTCTATTTGTTAATTCCAAACCATTCAGGGACCTCTGTTGTCCTGATAAATTAGTTTATTAGTAATATTGTGATCAGTTCTACTTGTCAGTTTCCTACACACCGAATTCTATCATTACTGATTTTATAGCTATTAATTTTACAATTTATCTTTATCCAAATCAATTACTAGTCATATCGTCCTCTATATTCATATATGCAATCAACCCACATATATGTATGTGTGTGTGTGTATACACACATGTGTAAATCTACATATCAATCAATTATTAACTATCTAATTTTTAGCTCATTAGCTTCCATAGTTATATCATTTTAACACTATATACATATATCACTTACTGACACTGGATTACTTATTACATTGACACGATGCTCGATCATTCATCCATATCACTAATACCAAATTATTTAGATAAATACCTATCTATGGTCGATTAGATATAATTGGTATCACTAAAGAGATATGAATCTCAAGACTAATAGCGAATCTCAATATTCTGATTAATCAACTACAAGGATGCCCGAAAGTCTCTGATGCACTGAGTAGGTATAACATGATACTGGTTTAATACTGTCATTATGGCTATCTTAATAGGTTTGGCTCCGCATCGGGATAGATTCCCTGACCAATACACATCATTATTTACATAAATTTTCGTTCACAGGTTGCAACGCTAATTAGAACCTAACTCTACGTCAAGTGTGAATTTCTTATCCATTTATAACTATCTCAGGTTTCTTTCCTCTATTTAAAAGAACATAAAATGATTGACACTGATAAGTAGGGCTTTAATTTCATGAAAATTGCTTATGAATCGTCCTACCAGAGTGATAATAGGAACCATCCTTGTAATCAAGTCAAGTCAATTTAACGGCGGACATACTAGCATTAAGTATTCACAACTCTCAATTGTGATTACTAGATTTGCATGAAACACTTCAACCTGATGAGTTAAGTGCTATTAAAGTTTCACTGTTAATTACACTAAGCTGATTATCTCCTCGAAATTATTATATTAATAACTACACTAGTCGATAAGTGCCGATTCCAGTGATCGATAACAATTTCAATTCAGGATCACGATAAATTTCAATTCAATCTTTAATCACATAAAAAAATATATTTAGCTAACTGTTACTTGCTACTGATTCTCATCAATTTAAATTAAGATTTATTTATTAATTTTTGATATTCGACTAATCGGTCTCTACCTTTTGTATTAAATTTTCATTTCCATACATGCATATGGTATTCGATTCATTTATTCGCGCACACATACACACACGCACACATCATTCTGGTTATCCAATTTTTTATACCGATAAATATCTGTAATACATCAATTTCAAAGTTAACACTCAATACTCATGATTCAATTTATTTCCATTCACTTAACATGCCCACACACATTTTAATACTATACAAAAGTCATCACCATACACATACCGTTACAATACATAATTCTTTAACATTCCTCATTATTAATCATAATTACTACTTACACAACAGTTCAGATATCACTTAAACTTACTATCAACTTTCTATTGATTATAATCATCATTATAATATAAATTGTTGCATGAATCATAACTTATTTAAAATCGGAGACAGACTTACCCATCTCTAGGTCTTGACAATTCTCTAAACATGTGATACTGCATAACTGATGACTCGTAACTCTCATCTCCATGAATCCAACGGCTCTAGAATAACGCAAATCGGAGTCCGAATGGCTGAGATATCAATCGAGTACTCACGAGATACGAAATGAGATTAGATGCATAATAACTAAAATGTCAGGGGGCTAATGGAAATTTTTCGGGGCCCAAAATGTAATTATCTAATAGATCAAGGGGACACATAAAGTTTTACCTTAATAAGCGGGTCGGGTCCTTAATGGTTTCGGGTTGGGTTTCTTGAAAGCCAAACCCAAAAGCCACATCTTCTTTCTTCCTCTTCTAAAGTACAACAGCAGCAATACGAGCTGTTGCTCATGCTGCTGGTTACTCTCACTGGCGATGCCCTGGCCGCAGACCTTTCCTCCACACCTCCGTGCGCCGGTGCCATCTCCAGCATCTCCCGGCTGCCATCGGAGCTCAGAAAAGAGAAGAGAGAGCAAGTGAAGGGAGCGAAGAAGAAGAAAAAGAAGGAGTTTCTCCCCTAGGTCACCATACCCTGGCTGCTACTACGCCAGCGTTGGTGCCACCCTCCTCTGGTCGGCCTCTGGCCACCGGCCGAGAGAAAACAAGAAAGAGAGGGAGAGAAGAAACTTGAGTGAGAGAGATAGAGCGGCCAGAGAGAAAACAAGAAAGAGAGTGAGAGAAAAACTTGAGTGAGAGAGAGAGCCAGGGAGAAGAGAAAGATCTCCCCATACTCCCCCCATCCCGCCTACTTTAATTATTTCATTTTTCATATTTATCTTCTTCCTTTTCCTTTTCTTTTCTTCATCTCTCTCTAATTAATTAAACATAATTACAATTAGAATTAAATAACAATACTTGATATTTATACCCATATTTCAATGAATAAATACATCATATATTTTCACATATATTCCATACTCTGCTATTCAAAGCAAATAAATTTTTTAAAAGAATAATCCAGAATATACTGATTATCAATTATCGTTATCGATATTAACCCAAAATTTAGGAATCATAGATTTAACTAGGATTTAATTCCACATACACACTTGTATATTTGCACAATCATATATATATATATATATATATATATATATATATATATATATATATATATATATTATATATAGTGAATTGATCCCCTAAGAACGGTTCTCACGGATTCATGTGAGAACTTTCACGTGAGCCGTCAGATCTGATAGAGATCTGGTTTTATTTGATTTGATTTATCAGATCCGACGACCCACGTGAAAGTTCTCACAGAAATCCGTGAGAACCGTTCTTAGAGGATCAGCTCCCTATATATATATATATATATATATATATATATATATATATATATATATATATATATATCGGTATCTCTCATATCACTAGATTCTATAATTAATAAAAATTATTTTTCAAATCTGGATTTCTCCAATGAATTTCTAAAATTGCTTCACACAAAACAATTACTTCAATATTCATAAAAAATTTCAGGAAAATCTCATTAATTCAATATTAAAATATTAATCCAGGGTTTAATAATCTAGGTGTTACAGCTCTTACCCCCTTAGAAAAAATTTTATCCTCAAAACTTAACATATCTGATAATAGATAAAGGTGATACTCTCAACTTCCTTCTTGATATAATTTGAGTTTTATATATGCATGTTAAACCAAATAATTCTCCCCCTTTTTGTCAATCATCAACAAAGGGGTAAACAATCAAAACCATAGATAAAATGAGGGGTAAAAATCTTTCTCCCCCTTTTTGTTAATCAAAACAATGCAAACAATGTTCTCCCCCTTTTTGTCTAAAACAAAAAAAAACAAAGTCAATAAGGGGTGACTACAAACATGATATCAATTAAAAAATATGTCAATGAAGCATCTTGATACCAATAAACAAGGATCAATATATGTTATATGCTATATACATTCATGAAGAGGAAGACGCTAAGTTAGCTTCCCTACACATATGCATTACATGAAGAAGGGATGACAAGCCCCAATTCACATAACACATATTATGTAATGCATAAGAGGAGATGTGAAGCTCCCCCTACACACGTATATCATATAAAGAAGAGTTGTCAAGCTCCTCAATTTATAATATACTCAACATGAATCTATATGTAAGAGAGATGTTAAGCTCTCCTTGCATATAGGAAATACAAATCAAAACTTTGAATATTTTCTTTAAACAACATTTTGAGATACCAATTGTAATTAAACATAACAAATTACCAATTGTAAAACAACATAACAAATTTTGAATGTCTAAACACAAATTTTGATACCAATTGTAAGAATATATTTCATTTTGAAAATATATAAACAAATTTGATGCTGATATCATATGTTCAAAATAACAACTTTTAATCATAAGTGTGGGAGTACAAATACCAATTGAAGTACAAAATCAAATTTTCTCCCCCTTTATGAAAATAAACTAAAGACATGCATAGTCTTGATAACAATTTAAAAGTAGTCAATTTAAACAAAATTGAAACTCAAGCACTAGCATAAACACAAACATATATATGTATGAAAGATAGATACCAATAGAAATTGATATACTTGGAATTTAAAGCATACATACATATAAAACATATATGAGTATACAAGAAGATCAAAATGATACCAATTGAAAGAGTTCAATGATACCAATTGACATAACAATAAGTTCAAGTGTATACATCATATTATCTACCACCCAATCATAATTCAAGTTTTAAAGATTTTCAATTTAGGGCATACATGAACATGATCTCCCATCCTACCGCCCTTTGAAAGGTAGGGTTTTCAAAGATAGATTTGAAAATGTAGTTTTGTTTGAAAATCACTACCAAAATGAAGAACACCGCAACTAGTTAAATGGAAAACTTGTTAACTAGCACGAAATCCTTCAAGCAAGGAATAAAACAAAAATGAATTCACATGATAATCATCACTCTAACCAATAAAGCATAACTCATGAGAAACAAACATGAGCAATAGATATGAGTGTACAAATAATATGTGAAGATCATAATCATGAAAAATATTTCATTGAGCTCAATTATTCCTTAAAACATAATTCTATCAAAAACATGAAAAATCATATAAAACTCCTTATTTAATCTTCAAGGTATATGTATGTCTAATACAAGCTAAAATATACATACATATCCAAGATACAAACGAGTCCACAAGGATATATTCATGAAGGCACGTGGCTCAAAAAGATGTATATGTATAAGATTAGTTTGAACTAGATAGACATATACATGAAGTTAAATATTGACACAAAAACATCAAAACATGAAAATCTAAATCTTTACATTAAATCAATTTTCATTTCAAGGTATATGTATGAATTGTCAACATGAAGTATACATACATATCCCTTAAACACACTTTGAGTCCATAATATAGATTTGCATGAAAGGCAAATGACTCAAGGGGTATACATGTATATCTTAAAGTTTGGCAATACAAACATATACATGAAGTGAAACACACAATCATAAAACAAATCCAAAAATGGAATACAAGTTTGAAATGTATGAATCATCAAAACTAAACTATACTAGCACATCTAATGGGTTCAAATAAGCAATCAAGCTCAACATATATAGATTTATTTGTAGCCCACTCTATGTACAAGTATATAACTAGTCTTAATGAAAACAAACATCTAAACATATATTCAAAACATGAAGCATCAAAACAAATATAAAAGTCATCATGATAAAACTAAAACATGATTACTATGTAAATTCACATGTATTAGATTCATGATGTACATTATAGCTTAAACAAAAGTGAGAACACTAAGTATGATTCAAATAAGCATGTGTGTCTCAAATACTATACATGTATGTCAAGGATCTAATAAACATGGAATGAACATACTAATCCATAGACATCAAAAACATGCTATAAACATTAAAACATGGAAAGCATGTAAACAATAAATGGGAGTAAAGGATTGTTACCAAAACCGAAGAAGCAACTCTCCTTGTCTCCAAAACATGGTGGTCATCTCCACCAAATCTTCCCTTGAAAGTGATGCATCCAATTGATTTCCTTTAAGTCCGGAACGCATCCACTCCAAGGTGCTATCACTCTCACGTCATGTGAGAGCCCACACCTACATCAAAAACTTTAGGGGTGGTGGTCTTTGGTACCCATCTCTTATTGGGTCCATGGGGGTTAGTCCCTTCTCTAACCCAAACAAATTTCTTTGCTAAATTAGTAGTATGTAATCTATCAAAACAAAATTTAGCAAGGTGGCCCTTACGTCCACAATGTGTACAAGTGTACACATGAGCATACATGTGAGGAGTGTGTCCGTGTGGAGCATGTGTATGCCGTGGAGGGTGTGCATGCATAGAAGTTGGAACTTGTTTCTTTCGAACCAAGGTTTCCAACCGTGAGTGGTTCATGGCACATTGGCTCATAGTGGAGCCCAAACAATCCATTTTCTTCTTTAACAAATTTATATCATTCTCAAGCATAGAAGAAGTGGAACATGCAATGGGTGATCTAGGTGAAACTACCCTAGCATGGCAAACATGTGCATCCATATTATTTTTCAAAACAATATTTTTCTTTAAACAAATTTCTAATTCTTTTGAAATAAATTCAATTTCATTTTTCAAAGAATGGTTACTTTTTAAAACAAAATCAAGTTTTGAAGTTAAAGAATCATTTTTCTTCAAAACATCTTCACAATCATTTTTATTTTTCAAAATTTTATTTTCATTTAAAGCAAGATTAAGTTGAGATTTTAATGAGTCCCTTTCATTAGCAATCTCATCCTTCTCTTGCAAAACATTGTCAAGTCTAGAATGCAAACATTTATTTTCTTTTTCAATTTCTAGACTTTTCTTTTTCAAAACTTTATACTTTTCTATTAACTTTTCACATACAATAGATAGTTCTTCATTTAAGGCATGGGGATCAACATAATCATTTGAAGAACTAGCACAATCATTACTATCTAGTTGAGTTTCCGATTGTACCTCAAGGGAGTCATTCCCTTGGACCATGAAGTATTGTGGATCGGATTCTCCACTAGATTCCTCTTCTTGGATTGGCAATTGAAGCTTGGAGGTGGTGGTTGTTGTCAACTTGTTCCACACTGCAAAAGCGGAATCAAGATTAGAAACACAAAAAAGATAATCTTTAGGAAGTGTGCTTCTAATAGCCTCTAGGGCTTGTGCATTGGCCCCTATATGATTGCAATCACCAAGATAACATCTCTTGGTGGCGGCAAGGAAGACATGCAAACCTAGGGTCTTTAGGTACATGGACATCCTATACTTCCAAACATCAATGTTGGAAGGGTCAAAGCTAGGTGGGGTCATGAAGTCCATGGTATAAACTAGATGTGTGCAAACAAGCAAATGCAAATGAGATTAGCAAGCAAATGGATCTCACTCCTAGGATGTTAAGCCTAAGTATCAGGAGCACTAGCTCTGATACCAATTGAAAAACACCTAGAGGGGGGGGGGTGAATAGGTGTAAGTGCTAATCTAAGAAACTTAATGCAAACTAAGTGCGCTAAATGCGGAAGCTAATGCAAATGTTGCACAAACTTGATACAATACAACAAGTGTAGCCGAATTCCCCTTGCGAGGCTCTGGACTAACTCCCCTTGATTCCCCTTGAAATGGGTTGAGGTGCTATGTGAAGCTCTTGTTGGATGAGTACAAATTAGACACACACACACAAGCAATCCTAGCAATGTGCACACACAATCAAGCCAAGCAATCAAGGATATAGCAATAAGAGATGCAAGGCATAACACAAGCAATATATGATATGGCAATATGAATAAGATGCAAGGCAACACAAGCAAATATATAATAAGTATGAAATGAATGATGCTTGTATGAAATGAATGATGCTTGCACAAATTAAGTGAGAGAGAGTTGAGAGAAATTTGATCAAACGCTAACACAAAGATTTGTTTCGAGGTTCGAGTACCCAACTCTACATCCCCGCCTACACCACCGTGTAGGATTTCCCAATCCACTATAAGGAGTACCAAACTCCTCTCTCAACTTACAAAGCCACCGAGGCTATACAACCACAATTCACCTCTACCGAAGAGGGATACGGCCCGTAGCCAACTACAACAAACACCTCTACCTAAGAGGCTCACAAACCAATCACCCGATCACCTCTACCGAAGAGGGATACAACAAGAATAAGGGTGTACAACTTAGAGGTTTACAACAACAACCTCAAACACTCTCTTTTCTCTTTTTCCACAAAAACAAGATCCTAATAGTTTAGGATAGAAGATATGGCTCAAGTGTGGAAAATAAGTGTTTTTGGAAACAAGCAACAAAGAAAAATCTTTGGGAAAATACTTGCAATATGATAGAATTGAAGATCTAAGCAAAAATCCCAAAAACCTATTTTTCTTTGATTTTCCAAAAACCCAAAAACAAATAAGATGAAACCTTTTTGACTTAAAAACTCTTTTAAAAACTCTTTTAAACTCTTCAGAAAACTGAAAATTTTTAGCTCAAAAATTCTTATCTAAAACAATGGAGAAATGGGGTATATATAGCCCCTAGGAAAAACTAGCCGTTAGGCTGATGTGGCAGTCTGACCACTGCCGGTCGACCGGTCCGGTCGACCGCCAACGGTCAAAAATGTGACCGTTGGGCAGCAGCGGTCGACCGGTCCGGTCGACCGAAAATTCCCGAGAGCAGAGCTCTCAACTCGGTCGACCGGTCCGGTCGACCGACTACATGTGTCGCCAGCGTGCACGATTGTGCACATCGGTCGACCGACCCGGTCGACCGGCCACTTGGTGCGGTCGACCGGTCCGGTCGACCGGTCCGGCCTGGCAGGCACAGTGCAGGGTCAGAAAAACAGTGTAAATATTTTCTAAAAATCTTTTAACACTTCTAAAAAATTCACAAAATTTGTTTTATCATTTTATATTAAAACATACACCTGTGATAAAAATTTCAAGACAATATATCAACATATCAATTTGTTTTTGTGTCTTGCAAATTTTATCAAAAACAAAACTTGTATTTTTATCAAACTTGATTTTCCAAAACATGAATAGGGATATCAAAATAAGTTTGTTTAGCAAGTTAAAAACATGTATGTATAACTAGAATACATCTACTATACATATAAAACATGTAAACTTGTTTTGATCAACTATTCATAAAAACCAAATATCAAATCATAAAACGTGTGTTTTTTTTTTTTTGTGCACTTGAGCATATCAACTAAACTAAGCTTTACAAATGGATCTAAAAACTCTATCTAAACTAGGATACCTAAGTCTTCTTGACGATCTTCATCTTCAGTAGACTTGCTCCAAAACTCCGTGATTCTCCAAGTGCAAAGGTATGATCTTTAAGCTTTGGCACCGGAATCACCATGATAAGCTTCTAATCATCTTGTTGAAGCTAATCATCAACTAATATCCTGTTAATGATCTGAAACTTAGAAACACAAGAATATTAGTAAACATAACTACATGAGTGTTGATCATCATCAAAACTAGAGTGGAAGCCATTGGGCCAACAATCTCCCCCTTTTTGATGATGACAAAACTCATGGAGTTATATATGCATGGATTAAAGTTAAGCTTCAAAGAAGCTCCCCCTTAACTCATGCATAGGGATAAACAATAAATGGTTCTAGATATCAAATGGAATATTCAAAACAAAATAAGCTCTAGATACCAATTACAAGCAAACTCTATATATCAATTAAACTTAATATTCTTGAGATTAAAACATAATATATGCATATAAGACATAAGCATGCATATAAAACAAAACATGTACCAATCATGCATAGAAGTAATTTGAGTTTTATATATGCATGTTAAACTAAGTGCGCTAAATGCGGAAGCTAATGCAAATGTTGCACAAACTTGATACAATACAACAAGTGTAGCCGAATTCCCCTTGCGAGGCTCTGGACTAACTCCCCTTGATTCCCCTTGAAATGGGTTGAGGTGCTATGTGAAGCTCTTGTTGGATGAGTACAAATTAGGCACACACACACAAGCAATCCTAGCAATGTGCACACACAATCAAGCCAAGCAATTAAGGATATAGCAATAAGAGATGCAAGGCATAACACAAGCATATATGATATGGCAATATGAATAAGATGCAAGGCAACACAAGCAAATATATAATAAGTATGAAATGAATGATGCTTGTATGAAATGAATGATGCTTGCACAAATTAAGTGAGAGAGAGTTGAGAGAAATTTGATCAAACGCTAACACAAAGATTTGTTTCGAGGTTCGAGTACCCAACTCTACATCCCCGCCTACACCACCGTGTAGGATTTCCCAATCCACTATAAGGAGTACCAAACTCCTCTCTCAACTTACAAAGCCACCGAGGCTATACAACCACAATCCACCTCTACCGAAGAGGGATACGGCCCGTAGCCACTACAACAAACACCTCTACCTAAGAGGCTCACAAACTAATTACCCGATCACCTCTACCGAAGAGGGATACAACAAGAATAAGGGTGTACAACTTAGAGGTTTACAACAACAACCTCAAACCTCTCTTTTCTCTTTTTCCACAAAACAAGATCCTAATAGTTTAGGATAGAAGATATGGCTCAAGTGTGGAAAACAAGTGTTTTTGGAAACAAGCAACAAAGAAAAATCTTTGGGAAAATACTTGCAATATGATAGAATTGAAGATCTAAGCAAAAATCCCAAAACCTATTTTTCTTTGATTTTCCAAACCCAAAAACAAATAAGATGAAACCTTTTTGACTTAAAAACTCTTTTAAAAACTCTTTTAAACTCTTCAGAAAACTGAAAATTTTTAGCTCAAAAATTCTTATCTAAAACAATGGAGAAATGGGGTATATATAGCCCCTAGGAAAAACTAGCCGTTAGGCTGATGTGGCAGTCTGACCAACTGCCGGTCGACCGGTCCGGTCGACCGCCAACGGTCAAAAATGTGACCGTTGGGCAGCAGCGGTCGACCGGTCCGGTCGACCGAAAATTCCCGAGAGCAGAGCTCTCAACTCGGTCGACCGGTCCGGTCGACCGACTACATGTGTCGCCAGCGTGCACGATTGTGCACATCGGTCGACCGACCCGGTCGACCGGCCACTTGGTGCGGTCGACCGGTCCGGTCGACCGAACTGGCCTGGCAGGCACAGTGCAGGGTCAGAAAAACAGTGTAAAATATTTTCTAAAAATCTTTTAACACTTCTAAAAAATTCACAAAATTTGTTTTATCATTTTATATTAAAACATACACCTGTGATAAAATTTCAAGACAATATATCAACATATCAATTTGTTTTTGTGTCTTGCAAATTTTATCAAAAACAAAACTTGTATTTTTATCAAACTTGATTTTTCCAAACATGAATAGGGATATCAAAATAAGTTTGTTTAGCAAGTTAAAAACATGTATGTATAACTAGAATACATCTACTATACATATAAAACATGTAAACTTGTTTGATCAACTATTCATAAAAACCAAATATCAAATCATAAAACGTGTATTTTTTTTTTTTTGTGCACTTGAGCATATCAACTAAACTAAGCTTTACAAATGGATCTAAAAACTCTATCTAACTAGGATACCTAAGTCTTCTTGACGATCTTCATCTTCAAGTAGACTTGCTCCAAAACTCCGTGATTCTCCAAGTGCAAAGGTATGATCTTTAAGCTTTGGCACCGGAATCACCATGATAAGCTTCTAATCATCTTGTTGAAGCTAATCATCAACTAATATCCTGTTAATGATCTGAAACTTAGAACACAAGAATATTAGTAAACATAACTACATGAGTGTTGATCATCATCAAAACTAGAGTGGAAGGCCATTGGGCCAACAATCTCCCCTTTTTTGATGATGACAAAACTCATGGAGTTATATATGCATGGATTAAAGTTAAGCTTCAAAGAAGCTCCCCCTTAACTCATGCATAGGGATAAACAATAAATGGTTCTAGATATCAAATGGAATATTCAAAACAAAATAAGCTCTAGATACCAATTACAAAGCAAACTCTATATATCAATTAAACTTAATATTCTTGAGATTAAAACATATATATGCATATAAGACATAAGCATGCATATAAAACAAAACATGTACCAATCATGCATAGAAGTAATTTGAGTTTTATATATGCATGTTAAACTAAGTGCGCTAAATGCGGAAGCTAATGCAAATGTTGCACAAACTTGATACAATACAACAAGTGTAGCCGAATTCCCCTTGCGAGGCTCTGGACTAACTCCCCTTGATTCCCCTTGAAATGGGTTGAGGTGCTATGTGAAGCTCTTGTTGGATGAGTACAAATTAGGCACACACACACAAGCAATCCTAGCAATGTGCACACACAATCAAGCCAAGCAATCAAGGATATAGCAATAAGAGATGCAAGGCATAACACAAGCAATATATGATATGGCAATATGAATAAGATGCAAGGCAACACAAGCAAATATATAATAAGTATGAAATGAATGATGCTTGTATGAAATGAATGATGCTTGCACAAATTAAGTGAGAGAGAGTTGAGAGAAATTTGATCAAACGCTAACACAAAGATTTGTTTCGAGGTTCGAGTACCCAACTCTACATCCCCGCCTACACCACCGTGTAGGATTTCCCAATCCACTATAAGGAGTACCAAACTCCTCTCTCAACTTACAAAGCCACCGAGGCTATACAACCACAATCCACCTCTACCGAAGAGGGATACGGCCCGTAGCCAACTACAACAAACACCTCTACCTAAGAGGCTCACAAACTAATTACCCGATCACCTCTACCGAAGAGGGATACAACAAGAATAAGGGTGTACAACTTAGAGGTTTACAACAACAACCTCAAACACTCTCTTTTCTCTTTTTCCACAAAAACAAGATCCTAATAGTTTAGGATAGAAGATATGGCTCAAGTGTGGAAAACAAGTGTTTTTGGAAACAAGCAACAAAGAAAAATCTTTGGGAAAATACTTGCAATATGATAGAATTGAAGATCTAAGCAAAAATCCCAAAAACCTATTTTTCTTTGATTTTCCAAAAACCCAAAAACAAATAAGATGAAACCTTTTTGACTTAAAAACTCTTTTAAAAACTCTTTTAACTCTTCAGAAAACTGAAAATTTTAGCTCAAAAATTCTTATCTAAAACAATGGAGAAATGGGGTATATATAGCCCCTAGGAAAAACTAGCCGTTAGGCTGATGTGGCAGTCTGACCAACTGCCGGTCGACCGGTCCGGTCGACCGCCAACGGTCAAAAATGTGACCGTTGGGCAGCAGCGGTCGACCGGTCCGGTCGACCGAAAATTCCCGAGAGCAGAGCTCTCAACTCGGTCGACCGGTCCGGTCGACCGACTACATGTGTCGCCAGCGTGCACGATTGTGCACATCGGTCGACCGACCCGGTCGACCGGCCACTTGGTGCGGTCGACCGGTCCGTCGACCGAACTGGCCTGGCAGGCACAGTGCAGGGTCAGAAAAACAGTGTAAAATATTTTCTAAAAATCTTTTAACACTTCTAAAAAATTCACAAAATTTGTTTTATCATTTTATATTAAAACATACACCTGTGATAAAAATTTCAAGACAATATATCAACATATCAATTTGTTTTTGTGTCTTGCAAATTTTATCAAAAACAAAACTTGTATTTTTATCAAACTTGATTTTTCCAAAACATGAATAGGGATATCAAAATAAGTTTGTTTAGCAAGTTAAAAACATGTATGTATAACTAGAATACATCTACTATACATATAAAACATGTAACTTGTTTTGATCAACTATTCATAAAAACCAAATATCAAATCATAAAACGTGTGTTTTTTTTTTTTTTGTGCACTTGAGCATATCACTAAACTAAGCTTTACAAATGGATCTAAAAACTCTATCTAAACTAGGATACCTAAGTCTTCTGACGATCTTCATCTTCAAGTAGACTTGCTCCAAACTCCGTGATTCTCCAAGTGCAAAGGTATATCTTTAAGCTTTGGCACCGGAATCACCATGATAAGCTTCTAATCATCTTGTTGAAGCTAATTGTAGGCTGTCTAAAATGACTAACAGACCAGCCATTAAGGAAGCAGAGTCTCAAGCTCTAGACGCGAGAAATCGATGCTCGCGTCTCAGCATTAAGACGCGTTGGCTCTACACCCGCGTCACAACGTTCAGACGCGTCGGCCCGAAGCCCGCGTCTCAGCATCAAGACGCGTCGGCCCGAAGCCCGCGTCTCAGCATCAAGGCGTATCGGCCCGACGCCTGCGCCTCAGCATCCAGGCGCATCGCCCGACGCCCTCGCCTCAGCATCCAGACGTGAAGGCCCGAAACCCGCGTCTCAAGGCGCGTTTGGCTCGACGCCCGCGTCTCAAACTTCAAGGCGCGTTTGGCCCAACGCCCGCGTCTCAGTTGCAACTGCCCTGATTGCGGGGCCAGTCACCGCGCATGTAGCGGGTAGTGGCCCCTCATTCGGGAGCGTTTTTAGGAGGCACCTTCACCCCCTGAGATCCCTATAAATAGCCTTGTTTGCTATGAAGAGAGGATCGGAGTTTTTTGGAGAAGGGAGAGAAGCTTGAAAAGATAGAAGCTTGAAAAGATAGAAGCTTGAGAGGATCGAAGCTTGGCAGAGGATCGGAGTTTTGAAGAGAGAGAGAGCTTTGAGATAGGGCATCATCAAAATCGATCGAATCCAGGCAGGAGGATCATCAAGAGAGAAGCACGACTCTTCAGCGAGCTTACTGAGTACTAGCCGCTCTTCGCCTACCTCCTCTTTGAGAGTTTTGGTAGACGGAGCTGAGTTACTCTTTCTACCGACCGAAGAGAAGACCCCCGACGGTCTAGGACGGTCATCTGGTCAACGGAGAACAAGATTCACTCTCCATCGCCACACGAAGAACCCAGCTTTAAACAAAGGGAAGATTCAGACATCCTCCCTCCCTTGTAACTGGAAAAGAGGGAAGAGTAGTTCTTTTGGTTGTAATCGTTTCGCTTGAATCAAGGAAATCTTTTACAGCTAAAACCACTTTCTCCGACCACCAAACTTTCCGCCCCCTACAAGAGATGGCGACTCCGCTGGGGACTACCTTCGTTACTGACGAGCGCACCGTGGTGCAAGATGACGTTCTCCGTAAGGGGAAAATGGTCGAATCCCTCGTCGTCGAGTTCGACCAGGCGAAGTATGAAGAGTTCCTCTCTTCTGGCTCCAAGAGCCCAAAGACCCGCGTCTGCCGCAGGGTCTCAAGTGGACAGCCCCCTGAAGCCCAATCTGAGGCTCTGTCGGGTGCTCCTGCTGCCCACTGTGCCAAGTTTGGTTCACGCGCCGACGCCTCCCAGAAGGCCCGCGTAACCTCAGACTCCTCTGCTGCGATCAACCGCGTCGCGCAGAACACACGCGCCAACGCCTCTCTGAAGGCCCGCGTGGTCCCCGGCACATCTACTGGTGCGATCGACCGTGTCGCACAGAACGCCCGCGTCAGCGTCTCTCAGGAGACCCGCGTGGCAAACACCCCTGGTTCTACAAACCAGGAAGTTGTTGGCTTCTCTCTTCCTCCACAGCGCAATCGGAATGCCGAGCGTCGACAGAGAAGACGCGCGCGTCAACACTCGGTCGGAACCGTTGGTTTTCTGACTGGGGTTGAACGCAGCGTACGATCCGATGCCTTGCCCGCACCTCATCCAGTGCGAGAGGTCCGTGTTTGGCGACCCAAACGCGAGACTCCCCAAGTTGAGCCCTCTGAAGACCAACTTGCCAAACACGAAGCGAAGCTTCTGCGTCTTGTCAAACGCAGGAAGCACGCGCCCATAGGCGTGGGGCCCAGCAGCCCACTCTCTCCCAAGTCTCTCTGCTCCAACGCAGCAGACAGCAACGCGAAAGTCGCGTCTCATATCAACAGAGACGCCAGACGCGCGTGACGCAGCCGCGACGCAACAGCCGCGTTTCTGAAACCTGTGTCCAGGCTGAACAGCACATGACTGTCTCCCGTCGTCGACGTTGCGAGACCAGTCTCTTTAATCCCTCTCCCACGGATTTGAGGGATTATTTGACAAGGAAAAGAGTGCCAATCAGACCACTTCTCCATGCTGCTGTCAACAGCTCATCCAGATGCTCTCTGGATGCCATTGCGAGTCAGGCGTGCACCAGCCGTCTTTAATTAGATAGCTGACCCTGATTCCCCCATCAGCCAAGAGAAGACGCTCCCACAGGAGGAGAACCTTCTCAGATGTTGAATACCCGGAGCTTACTGCAAACATGACTAGCAGAAGCAAGGGAAAACAACTAATGGTCAACTCAGAGGAATCTGACTCTGAACCGGAGGGGGTGTATCAACACACTCGCACCCGGACAGGGGCCATTCCCCCAATTGACTATAATGCCTTAGCCCGCGGCATTAGAATGGGTGGTTCTCACTCCGCTATAGTGGAGTCGCAGGCTTCAAACTCTTCCGTCGAGAAGGAGGCTTCCGCCTACATGGCCGACACTCCTGAGGAGACGACCAGGCGTTTAGAACAGACGCAGAAGCACCAGATGGATATAATCGCCTCTCAACAGAGATCCATTGACTCCCTCAAGCATATGCTCGAGAAATTGCTTGAAGAAAGAGCGAGGTCTCCTCCTAGACGACCGAAGGGCAAAGGGAGAAAAGGAGGAAGCCCACCCTCCGAATCTTCTGACGAGACACGACGATCTACCTCAGATGTGTCCAAGCCCTCGTCGCAGGCAAGAAGCGACCAGACCCCGGAAAGGCTCATGCTAAAAGAATGAGTCACTGGAGCAGCGCCTCGAGGCCCTTACCAACCGTAAAGGCCTCCAAGAAGCTGGGGTAGTCCGGCCCTATCCGGCCGAGTGGGACTTAGTCCCGTACCCTCCTAAGTTCAAGGCTCCAACTCTCCAAGCATTCGACGGGAAGGGGTCACCCAACCAGCACATCTACTACTTCAAATCCCAGACCGGGAATGTGGTAGATAACGATGCCATCCTGGCGCGACTGTTCATCGGCACCCTGAAAGGGTTGGCCTTTGAATGGTTCATGAAGCTCCCCGAAGGTTCCATCAAGAACTGGGGCGACTTGGAGAAGCTGTTTCTAACACGCTTCTTCGAAGATGATTCGGAGGTCACAATGCCTACCCTTTTAGCTACAAAACAGCGAAAGGGAGAGTCCGTCAAGTCTTTCGTAGAAAGATTTCGGAACGTGGCACTCCGATGTCCAAGCGGCATGACCCAGGCCACCCTGGTGGAAACATGTCGCCATAATCTCCAAACCTCACTCCTTGCTCAAATAGGAGTTGCTGAAAGCCGCACCTGGAAACAATTAGTCCAGCAAGGTGAACAGGCTGAGGAGATTGTCGCCCGCGTCAGAGCGGAAGAAGGCAAGCCCAGGCCAGAGAGGTCGACAAGGCGTGCACCAGACACATCCCTCCAAACCAAGCGGAAGGATAATTTGGCGACGGAGACCAAATCTCCCACCAAACCTCAAACAGGCAGGGCAAGTGGCTCTTCAAGCCAGCCACGCCCCAACAAGCAGTATTCCTTCAAGGAGGAACACGTCGATTCGCTCTTCAAGCTACTCAACAAGAGCAATCGACTGAAGCTCCCTGAAATTAGACGCCCGGAGGAGGTCGGCAAGACCGACAATCCCACCTACTGCTTATACCACAGGATGCTCGGACATCCTACCAAAAGCTGCTATGTCTTTAAGGACATCCTTCAAGCTCTGATTGACGCGGAGGTATTAAAACTCCGACCGGAGCAGAAGAAGATGACGGCCAACATGACGTCGATTCTCCAGTTTGGGACACGACCCCCGACACCCGTGGGGGTGATCTCTGTCCCGAAAGGAGAACTGAGGGTGGTCAACACAGACCCTCATCAGCAGCAGGAGAAAGGCTTGGTACCCGTCCCTACACCTCGAGGGGAAATCATGTGGGTCCACCCTGACCTCGTCGACGAGCAACAATGGACGACTGTGACCAACAGGAAGTCCAAAGGCAAAGGGAAGGCTTCATCTTGCCATGTGATATGCGCCTCTTCTCGAGAAGCGGACACTGATGTTCCCTCGCTGACTGACTCAAAAGAGGAAACAATAGTCCTGGCCGCAGAGCCCAGCCAACCTACGGCGGGGACCCGTTCAGGACAGGCATACTTGAAGCAGTACGGCGAGACATCAGCGGCTTCTCCGCAACCAGCCGTGAACCAGCCAAGCCCTCCTCTAAACAGCCTGGGGAGAAGCAGAAAGAAACTCGGTTTTCTCGAGTTCTTGCGAAAGGTGTAACAGAAGGATCCTCGACACCTTACCGCTTCGACGTCTTGGCTCAACTAGCCAACATCCCGGCACGCATTACCTTGTATGAGCTCCTGAGGCTATCAAAGTCAACCAGAGAGGCTCTACAAGAAGCTCTGGCAAATGCTGAGGTCTTTATGACCCGCGTGCCAAGGGAGGAAGATGAAGAGGATTGCCTCCACACCTCCCCAATGCTCCCTGCATCACCTTCACAACAGATGACATGCAGGTTAAAGGGAAGCATGACCGACCCCTATACTTCACAGGGTATATTGGGTCATCCGAGGTGAACCGCATCCAGGTAGACCCAGGATCCGCGCTGAGCATCATACCTCGCCGGGTTATGCAGTTTCTAGGCATTCCTACCCATCGTCTGAGCCCTACCCAGACGACTATTTACGGGTTCAATGCCAACAGCTCCCGCCCAATGGGGAAGATCAAGCTCAAATGCCAGATCGGGAGCCTCAAGTCAGAAGTGACGTGTTACGTCATTGACGCGGACACTTCTTACAACCTGTTGCTGGGACGACCATGGATTCACCGCAATTCCATCGTTCCCTCTACTCTCCACCAAGTCATGAAATACATTGACGAGAGTGGACAGGTCCGAACGTTGATTGCCGAAAGGCATCCGTTTAAAGGGGTTGAAAATTATTTCACGACTCCCTCTTATATCAGGATCCGGAGGAGACTAATGAAACCCCACAACCAGAGGAGCCAGACTCTGGTAATGAAGCTGACGTTGAGCCTGAGAAAGAAGAGTGCCTGTGGGAGTTGGAGCCCATTGTAAAGAGCACTAATAAGCTCGATGTTGATACCACCGACGATGCGGGTGGTTGGTACATTAATGAAGATTTAGACTTTGCGTATTTCCCTGTGTATGTTTCCGATTCAATACCGTCGGATACCACTACCGACGTGGACGATGACCTCTGGTCGGCAATAGATGCCTTGACATCTTTGCATGTACCGGTGAAATCATCCTTCGAGACATACCAAGATAATGGTGACGCGCAAGAGTCTGTATTCATGGTTCCAGCCGGACGAAAAGGCCAAAGACCAATACTTTTTGGGCGAATCGCATCTGAACCAATGCCCCACGAAGAATCGGAAGGTGAGGATGAATCCCCTCAGTTCGATCATTATGAACCAAGAACGCTCAAGATGATGAAGCGCATGGGGTATGATCTAACCAACAGGCCTGGGTTGAACTTCGGAAAAGGAAGAAGAACACTGCTTCGATCCTTTGTACCGAAAGGGAAAACCCCTGATTACTATCATCGGACGCGCCGGGGGTTGGGCTATATATCAACTCCAGTGCCATCAGCCTCTGATTCGGAGAGACTGTCAAGTCATGACTGCTCATCAGACACGTCGTCATGGGAATCAGATGTCAGTGTTGGCAACATCTTCAAAGGCTTTCAGTAAACATGGTTTCGACAAGCCATCTGGAGGATGAAGATGAAGAAATGATCCAATCCGATACAGATCCTTGGATCAAACATTTGAATGCTCTTTGGGACACCCGCTTTGAACAGCGTGAGCCACCCACAGAAGACAAGGTTGTTCAAGTCAACCTAGGAGATGAAGACAATCTTAAACCCATCTTCATAAGTGACGGCCTGTCGCCTCCAGAGAAGAAGGATTTAATATCTCTTGTACAAGAGTATATAGATGTCTTCGCCTGGAATTATGAGGACATGCCTGGACTTGATCCTCAAGTGGCTATGCATCGCCTCAACATCAATCCGACATGAAGCCCGTTAAACAACAGCAGCGACGGTTCCGTCCAGAGATAATGGAGGCAATCCAATCAGAAGTCAGGAAGCTTATTGACTCCGGCTTTATCAGGGAGGAACAGCATCCCGACTGGGTAGCCAACATCGTCCCCGTCGCCAAGAAGAACGGGAAGATCCGGATCTGCATCGACTTCCGTGATCTAAACGAGGCCTGCCCCAAAGACGAATTCCCATTGCCAATCACAGATGTCATGATTGACAATACTTGTGGATTCGAGCGAATGTCCTTTATGGACGGGTTCTCAGGATATAATCAAATCAAGATGTATCCCAATGACGAAAAGCACACCTCCTTCAGGACACCTCTAGGGGTATATTGCTACACCGTCATGCCCTTCGGTCTGAAAAATGCGGGGGCAACCTACCAAAGGGCCATGAATGCCATTTTCCATCGGCAGATACGCAAAACGGTGGAATGTTATGTCGACGACATTGCGGTGAAAAGCCGCACTAAAGGTGATCACATAGCAGACCTGAGGGTGGTCTTCGACATCATGCGGGCTCATCATTGAAGATGAACCCCACCAAGTCCTTCCTGGGGGTAGCCAGTGGCAAATTCCTAGGGTTTGTCGTGACTTCCACAGGAATCCATTTGGATCCGGAGAAAGTCCGCGCTATCCAAGAGATGCAACCCCCCAGAAGCCTCAAGGAGCTCAGAGGATTACAAGGACGATTGGCATACATCCGCAGATTCATTTCAAATCTCTCCGGGAGATGCCAACCCTTCGCTAAGCTGATGAAGAAGGGCGTTTCGTTCATTTGGGACGACGCTTGCCAGCAAGCATTTGAGGAGATCAAGCACTACCTCACCCAACCACCAGTCCTGGCAGCTCCGGTATCCGGAAAGCCTTTCCTGGTGTACGTCCGATCAATGGATCATTCTTTGGGAGCTCTACTAGCTTAGAATGATGACCAGGGGCGAGAACAAGCAATCTACTACCTAAGTAGAACGATGATCGGAGCCGAACATCGGTACAACCCGATCGAGAAGGAATGTTTGGCACTGGTGTTCGCCATTCAGAAAATGCGACACTATCTGGTGGGCCAAACCATAAATGTCATATCCAAAGTCAACCCCCTGAGGTTACTCATGACAAAGCCTTCTTCACTAAATGGCCGGCTGGCAAAATGGGCCATATTGCTATCACAATATGAGATGCATTTTCTGCCACAAAAAGCCATTAAAGGACAAGCGGTGGCGGACTTCCTAGCTGAACACCCAGATCCCAGGGCAGCCAAACTCTACGAGGATCTCCCAGATGAGGTCGCCGAAGTCTGCCTAGCTTAGACGTCGTTCGAAAGTCAAGTATGGCAACTTTTCTTCGACGGTGCGTCAAGGGCAAGCTCGGAGGGACACACAGTAGCGGGGGTAGGAGTGGTACTCGTCTCCCTACAAAATTACGTGATTCCCCGAGCTATCTCGTTAACCGAGCCCTGTTCTAACAATGTGGCGGAATACAACGCTCTTTTGATTGGGATGCAATTCGCCGATGAGATTGGCGTTAAAAATCTCGAGGCATACGGTGATTCTAAACTCATCGTCAGCCAAGTTCGCGGAGAGTATGAGGTCAGGCATGAAGATCTAGTACCCTACTACAACGCGACAATCCACATGGCTGAGAGGTTTTCAAACTTCTACATCGACCATGTACCGCGCAAGCAAAATGCGCATGCAGATGCACTTGCATCCCTTGCTGCCTCCTTAGCTCTTCCAGCTGGAGCAATGGAGAAGGTATTCGTCTATAGCCACGACCTATACTGCCCAAAAAGTCCCCTCGGAGACTACCAGAGGTCAACGGGAGATCGTCGCGGTAAGGAAACACTTGAAGTGTCGACCGATCCAGAACTTAAAGACTGGCGATTCCCCTACATTGATTTTGTCTTGTACGGCATCTTGCCCGAAGACACCAGGGAGGCGGCTGCCATCCGAAGGAAAGCCTCCAAATTCTACTACAATGCGATTTCGCGAACATTGTATCGTAGATCGCATGATGGGATCCTGCTCCGGTGCCTCTCATTAAAAGAAGCCCACGAAGTGTTGAAAGAAGCCCACGATGGTACGTGTGGAGCTCATCAACCTGGCCCGAAGCTGGCAAACCGACTCCAAAGATTGGGTTACTACTGGCCCCAAGATGGTTGCCGATGCTGTTGCCTATGCCAAAAGATGTCACGCCTGTCAAATACATGGCGATTTCATCCATCAAGCACCAGGATACCTCCACTCTACGACCTCTACCTGGCCGTTCGAAATGTGGGGGATGGACGTGGTTGGTCCTATCAGCCCACCATCATCAAAGGGACATCGGTTCATCCTAGCGATAACCGATTACTTCTCAAAGTGGGCCGAAGCTATCCCTTTGAAAGAGGTGAAATCTTCTAACGTGATCAAGTTCGTGAAACATCACGTTATTTACCGCTTCGGTGTGCCTCGGCGGATTGTCCATGACAATGGACCCCAGTTCATCAGCCAGGCTTTTCAGAGATTCTGCGCCAAGTTCAGAATCCAGAGTGTGTCATCAACGGCATACTATCCGCCCGCTAACGGCCTCGCAGAAGCTTTCAATAAGACTATTGGCAAGCTTCTCAAGAAATTCGTCTCGAAAAGTCAACGAGACTGGGACGATAAGTTGGGCGAATGCTTATGGGCCTATCGCACGACTGTGCGAATCCCAACAAAGCCACGCCATTTTCCTTGGTGTACGGATGCGAAGCCGTCCTTCCACTGGAAATCCAAATTCCATCTCTTCGCGTCGCCTTGACAGCGGAAATGACAACAGAGGAGAAGCATCAACAGCGACTCCAAGAATTGGAAGCCTTGGACGACAAGCGTCTTCAGGCCCAACAACAAATCGAGCTTTACCAAGCTCGTATCACCAGAGCCTTCAACAAGAAAGTCAAATCGCGAACTTTCAGGAAAGGCGACCTCGTCTTAGCCGTCCGAAGACCCATGGTCATGACACAGAAGACGAAAGGAAAATTCCAACCCAAATGGGAAGGACCATTTGTGGTAGAGTCAGTCTACTCAAATGGATCGTATCGCCTCATAACCTCAAATGGCGATACACTCATGATGCCAATCATGGCAAATTCCTGAAGAAATACTATCCCTAGATGGCATTCTTCCACCGATCAAGTTAAAAAATACACCTCTGATCAAACATCCGACGCCCTCGACGGCTAAGGATAGAGGAAAATGTTGGCTTTTAAGTCCAACATAAGTCCTCGACAACTCACCATGCTGAGGGGAATAGCATGGCTAGCCCAACTCAAACGGTAGTTGGTAAAGGCATGACAAACCCGTTGACAGCTGAGGATTTGCTAAAATCCTAAGGGACACGTTCCCATTTGATCCGACGCCTCCGACGGCTAAGGATAGAAGAAAATGTTGGCTTTTAAGTCCAACATAAGTCTTCGACAACTCATCATGCTGAGGGGAATAGCATGGCTAGCCCAACTCAAACGGTAGTTGGTAAAGGCATGTCAAATCCGTTGACAGCTGAGGGTTTGCTAAAAATCCTAAGTGGATTTGATTCCACTCTTTCCCTCCAAAATCCCTTACCAATTCTCATCCATAGAATGGTAGGACACAAAATGCAATCATTACCATGTTAACACTATACCTCTGGTAATGAATACTCTTTGTCGAGTACAAACCTGGCTTGTTAACTCTGCATAGAGTAACAAACTTTCAAATTTGCCAAGTTAACACTATACCTCTGGCACCTCAAATTCCACTTGTCAATTCTCATCAATAGAATGACAGGTCCTCAAATTGCTCCTATCGCAAGCAAATCTTGTCAAGTTAATATCACACCTCTGACAAAACTACTGTTTAAGTTAACATTACACCTCTAAGCAGTACATCGAGTGCCTGTCAAGTTAATATCACACCTCTGATAGTCACCTTTCTTCAGACTTCCATATCGAAGCTGAAATGGACGATGCCAAGTTAACACTACACTTCCAGCATCCGAGTCATTGCTAAGTTCAACATACACCTATGGCTATGACCTTTCTTCAGACTTCCATATCGAAGCTGAAATGGACGATGCCAAGTTAACACTACACTTCCAGCATCCGAGTCATTGCTAAGTTCAACAATACACCTATGGCTATGACCTTTCCTCGACTTCCTTGTCCAAGCCGAGATGAACGATGCCAAGTTAACACTACACTTCTAGCATCCGAGTCATTGCTAAGTTCAACAATACACCTATGGCTATGACCTTTCCTTGACTTCCTAAGCCGAGACGACTAATGCAAGTTCACATAACCTCTAGCACTTCTATCACTGTTAAGTTAAACATCACACTATGACAGTGACACCCTCAGTTTTCCCAATAAAACTGAGATGCTGATGAGTTAGGTTAATATCACACCTCTAACTCACGTCCTTGTCAAGTTAATATTACACTTCTGACAAGACTACTTCTAAACCGTTAAGTTAATATCACACCTCTAACGGTAAAATCTTACTAGATTCCCCACGAGTCTAGTTTCATTTGATATTCTTCCCAACCGAGTATCAAATTCATTTTGGAGGCATTGTTGGTTAACATTACACCGATAAACAATGCTTCCATCAAAATCCCCAGCTGATCTTAAATCAGTTAATCCCAAATCCTTGATAAAGTTCACCTTCTCTGGGGTACGCGCTCCACTCGTCACTTTCTTTTATAAAGTGGCGGGTCCACCCAAATTTATTCTTTTGCTTCTAAAACAAAACGTTCAAGACAACAGAAAGAGGCAAAAAGAAAAGTGTCACTTTTATTGATATTCAAGCATATGAAAGTGGTACAAAACGCTCTCTTATACAGTAAGATTGAGTGTTACAATTAAGGAGTACAAAGAAGTCCCTCTCTCTCAGAGGCCGTACTCACTCCTTGAAACCGCATCTGATCCCAGGTGCACAATTGGAGCCGGTTGCACTTTGATGCGTGACGCCACTTCGAAAGCGCCCTAGCTGACCAAGCCAAGAGCAATGGTGTTCTTGAGGTCCAGTGGCAATAGAAGGTCCTGCAACCCTTCGTTCAGGCGCGTCTCTTTCCCTAGTAGACTATCCAACAAACATGGAGTCACTCTTGGGGTGAGAGCAGAAGTTTCGGAGTCATCACAAAGGATGCCACCCTCCACTTAGTCCGGCGGCAGCAAAAAGTCCGGCAACTCTTCCTTCAAGAATGATCCTCCCCCCAGCAGAAGACTCAACGGACTTTAACTGTCCTCGATGTCACTTCTGGGGTTTCATCACCATCCCTTTCCCCAGCAGGCCATCCAACGAGTGTCCTTGATGTGACTTCCGGAGTGGGAGAGGAAGAGGATCTCATCCGCCGCCGCAACCGCCGGACCACCCTCGCCGGTACTCAGCCTATCCGTCTCTTGCACCAGATCTGAAGAGACCTTGGCGAGGGTTGGGTCCTCGTCAGAGATGTAATATACTCTCTTATAGGTGACGAGGACCATAATATATTCTCTCATAGGTGAAGGTTGAACGAGTTCGCCGACCGAAGTATTCTTCCAAGGGCCCAGCAAGCCTGCAAGGAACAAAAAGAGAGAATTAGAACAATCTGCAGCTTAGTGTAAACAGAGAAAAACTAAGTCAGCAGAGGCAAACGCGGGAATGATCCACGCAGTCAGCAAATGCGGGAATGATCCATGCAGTCTACCAAGACGCAGGAGTGACACGTGCAGCAAGCCAAACTGTTGCGTCAGCAGAGACAAACGCGAATCAAAACGCGGTCCCATTCTGTGCCTAGGTCAAAGAGCACAAACGCCGAAAAGGCACAGACGCCGAAAATTGCCATCTCCATGAACAGGAGTTGCAAGGTGCGGGTCTGAAACCTTTTTTGGAATTCGTCCAAGGCATTGGCCATGAAACGCGCTAAGGCACAAGCCATAAAACGCGCCAACACCAAGGGCCAAAGATTCCTGCACGCGCGTCCGGAGAAGTTCAGGTCCATGGTACAAATTCCAGAAGGAGTGCACCAATGCAGACTTCATGAGGGGGTCCAGATGACATGAAGCCAAGGTACAGGCCATGGTGAATCTAAAATGTCATGGTGAAACGAACGGCATACCCGTGGAGACCTCCGTCAAGAGTTGTACTCTCTGCACCAGGACGCAAACGCGGTCACAGGGCAAAGAGGTGTTTTCTCCTAAAGAGACCAAACAGGGGCTTAAAAGCCCTGGGTCATCTTCAGAACCATCCTCATCCATGGAGACAATTGTCTGAGGAAGATGAAAGTTCTCAAAGCGCTCTCTCAAAAAACAAATAGTCCAAAGGCAGGACTGAAGGGAGAAAGGGTGCCTATTTATAGGCAACTCCTGATAATAGCGATTAATGGCCCCGTAATCTGAACCGCCGGCATTAATAACTGCACAACTGCCAAGATCCAATAAAGGCCGGACGCGTGTAACGCTGCTTCGAGAACCGCCGCTGGCGCTGATCTCCAACCGCCCGCACTGGTTTCTCATTTAAGAGAATCAATACTCAAGCCCATCAGCAGCCGACGCGTGGACAACTGCTTCGGGAAACAAAGCGGAAAATCCGCATCTGACGTTTAAAGATCACACCAAATCCCTATGACAGGCTGTATGTAACGCCTGGGAGTTTACACCCAGACGCGGATTGAAGAACTATCCACCCATCCGCGTCCCAGAAAGATGCCTGCGCGAGTCAAAGTCGCGTCCCCTCAGAATTAAGGGAAAGGCACAAGGCTGCGTCTCCCGCGTCTGCCTGATCCGCTTCCTTTTTCGCAGAAGCAGATCCGCGTTATTCAGAGCCGCGTCTCCCTGAACGAATGCCGCGTCTCATGAAACAATGATGGCCGCGTCTCCCTATGGATTGATGCTGCGTCTTGTCAAAAGACTTAGTCCTGCCTAAGTTCTCATGAACTAAGAACCGCGTCTCACCCTGTGATTGACGATGCGTTCGAAGACCGCGTTCCGATTTGTGATTGACGCCGCGTCTCATCAAAAGGACTTAGTAGAATCTAAGTTCTTATGAAATGATGACCGCGTCTCACTTTATGATTGACGCTGCGTCTCAGTAAAAGGACTTAGTGAAATCTAAGTTCCGGTAGACTGACGACCGCGTCTCACTCTGTGATCGCCGCTGCGTCTCGTCAAAAAGACTTGGTGAAATCTAAAGTCCCCATAGATTGATGCCACGTCTCATTCTACGGGATTAATGCCGCGTCTCGCCTAGACCGCGTCCCATTAAAAGAACTTAGTCCTACCTAAGTTCAGTAATCACGACTAGTGATCAAGAGTTGGACTCATCCACAACAGGACAAAGAAATTGGGACAAAAGCTTTAAAGAAAACTTCTATTATATCAAAAAATGATAGAAGTGGATACAAACACTCTTAATGAATAGAGTGTCCCTTTTCTTTACAAAAAAAAAAGAGAGAAGGCTAAATGTCCTGGTTCACCAAGGAACGGATTTGTTCCCTAAGGCGGTAAATCTCATGCTGGCGCGTCCTCTCAGCCTCCATGATAGCCCGGTCCCGCAGCTCCGCCTCAGATAAGAAACTTCTGGCAGACAGTTGCATCCGCAGAGAGTCCACCCTGGAAGATTGCAGAGACAGACTCTCTTCAGCTCGCGCCGTAGCAGCCCGTTGCTCCTCAGCTCCTTTTTGAGGGAGACAAGTTTCTCCTCATTTAGCGCAAGAACAGCTTCCGCCTTGGCGATAATGTCCCGAGTTCTGAGGATGACCTGCTCCGTGCTCTGCACACTAAGCTCAGATTCCCTCGAATCTCCGGCTAATTTTTGAAATTCAGCCTTGGAATATTCAGGTCACGGATCTCGGCAGTGATCTGCGCCTCCACCTCTTGTCGCTCCCGTTCCTGAGCAGCTAGGAGTCTAGTCAGGATGGCCTGGGCCTCACCGGAAGAGCCAGCATCTTCCAAAAATTCCAGCTCCCGCAGGTTATCTCCAAGTTGCTCTACCACCCGCAGGCATGCCCTGGCAAGTGAAGGGCCTCCCGCCAATTCGACGCTCATGGCCATATTTTCAAGAAGCCTCTGGGCGAACTGGAAGGTGCTGTGTCCACGGAAGATGAGATCAATACATGATCCCATCGAGGTGAAGAATTGTTGCACCATCTGACGTGCCAGCTCCCCCATGTCTTCACCACCTGAGAAGCTTCCCGACCCTTTTTCTGTCACGGGATAAGGGATATAGGGCGGGTCTTCTCGCACAAGAGCCGTGCCAGCCGTCGATGTGGCAAGAACAAGACTACCCACTGGCGCTTCCTGGAGCGCTGCCTCTGCAGGAGCTTCCACGACCAAGGAAGGAGCTGTAAGCACAACCTCTTCAGAAACTTCCACCGAGGATTGAGCTGTGTGGCCTTCTGGAAGGGTGCTGATCGTCAGACTCCCCACCTGAGCCCCCTCAGTCAGAGCTGCCTTACTAGGTTCGAGGTCCAGAGGCGTCGAGTCCTGTAGAATGGGAGTCTTCCCAGCTTCAGCAGTAGCCTTCTCCACCGGCGGAGTGAGAGCCTCCTCAGCCTCAATGGTTGTTTTCCCCTCCTGGCAAAGGGGAAGGCTCCCCAACTTCAACAGCTGCCCCCATTGAGGTTGTCTCGGCAACCGAAGCCTCAACTCCCTCGGGCTGAGCCCCGGTACCTCCAGCCGACCCTGCAGTACAAAAGAAGGATGTTAGAACATCCTCTTCAACATGAAAAAAGAGAATTAAACAGAAGGAGAAAAGAATACCGTCAGTGGGAGCAATTGTCGCCAGTGACGATGGCGCCATCGAGGGCTCACCCTCATGTTGTTCCTCCTCCGAGACGTCAAAGAATCCGCCCTGATCAGGAAGAGCGGGATCATCGCCATAGTCGACTTTATCTTCAAAGTCACTTTCTCCCGATGACGAAGAAGACGATAGCGCCACACGAGGAAGCTCCGCAACAGGAGCCTTACCCCCAATCACCCCAGTGGTAGGACTAGGGTCAACTGCCCGAGGATTGGAAATAAAGACGCTAGGAGACCCCGGCTGCTGTACCTCGTCTCTCCCTTCATGAGCAGGAGGAATTCGGGCTGAGTTGAGATTCCTTGAATCTCGACATCCTCTTCGCCCATTATGTCAATCTCCGGTGACTCAGCATCACCAGCAATAAGGGGCGCTCAACAAGCTCCCCTTCCTCCACGGTCTCGCTGCGTGACCTAGGAGCACGGACCAAGCTTGAAAATCTTCATCTTCCAGCGGTTCCTCAACTCTAACAGGGACACCTTCAGGAGGAACCTCAACTCCAGCAGAGATAGCTCTGTATTGAGAGACTTCAGCCGTTAAGTCCCTCCGAGCCTTCTTTGGGGCAGGCTCAACTACAGAAGCAGAGCGTCGACGACGCTTCCTCGCCAATTGCTTCGACCTCCTTGCGGGTCGCGGCTCCACTCTCATTGCTGGTGGCTCCGCCCTCGTCGCTTGCGGCTTTGCCCTTGCCGGTCGCGGTGCCGCCCTCACTACTGGGGGCTCCCTCCTCGATCGTTTCTCGACCTCCCTCTGAGCTTTCAGGTACTGGTCGAGGAGTTTAGTACGTTTACTGGATTCAGACCTCTCCTCGAGACTGGCATTGATACTCAAGACATGAAGACTCCGGAATAAGATCTGGCGTCTGGCCGGCTTGGGAGTACCAAGTACAGAAGCTGAAGCTCATACGGCACTTAGGCGCCTCGTCGGGTAGATGGAACGTTGCTCCCGTCCCTCCAGCCACACTGTAATACCAAGCCCGAGCGCCTTCGAACAGGTTCCCGTCAAAGGCAAGTTGAGCATTGGGATTCCCGACGTAAAGCTGATCATAGCCAAATTGTCGGGCAAAACGACTTGGCATATACGGTTCGATAGTGCAGGAAGTTCCTTGGCGAAACAGCACATATCCTGGTCGTATATTGATCAACCACCAGAAGGCTCCAGCAGGCAATTGCGAGAAGTCATCCCGCCCAGCGACATCCGTGAACAGCTCCCCGGGGGCTGCATCTTGAACCTCTGGAAAGCAGCGGTTGAGCTGGTAGTTGGCGGCACAGGAAAGACGCTTCCTAATGTAATACAGGTAGGTGTCATGCCACTCTGAACGTTCCAGCCGCTGCACAAATGGGATATGATCCACGCTCCCACGCGCTGCCGTCATTAGAGACGGGCAATGCATCACGTACCAAGCCATGAGGTACGTGTAAGGCAGCTCAATTCGCGGGTTGGGGTGCTTCACCGTCGGGTTCCCCTCTGAGTCGGTATACGGCTCCCCATGAGAATTAGCAGTCTTTGGGGGTCCGCAGAAGCTCTTGGTCAACACCCGCAGCCCGCTTTGAATACCAGCCACCACGGCGGGAAGAAGGGCTATGGGGTGGCCATGAGCCAAGAGTACCGCCGGGTACACCACATCTGCCACAATAACTTCATATGGTAGCGTGGGCACCCACACCTCTTCAGCCACAACATCAGGAAGCCCGCCAACAGCGCCTGATCAGAAATAGGGGTCCGGGCTTGATGGTGAAAGCTCTCAAAGACCAAGTCAGGGTCGAAGCCGTCCTCGTTCGACTCCGTGGTGTAGAACTTGTCAGAAGCTGCGTCGATCCTGTCTTCAACTTCCCCACCAGAACTAGGAGCTAGTCGGATTACTGGGAGATCTTTATTGCTGACATTATTAAACAAATAATCAGCCCAGGATAGTTGCTTGACGCCTCCTGACCTCCAGGCAGTTGTCTGACCGCAGATGTAGAAATGGCACATCACCTCCCAGTAGGTCTCGTACACTTGAGGAGATTCTTTTTCCAAAAGGCGCAGCTCCCTGGTGGTTGGGACAAATTCCTCGTAAGGAATATCCCCTGACGACAACCCGGAGACCTCATACAATTCGTGTAGGGCAAGGCCCATCTCTCCAACCGGAGTAAAGAATGTCCCCGTCCGAGGATTGTAGCGCTCCAGAATCCCAAAGAAGTTATGGGAACTCATCGGGACGCCCCACTGCACGGCCCTGACTGCTGGGTACAGCCCACACGCTTCAGCGGCCCCTCAAGATTGGTAAGGACAAAACCCACCATCCTACCCCACCAATAATTCTCTGGAGAATGGACCCATCCATACGCACGGAAGTCGACAGGATAGTCACCCCCTGCTTCTATGAAGGAATTGAGGAAGGTGGTAGCAAGCTCCGGGATCTCTCCAATTGGGATTTCAGGCTTGGACGATGCAGGGAACAGTCCGACAACTGACCCGTCATGACTATCATGGCGGTCTACCTTTTGGAGGCCAAAGTCACCAAGGGCGATCTCAGGGATATACTGGGAAATGTCCCATTCCATCTGTCGGGGAACAGACATGTGTTGAAAGTAGGACATCGGGAACATCCTCTCCATGTCTGGAAGAAAGAATCTTCCGCCCTTTATCTCACGGAGCCATTTATAGGTCCCCTCTGACACACGACGGCCATCATCATAAATATGATTCCCAAAGAAGAAGGCAGGCTTCTCCAACCTGACACCGTCATCCGTTTTGAGCGCGGCATCGGTCATAAGTGCCCGGAAGGTTCTCCTGTTAACATTAGAGAGCCTGCGATCCAGCAACTGGTCAGCAGTCACGGGGACACTCATTCTTTGCACAAAGGTCAAGCCCCGGTCGGCACCACCCACGCGGCCAAAATGGTGCATCTTGGCAAGTGAACCTGAAACATGCGGCACTGCAAAAGAAAAAGACACTTGGTCAGATACTTTGCCAAAAATAAGGGAAGACGCTAAGTGTTCATAATTCAAAACGCAGCCGAGACATTGGACGCAGGAGTTATCATCCGCGTCCAGACCTGCGAACTTGCACCAAAACGCAGAAGAGATACTGGACGCAGGAATTTTTCGAATCCGCGTCCAGACCTGCAAAGCTGCGTTCTGCAAACCAAGACTTATGAAAATTCGAAGTACTTGGACTCAAACGCCAGATTCTACAAAATCGGCGGTTGAAGACACAGAACGCAAGGATCAAATCCGCGTTCTGCAAACCAAGACTTGTGAAATTTCAAAGTGCTTGGACTCGGACGCCAGCGCCTGATGGCACAAAACGCGGCACAGAACGCATGGATCAAATCCGCGTTCTACAAATCGCGTCCAGAGACCTTCACAATTAGAAATATTCTAAGTGAAGGACCCAGAGTGCAGAGTTCACCAGCGTCGGATCATCAGGCCCGCGCCCCGGTTATCATCTCAAGGACAGCGTCCGAGAATCAAACACGATCTTGTGTTAAAGGTTCTTAGGGTTCTATGAACATGTTTTAATGGCGGAACCCACACCAAAGGTGCATTTTTACCTCGGAAAACACCCTCCTGCGCAGAGGAAGCATCTCTCTCAGCCTCGGCGACGGTCGCCCTTGAGGTCGATGCAGTCGGTTTCGTCTTGGGAGCCATTGAAGATCAAGAAATCCGAGCGAGGAGATGAATAGTTGAACAGAGAAGGAAGTTCTTTTTCTCAGAGAATGCGTTCGTTCGGAGAAGAAGATACATCTCTCTAACTGTTGCCTTTTATAGGCACAGAGATTCGCGAAGATACGCAGCGTTTGGCCCAATAAACGCTGCAGCGAATCGCTGCCTGACGCGTGGAGCCAAATCATTGTTTGAACAGGGAAGATCATGCGTCGCGGCCCCGCCACAAGTCAGAAGTTGACACGTGGAGCAGTTCATTTAATGAACCGGGGGATCCGCGCGCCAAAAGGCGAAATCTCGCCGTTTCCCCAGGCCAGCTGGCGGCGTAATCATGACATGGCACAGTTGCGCGTCCCAAAGTACGCGGCTCTTCGGTGGACATGCCCCGTCAGCATCATCATAAATGCACCCAGAAAATCGCGTCTGCTTTCAAGAGATGCGTCTCTCCAAAGCCCGCGTCCCCTCAAACAGGCCAAACATCGCGTCTCGCTAAGAAGTCGCGTCTTTAAAGCAGTCTCTGCTTTTTCAAAAAGGAACCTGCGTCCAGTCTCCTGCTTCTGCAAAGTCGGTTCAACAGTACACTGACGCAAACAGACAACCAACCACTCCCGGCCAAAAGCGCACCCGTGACAGACTAAAAGCAATCGGGGAGGTCTAGACTGTGTATCTAGACACTCAAACACGATCAACTCTGACGGCTTCAAAGAGTTCAACAGTACACTCACGAAGACCAATTCCAGATAAGATCAAACCCGAAGCATCAACAGTCCAGTCATAAAGGCGAACACGGCTAAGATCCAAAGTATTCCGAAATCCGTCCCATTCAACTGCGGAATATCAGAAACTTTGGAGGGGGTTCTGTAGGCTGTCTAAAATGACTAACAGACCAGCCATTAAGAAGCAGAGTCTCAAGCTCTAGACGCGAGAAATCGATGCTCGCGTCTCAGCATTAAGACGCGTTGGCTCTACACCCGCGTCACAACGTTCAGACGCGTCGGCTCGAAGCCCGCGTCTCAGCATCAAGACGCGTCGGCCCGAAGCCCGCGTCTCAGCATCAAGGCGCATCGGCCCGACGCCCGCGCCTCAGCATCCAGGCGCATCGGCCCGACGCCCTCGCCTCAGCATCCAGACGTGAAGGCCCGAAACCCGCGTCTCAAGGCGCGTTTGGCTCGACGCCCGCGTCTCAAACTTCAAGGCGCGTTTGGCCCAACGCCCGCGTCTCAGTTGCAACTGCCCTGATTGCGGGGCCAGTCACCGCGCATGTAGCGGGTAGTGGCCCCTCATTCGGGAGCGTTTTTAGGAGGCACCTTCACCCCCTGAGATCCCTATAAATAGCCTGTTTGCTATGAAGAGAGGATCGGAGTTTTTGGGAGAAGGGAGAGAAGCTTGAAAAGATAGAAGCTTGAAAAGATAGAAGCTGAGAGGATCGAAGCTTGGCAGAGGATCGGAGTTTGAAGAGAGAGAGAGCTTTGAGATAGGGCATCATCAAAATCGATCGAATCCAGGCAGGAGGATCATCAAGAGAGAAGCACGACTCTTCAGCGAGCTTACTGAGTACTAGCCGCTCTTCGCCTACCTCCTCTTTGAGAGTTTTGGTAGACGGAGCTGAGTTACTCTTTCTACCGACCGAAGAGAAGACCCCCGACGGTCTAGACGGTCATCTGGTCAACGGAGAACAAGATTCACTCTCCATCGCCACACGAAGAACCCAGCTTTAAACAAAGGGAAGATTCAGACATCCTCCCTCCCTTGTAACTGGAAAAGAGGGAGAGTAGTTCTTTTGGTTGTAATCGTTTCGCTTGAATCAAGAAATCTTTTACAGCTAAAACCACTTTCTCCGACCACCAAACTTTCCGGCCCCCTACACTAATCATCAACTAATATCCTGTTAATGATCTGAAACTTAGAAACCAAGAATATTAGTAAACATAACTACATGAGTGTTGATCATCATCAAAACTAGAGTGGAAGGCCATTGGGCCAACAATCTCCCCCTTTTTGATGATGACAAAACTCATGGAGTTATATATGCATGGATTAAAGTTAAGCTTCAAAGAAGCTCCCCCTTAACTCATGCATAGGGATAAACAATAAATGGTTCTAGATATCAAATGGAATATTCAAAACAAAATAAGCTCTAGATACCAATTACAAAGCAAACTCTATATATCAATTAAACTTAATATTCTTGAGATTAAAACATAATATATGCATATAAGACATAAGCATGCATATAAAACAAAACATGTACCAATCATGCATAGAAGTAATTTGAGTTTTATATATGCATGTTAAACTAAGTGCGCTAAATGCGGAAGCTAATGCAAATGTTGCACAAACTTGATACAATACAACAAGTGTAGCCGAATTCCCCTTGCGAGGCTCTGGACTAACTCCCTTGATTCCCTTGAAATGGGTTGAGGTGCTATGTGAAGCTCTTGTTGGATGAGTACAAATTAGGCACACACACACAAGCAATCCTAGCAATGTGCACACACAATCAAGCCAAGCAATCAAGGATATAGCAATAAGAGATGCAAGGCATAACACAAGCAATATATGATATGGCAATATGAATAAGATGCAAGGCAACACAAGCAAATATATAATAAGTATGAAATGAATGATGCTTGTATGAAATGAATGATGCTTGCACAAATTAAGTGAGAGAGAGTTGAGAGAAATTTGATCAAACGCTAACACAAAGATTTGTTTCGAGGTTCGAGTACCCAACTCTACATCCCCGCCTACACCACCGTGTAGGATTTCCCAATCCACTATAAGGAGTACCAAACTCCTCTCTCAACTTACAAGCCACCGAGGCTATACAACCACAATCCACCTCTACCGAAGAGGGATACGGCCCGTAGCCAACTACAACAAACACCTCTACCTAAGAGGCTCACAAACTAATTACCCGATCACCTCTACCGAAGAGGGATACAACAAGAATAAGGGTGTACAACTTAGAGGTTTACAACAACAACCTCAAACACTCTCTTTTCTCTTTTTCCACAAAAACAAGATCCTAATAGTTTAGGATAGAAGATATGGCTCAAGTGTGGAAAACAAGTGTTTTGGAAACAAGCAACAAAGAAAAATCTTTGGGAAAATACTTGCAATATGATAGAATTGAAGATCTAAGCAAAAATCCCAAAAACCTATTTTTCTTTGATTTTCCAAAAACCCAAAACAAATAAGATGAAACCTTTTTGACTTAAAAACTCTTTTAAAAACTCTTTTAAACTCTTCAGAAAACTGAAATTTTTAGCTCAAAAATTCTTATCTAAAACAATGGAGAAATGGGGTATATATAGCCCCTAGGAAAAACTAGCGTTAGGCTGATGTGGCAGTCTGACCAACTGCCGGTCGACCGGTCCGGTCGACCGCCAACGGTCAAAAATGTGACCGTTGGGCAGCAGCGGTCGACCGGTCCGGTCGACCGAAAATTCCCGAGAGCAGAGCTCTCAACTCGGTCGACCGGTCCGGTCGACCGACTACATGTGTCGCCAGCGTGCACGATTGTGCACATCGGTCGACCGACCCGGTCGACCGGCCACTTGGTGCGGTCGACCGGTCCGGTCGACCGAACTGGCCTGGCAGGCACAGTGCAGGGTCAGAAAAACAGTGTAAAATATTTTCTAAAAATCTTTTAACACTTCTAAAAAATTCACAAAATTTGTTTTATCATTTTATATTAAAACATACACCTGTGATAAAATTTCAAGACAATATATCAACATATCAATTTGTTTTTGTGTCTTGCAAATTTTATCAAAACAAAAACTTGTATTTTTATCAAACTTGATTTTTCCAAAACATGAATAGGGATATCAAAATAAGTTTGTTTAGCAAGTAAAAACATGTATGTATAACTAGAATACATTACTATCATATAAAACATGTAACTTGTTTTGATCAACTATTCATAAAACCAAATATCAAATCATAAAACGTGTGTTTTTTTTTTTTTTTGTGCACTTGAGCATATCAACTAAACTAAGCTTTACAAATGGATCTAAAAACTCTATCTAAACTAGGATACCTAAGTCTTCTTGACGATCTTCATCTTCAGTAGACTTGCTCCAAAACTCCGTGATTCTCCAAGTGCAAAGGTATGATCTTTAAGCTTTGGCACCGGAATCACCATGATAAGCTTCTAATCATCTTGTTGAAGCTAATCATCAACTAATATCCTGTTAATGATCTGAACTTAGAAACACAAGAATATTAGTAAACATAACTACATGAGTGTTGATCATCATCAAAACTAGAGTGGAAGGCCATTGGGCCAACAATCTCCCCCTTTTTGATGATGACAAAACTCATGGAGTTATATATGCATGGATTAAAGTTAAGCTTCAAAGAAGCTCCCCCTAACTCATGCATAGGGATAAACATAAATGGTTCTAGATATCAAATGGAATATTCAAAACAAAATAAGCTCTAGATACCAATTACAAAGCAAACTCTATATATCAATTAAACTTAATATTCTTGAGATTAAACATAATATATGCATATAAGACATAAGCATGCATATAAAACAAAACATGTACCAATCATGCATAGAAGTAATTTGAGTTTTATATATGCATGTTAAACTAAGTGCGCTAAATGCGGAAGCTAATGCAAATGTTGCACAAACTTGATACAATACAACAAGTGTAGCCGAATTCCCCTTGCGAGGCTCTGGACTAACTCCCCTTGATTCCCCTTGAAATGGGTTGAGGTGCTATGTGAAGCTCTTGTTGGATGAGTACAAATTAGGCACACACACACAAAGCAATCCTAGCAATGTGCACACACAATCAAGCCAAGCAATCAAGGATATAGCAATAAGAGATGCAAGGCATAACACAAGCATATATGATATGGCAATATGAATAAGATGCAAGGCAACACAAGCAATATATAATAAGTATGAAATGAATGATGCTTGTATGAAATGAATGATGCTTGCACAAATTAAGTGAGAGAGAGTTGAGAGAAATTTGATCAAACGCTAACACAAAGATTTGTTTCGAGGTTCGAGTACCCAACTCTACATCCCCGCCTACACCACCGTGTAGGATTTCCCAATCACTATAAGGAGTACAAACTCCTCTCTCAACTTACAAAGCCACCGAGGCTATACAACCACAATCCACCTCTACCGAAGAGGGATACGGCCCGTAGCCAACTACAACAAACACCTCTACCTAAGAGGCTCACAAAAACTAATTACCCGATCACCTCTACCGAAGAGGGATACAACAAGAATAAGGGTGTACAACTTAGAGGTTTACAACAACAACCTCAAACACTCTCTTTTCTCTTTTTCCACAAAAACAAAGATCCTAATAGTAGGATAGAGATATGGCTCAAGTGTGGAAAACAAGTGTTTTTGGAAACAAGCAACAGCAAAAAAATCTTTGGGAAAATACTTGCAATATGATAGATTGAAGATCTAAGCAAAAATCCAAAAACCTATTTTTCTTTGATTTTCCAAAAACCCAAAAACAAATAAGATGAAACCTTTTGACTTAAAAACTCTTTTAAAAACTCTTTTAACTCTTCAGAAAACTGAAAATTTTTAGCTCAAAAATTCTTATCTAAAACAATGGAGAAATGGGGTATATATAGCCCCTAGGAAAAACTAGCCGTTAGGCTGATGTGGCAGTCTGACCAACTGCCGGTCGACCGGTCCGGTCGACCGCCAACGGTCAAAAAATGTGACCGTTGGGGCAGCAGCGGTCGACCGGTCGGTCGACCGAAAATTCCCGAGAGCAGAGCTCTCAACTCGGTCGACCGGTCGGGTCGACCGACTACATGTGTCGCCAGCGTGCACGATTGTGACACATCGGTCGACCGACCCGGTCGACGGCCACTTGGTGCGGTCGACCGGTCCGGTCGACCGAACTGGCCTGGCAGGCACAGTGCAGGGTCAGAAAAACAGTGTAAATATTTCTAAAAATCTTTTAACACTTCTAAAAAATTCACAAAATTTGTTTTATCATTTTATATTAAAACATACACCTGTGAAAAAATTTCAAGACAATATATCAACATATCAAATTTGTTTTTATGTCTTGCAAATTTTATCAAAAACAAAACTTGTATTTTTATCAAACTTGATTTTTCCAAACATGAATAGGGATATCAAAAATAAGTTTGTTTAGCAAGTTAAAAACATGTATGTATAACTAGAATACATCTACTATACATATAAAACATGTAAACTTTTGATCAACTATTCATAAAACCAAATATCAAATCATAAAACGTGTGTTTTTTTTTTTTTGTGCACTTGAGCATATCAACTAAACTAAGCTTTACAAATGGATCTAAAAACTCTATCTAAACTAGGATACCTAAGTCTTCTTGACGATCTTCATCTTCAAGTAGACTTGCTCCAAACTCCGTGATTCTCCAAGTGCAAAGGTATGATCTTTAAGCTTTGGCACCGGAATCACCATGATAAGCTTCTAATCATCTGTTGAAGCTAATCATCAACTAATATCCTGTTAATGATCTGAAACTTAGAAACACAAGAATATTAGTAAACATAACTACATGAGTGTTGATCATCATCAAAACTAGAGTGGAGGCCATTGGGCCAACAATCTCCCCCTTTTTGATGATGACAAAACTCATGGAGTTATATATGCATGGATTAAAGTTAAGCTTCAAAGAAGCTCCCCCTTAACTCATGCATAGGGATAAACAATAATGGTTCTAGATATCAAATGGAAATTCAAAACAAATAAGCTCTAGATACCAATACAAAGCAAACTCTATATATCAATTAAACTTAATATTCTTGAGATTAAAACATAATATATGCATATAAGACATAAGCATGCATATAAAACAAAACATGTACCAATCATGCATAGAAGTAATTTGAGTTTTATATTGCATGTTAAACTAAGTGCGCTAAATGCGGAAGCTAATGCAAATGTTGCACAAACTTGATACAATACAACAAGTGTAGCCGAATTCCCTTGCGAGGCTCTGGACTAACTCCCCTTGATTCCCCTTGAAATGGGTTGAGGTGCTATGTGAAGCTCTTGTTGGATGAGTACAAATTAGGCACACACACACAAGCAATCCTAGCAATGTGCACACACAATCAAGCCAAGCAATCAAGGATATAGCAATAAGAGATGCAAGGCATAACACAAGCAATATATGATATGGCAATATGAATAAGATGCAAGGCAACACAAGCAAATATATAATAAGTATGAAATGAATGATGCTTGTATGAAATGAATGATGCTTGCACAAATTAAGTGAGAGAGAGTTGAGAGAAATTTGATCAAACGCTAACATAAAGATTTGTTTCGAGGTTCGAGTACCCAACTCTACATCCCCGCCTACACCACCGTGTAGGATTTCCCAATCCACTATAAGGAGTACCAAACTCCTCTCTCAACTTACAAAGCCACCGAGGCTATACAACCACAATTCACCTCTACGAAGAGGGATACGGCCCGTAGCCAACTACAACAAACACCTCTACCTAAGAGGCTCACAACCAATCACCCGATCACCTCTACCGAAGAGGGATACAACAAGAATAAGGGTGTACAACTTAGAGGTTTACAACAACAACCTCAAACACTCTCTTTTCTCTTTTTCCACAAAAACAAGATCCTAATAGTTTAGGATAGAAGATATGGCTCAAGTGTGGAAAACAAGTGTTTTTGGAAACAAGCAACAAAGAAAAATCTTTGGGAAAATACTTGCAATATGATAGAATTGAAGATCTAAGCAAAATCCCAAAAACCTATTTTTCTTTGATTTTCCAAAAACCCAAAAACAAATAAGATGAAACCTTTTTGACTTAAAAACTCTTTTAAAAACTCTTTTAAACTCTTCAGAAAACTGAAAATTTTTAGCTCAAAAATTCTTATCTAAAACAATGGAGAAATGGGGTATATATAGCCCCTAGGAAAAACTAGCCGTTAGGCTGATGTGGCAGTCTGACCAACTGCCGGTCGACCGGTCCGGTCGACCGCCAACGGTCAAAAATGTGACCGTTGGGCAGCAGCGGTCGACCGGTCCGGTCGACCGAAAATTCCCGAGAGCAGAGCTCTCAACTCGGTCGACCGGTCCGGTCGACCGACTACATGTGTCGCCAGCGTGCACGATTGTGCACATCGGTCGACCGACCGGTCGACCGGCCACTTGGTGCGGTCGACCGGTCCGGTCGACCGAACTGGCCTGGCAGGCACAGTGCAGGGTCAGAAAAACAGTGTAAAATATTTCTAAAAATCTTTTAATACTTCTAAAAAATTCACAAAATTGTTTTATCATTTTATATTAAAACATACACCTGTGATAAAAATTTCAAGACAATATATCAACATATCAATTTGTTTTTGTGTCTTGCAAATTTTATCAAAAACAAAACTTGTATTTTTATCAAACTTGATTTTTCCAAAACATGAATAGGGATATCAAAATAAGTTTGTTTAGCAAGTTAAAAACATGTATGTATAACTAGAATACATCTACTATACATATAAAACATGTAAACTTGTTTTGATCAACTATTCATAAAAACCAAATATCAAATCATAAACGTGTGTTTTTTTTTTTGTGCACTTGAGCATATCAACTAAACTAAGCTTTACAAATGGATCTAAAAACTCTATCTAAATTAGGATACCTAAGTCTTCTTGACGATCTTCATCTTCAAGTAGACTTGCTCCAAACTCCGTGATTCTCCAAGTGCAAAGGTATGATCTTTAAGCTTTGGCACCGGAATCACCATGATAAGCTTCTAATCATCTTGTTGAAGCTAATCATCAACTAATATCCTGTTAATGATCTGAAACTTAGAAACACAAGAATATTAGTAAACATAACTACATGAGTGTTGATCATCATCAAAACTAGAGTGGAAGGCCATTGGGCCAACAGATATCATAACATCTTTCTTTAAATAACACAATCTGACTTTTTCGGACATGCATGTCATTTGCCTTTTTATTTACTAAGTTTTTTCCGTGTGTATACGGTACATTACATATATCCAATGCTATCACTTTCGCACATACATGACTTATATATATATATATATATATATATATATATATATATATATATATATATATATATATATATATATATATATATATATCATTACATTCAATATCGTACTTAGTGATACATGTCATATGTTATCACATACATATATCACACATGGTGATATCCATATTACATATATCATCACATATCATATCAAGACATACACGTATCATACTTGACATATATTCAAAACATTAGTAATTTTTTTTAATCTGTTACCTTGGAAAGATTTATCATTTCACAGTCAAATACTGAATAGGGTCCTTTCGTTCTGATTTAATCTTGAATGCCTAATATTTTAACCATTTCTTTATTCCAGTGTCCCATCCGCTGGTAGCTCATTCTGAAAGCCTATACTCCCAGTAGAACGCATTCGAATTAAGGCATGCAGGTATACTTTCATTCAAATGTAACGAAAAAGTCAAATATCATACATTCTGAGATTAATCATACGTACAAGAACCCACTATACCCATGAACTACTCACATGAAAGCATACATTTATTCATACAAGAACACACTTAAATACACATCTACTATAATAATCCATCTTAGTCCTAAACTAATGACCTAAATCAATCTCTAGGCCTATACTGAGCTCTACTCTAAATCTGTTACCAACTGTAATGATCTCAGATTTTAATCACTGAATTATCATTATTAACATCTATTATACTTTAATCAATTATATAATCTTTGAAAATTTCTACAGCATCTCCGCTATATATGGAATCTGTCCCAATATAATATCTCAGATCTTTACTAACATCAGCCTACTTATGATCATACAACATTCCATTCAATAAAAATATCATTTGGCTTGAGATTGCCTACTTATTAATTCAAAATCCATCTTATAAATTTAACTCAAAGTTAATCAATTAAACATATACGCGAGAGTACTTCCCTTGATATAACATTCTAACACAAAACTAATATAAATCTTACTTAATATAAAAACTACAATTATGCGTCATCTCAGAAGAACATCCTTATAGTCTAAGCCGGGCCTTCGCCTTACCGTGACCTGAAAATATCAATCTGTGATGGGGTAAGCTCAACAGCTCAGTGAGTAAAGTAATTCAAATCAAGTATGTAATTAATACATTATAAATAAAATTATGAAGCAGTTGAACATTTTCAAAAATAGTCTCAATTATCTTCCTACTTAGTGTAGCTTAATAGATTCTGATTTTTTCCTATTATCTGATACTTATCCTTCACATTCTTCTAGTCACACGTGTCTTTATATTCACATATAATATCTTATGTTATACAACACCTAACCTGATTGTCTATCTCTTATATTCACCCAGAGATTCATCGATCACATACACTTTAAAATACATTACTTACAGACTTGGTGATACAATGCCATATAACATGTTCGTATACCACTTATTTTTAGATCACAATACATTCATGTTTTATGTGTAACCTCCTATTATAATCATATCTCCCAGAGCGTATAATCTTTACTTAGATTAGTTTTTAATTTTATTATTATTTTTTAATATACATATGTGATGCAAGACACACAGTTATCATATACCACTCACGGTAGTATCCAAATATAATTATATGTTCATATATGATGAAACACACATGAACCACATCCATATATAGGATGTCATAACAACCACATCCATATACCGGATGTTACAAATAACTACATCCATATACTCCTTGTTACAAACAAGCACATCTATATACATGATGTCATAAATGTATATATTCATGTAGGCTTTTAATTGACCAAGTAAAAATCAAGATATCAAATTTTATGACAAGCATACTTCAATAAAAATAACAATAATGCTCCCCTTTGATCACCTACGGTTCACCCAATCCCTTCCTCTAATGTATTAAATAATAACAATACTCTACTTTTGTCACATCGGTTCAACCCGGTCCCTTCCGCTAATGTATTTTTAAATAATAACAATACTATCTTTCGATCACCTTTGGTTCAACTGGTCCCTTCCTCTGATATATTAATAAATATTATGCAATGAATGACATGCATTCATATAGTTACACATCAGTATGCATAAATAAATATTAGATACACAATGACCATATACATACATATACATATTCATATCCATACTGATATGTCACACACAGTCAAGTTATATGATTTCACTTTTTAGTTCAGTATTGTAGTTTCAAGAAATTCTTATAGTATCTAAGAGATAATAAATACAGATAATGCATACAGTTTAATAGTCGTAGTATTTACTAGTTAAGTTTTGATTCATACCATTAGTATTCAATCTTTCTAATCATATTACTTATCCATCTTCTTATCACTCATCAAGTCAAGAACATGATTATTACTAAATTAATCACATAACTAAACACCCAAGTGAGAACTTTTACTCACTGATTGGTTTGTCGGCTTCTCTGATTTTGAAAAGCCTCACTTTTTTATACTGCTGAATACCAGTTACTGAACTGGATTAGCATTTACCTTAACTATTCACCAGATCTCTAATTAGTATTAACTATATCACAAAACTTTCTAGGGATTATAGATTCATCGATTAATATAATCAATAACTTTTGCTAGGATTTACCGGATCAGATAGTTAATTACAGATGTATTAGTTTCACACCTACCCTTTCATACTACAAACATAAGTGTGCTCAATAAATCAAAACTCTCAATAATACAGTTACCCTTATTTTAACCAAGTGTTGATTTCAATTTTATTTACCTGGTTCAGTCTCAGGGTTAGCTCTGTATTCTACTAATCAAAACTACCGATTTTTATAACACCGTTCTATTATTACTGATTTCTATTTATAAATTTCAAACCATTCAGGGACCTCTGTTGTTCCGATAAATTAGTTTATCACTAATATTGTCATCGGTTCCTCAATTGTCAGTTTCCTACATATCAAATTTTATCATTACTAGTATTATAGCTATTAATTTCACAATTTATCTTTGTCTCAGTCAATTACTAGTCATATCATCCTCTGTATCTACATATGTAATCAACCAACATATATGTATATGTGTGTATATATATACATGTTTAAGTCTACATATCAATCAATTATTAACTATCTAATTTTCAGTTCATTAGCTTCCATAGTAGAATCTTTTTGAAATACACCTAGAGGGGGGTGAATAGGTGTAATTGCTAATCTAATGCTCTTTTAAATTTTACTTAAGTGAGTGATGCAACGATCTCTCAAAACACGACTAAGAGCCGAATACCCCTTGCGAGGTTCTGAACTCCTTCCTCCCAATTCCCCTTAAATGGGTTAGAGGTGCGCAATGCAACCGTGTTGTATTGAGGTGTGATCGAACAATTCCAAGTATGAAATGCAATGATGAAATGCACACAAGTAATATAGCAGGAAATATTGAAAGCAAGTAAAATAAACAAGTAAGGATATCACAAATAAAAGTTAGTTCACAAGCAATAGATTGGAAGTAATTTAAAGCAAGAAATTAAGCAAGAAGAACGCCAAGCCAATCGCAAACAAAGTGATTTGTTTCGAGGTTCGAGCCCGTAGCTCTAGTCCCCGCCTTCACCTCCGTGAAGGGTTTCCACTATCCCCTTAGGATCCCGTACAAGTTAGGCCTCCAAAGACCTCAAGCCCGTAGCTTCACCTTACAAAGAAATTCCCCTTAGGAACTTGTCTCCACAAGAACAAAGGATTACAAATTGGTGATCTCAACTAGACCACAACACTCTTTCTCTTTTACAAACACTCTCACACTTTTACAACTTCACCTATAGAAAGAATATGAAATTTTTGGCACTATGAAGTGTGATGAGAAAAGCTTCAGTTGTAGAGTGATATTAGAGATCAAACAACAACTGAAAAACCAATTTGAAAGAATGGAAATGAAAGCTTTAAACTATTTTTCTCTTTCTCTTGAAAACTATGAAAACTTGTATTTTTCTTGGTAAATAACTAAGGCCTATTTCCCACTATTTATAGGGAGAGAATAGGTTAAAAACTCTGATTTTTCCAGCTAATATCACCTGCAAAAGCACCCCAACAACCCTCTAAAAAGTCTGTTAAAACAGAAAATAAAACAGTTTTTCAGAACAGCCCAAAGAGGAAAGAGCCGTTGGAGGTGTTGCAGGCCTACCGGTCGACTGCCGGTCGACCGGGACTCTGCTGGCAAAAGAGCCGTTGTGGCTCCGGTCGACTGCCGGTCGACCGATCTCAAGAAGGGAAACACAGTTTCCTTCTACCGGTCGACCGACCCAGTCGACCGGAAAGATACAGAGAGCAAACGTCTGTTTTCGGTCGACCGGTATATAGGTCCGGTCGACCGACAGACATGCACAACCTGTGCATGTCCGGGCACAGCAGCCGGTCGACTGGGCCGGTCGACCGGTCTGCCTGGAAAACTGTTTTTCTGGGCAGATTTTAAGATAGAAAATTTGTATAAAATCTTTAAAAATCTGAAGCTAAGTTTTATGCTGAAAATAGTTTATATACATGTATTTAAACAAGTTTTTGAAGATGTAAAGCTTTGGGTACATGTATGTATAAACTAAGGCATAAACCTAGAAATAAATATTTTGAAAACATAGAAACATACAAAACAAATGTGTGTGCAAATCCTAGAGCCAAATTTCACATATTCTATCTTTACAAAACTAAACTTACAAACTACAATGGTCTTCAAGACTTCAACTTGAGCTATCTTCTCTTGATCTTCAATATTGCAATTTGAGCCCAATTTGACTTGTCTTGAGTCCAATAGCTTGTATTTGAGTCCAAAAACTTTGTATATGAGTGAGAGTACTTCTAGTATGATAATAAACCTGAAACACACTTAAGCAACAAATAATATTAGTACAAATAACTAATATGTTTTGTAATCATCAAAATACACTAAACATGGGTTGATTGTAACCTTGGGCCAACAATCTCCCCCTTTTTGATGATGACAAACATATGAGTTATTAAACAAATAAAAGAGGAAAGAGCTTGGAAAGCTCCCCCTTAAACAATGCTATGTATTTAACATGAATATGAACACTATGTAAACATACATAAGGCATTGAAAAATATCATCACCAAAAAAAATAAACTATCATAAGGAATAAAAAACAAACAACATATATTTCCTCCACATATTTTTCCCAAACTTATATTTCTCCCCCTTTTTGTCATACATCAAAAGGGTTAAAAAAAAAATTTAAGACAAAACAAAACAAACATATTAGAAACCAAAACAAAACAAACAAGATATTTTAAGTATCAATTTTACATACATTCAATTCACCACAAATAAATGAAAATCTTGCATAATCCAAAGGTTTTGTGAAAATATCCGCAAGTTGAAAATCGGTAGAAACAAAATCAATATCTATGTCACCTTTTTCAAAGTGATCTCTAAGAAAGTGATATCTAATGTCTATATGTTTGGTTTTACTATGTTGATTAGCATTTTTGGTCATGTGAATAGCACTAGTATTATCACAATAAATCTTAACATGATCAAAATGTAAATCAAAATCGAGAAGAGTATGTTTCATCCAGAGTACTTGTGCACAACAAGCTCCGGCTGCTACATACTCCGCCTCGGCGGTTGAAAGGGCTACACTATTTTGCTTTTTGGAAGACCAAGACACAAGACAATTGCCCAAGAATTGGCAAGTGCCACTTGTGCTCTTCCTATCTACCCTACAACCGGCATAGTCGGCATCCGAATAACTAGTCATGGTAAATTGGTTAGTTTTCGGATACCACAAACCTAAATCAATTGTGCCCTTAAGATACCTAATTATGCGTTTTACCGCTATTAAGTGTGATTCCTTAGGACATGATTGAAAACGTGCACATAAACATACGGAAAACATTATATCCGGCCTACTAGCCGTAAGATAGAGTAAACTACCAATCATGCTACGAAATAATTTGATGTCTACTTCCTTACCTTGTTCGTCCTTGTCAAGTTTCGTAGTGGTTGCCATGGGAGTCTTTGCTACTTTGGATCCTTCAAGCCCGAACCTCTTGATGAGTTCTTTGGTGTACTTGGCTTGGTTGATGAATGTCCCATCACTACGTTGCTTGATTTGAAGTCCAAGGAAGAAGTTGAGCTCCCCCATCATAGACATCTCAAATTCCCTTTTCATGCATGATTCAAATTCTTGCAAAGTGAAACATTAGTAGATCCAAAATAATGTCATCAACATAAATTTGAACTATGAGGATATCTTGATCTATATGTTTGGTAAATAATGTTTTATCAACTTTTCCTTTCTTAAAATCATTTGAAATCAAAAATGAAGACAATCTTTCATACCAAGCCCTAGGGGCTTGTTTTAAACCATAAAGTGCTTTATCTAATTTATAAACATAATTAGGGTGTGTAGGATCAACAAACCCGGGGGGTTGTTCAACATACACCTCCTCATCAATATAACCATTAAGAAAGGCACTCTTTACATCCATTTGAAATAACTTAAAATCTTTAAATGAGGCATATGCTAAGGTCATCCGTATGGCTTCGAGCCGTGCTACGGGTGCAAAGGTTTCTTCAAAATCGATCCCTTCGATTTGAGTGTAACCTTGGGCAACTAACCTAGCCTTGTTTCTAACTACATTACCCGATTCATCCAACTTGTTCTTAAAGATCCATTTAGTGCCAATAGTTGGTCTATCTTGGGGCCTAGGAACAAGGTGCCAAACTTGGTTGCGCTCAAATTGATTGAGCTCCTCTTGCATGGCAAGCAACCAATATGAATCGGCCTCGGCCTCGAGGACATTTTTAGGTTCTATGTGTGAAATAAAAGCAAAATTACCACAAAAATCTTGAATCTTAGAGCGAGTGGTTACCCCTTTTGATACTTCACCTATGACGAGGTCCTTGGGATGATGAGGGTTGAATCTCCAATCCTTTGGTAGTGGTTGAGAGTGCTCCTTTTCATTTGCTCGATGTTCATTTCCTTGAGCCTCTTCCACTTTGGCTTCACTTCCATCACCATCCTTTGGCTTGTCTCCCATGGTAGAAGCATCCTCCAAGGTCACTTTCTTCAAACCTTCATCTAAAGCATCAATTTCTACACAATTCTTAACAAACTTGTTAGATTCCTCAAATTTAACATGAATAGATTCCTCAATAGTCAAAGTTGACCTATTGAAGACTCTATAAGCCTTACTAGTATTTGAGTAACCTACAAAAATAGCCTCATATGATCTAGCATCAAATTTTCCCAAATTAATATTTGTATTTAAAACAAAACATTTGCAACCAAACACTTTGAAATAAGAAACATTAGGTTTTCTAGAAAAATACATCTCATAAGAAGTCTTAGTAGTATTTTTACATAGGAAAACACGATTTGCAATGTAACATGAAGTATGAACGGCCTCGGCCCACAAATAATGTGGTAGACCATATTCATTTAACATTGTCCTAGCCATCTCTTGTAAAGTACGATTTTTCCGCTCAACTACTCCATTTTGTTGTGGAGTTCTAGGACAAGAAAGTTCATGTTTTATTCCATGTTCCTCACAAAAAGTGGTAAAGGGAAGGTTAATGAACTCACCTCCTCTATCACTTCTTATTTTAATTATTGAGGAGTCATTTTCCTTTTCAACTCTTTTCTTAAAGGCTTGAAAATGTGAAAAGGTTTGACTTTTGTGTTCGAGAAAATAAACCCAAGTAAAACGCGAAAAATCATCTACTAAAACATAAGCAAATCTACTCCCACTTAAACTTTTGGTTTGAGTAGGGCCAAATAAATCCATGTGGATTAGCTCTAATGGACGTGATGACATGATATCCTTAATTGATTTGAATGAGGACTTAGTTTGTTTCCCAAATTGACATGCGTCACAAACTCGGTCCTTTTCAAAGTTCAATGAAGGAATACCCTTCACCATTTCCTTAGAGTTAAGCCTAGAAATATGATCAAATGAAACGTGGCCTAATCTCCTATGCCACAACCAAGAGTCGTCATCGAGGGCTTTTAAACATGTTATATTACAAGACATATTTAACATATCAATCATATAAACATTGCTTTCACGAAACCGGAAAATACACAAACATTGGAAGTTCTATCAATTACTTTACAAGCAACATTGTCAAAAACTACATCAAAACCTTTATCACAAAGTTGACTAACACTCAAGAGATTATGCTTGAGGCCATCAACTAAAACTACATTTTCAATTAAAGGAGAGGTGCCAAGTTTTACATTACCAATACCGATGATTTTACCCTTGGCGTCATCTCCGAAGGTGACGGTGCCACCTTCATGATATCTTGATAGGGTTGCAAAGTTGTTGATGTCCCAAGTCATGTGCCTTGAGCAACCGCTATCAAGATACCATAAACCTCTACGTCTTTGAGCTTTGGAAAGTACCTACATCATTTAAAACAATAGTTGACTTTGGTACCCAAACTTTCTTGGGTCCTTGAAAGTTAGTGTTACGAACCCAAACATTATGGTGTGATGCACTTAGTCTATCATAACAAAAATTAGCTAAGTGTCCTTTCCGTCCACAATGTGAACATGAATACACTTTTCTATACATGAATGCATGGTGTGTATGTGAAGTGTGAGCATGCTTTGGGGGTTTACCATGATGCATAGGTTGTGTAGCATGTACATGAGCATGAGCATGAGCATGATGAATATTTCTCTTAGGAGCTTGTTTCTTAGGAAACATATTCTCCATCTTCTTCTTATCAAATTCACTACACTTTTTCAAAACAACATCTAATGAGTCTAATCTTTCCTTAAGCATGGCAATCTCATTAGAGTCTACAAATGGGGTCTTTCCTTTACAAGCAATCTTATATTTTTCAAAATCATTTTTAGTGGAAACTAAAGAAGAGTGTAAATCATTATTTTCTTTAGAAAGATTTACAATTTGAATATTAAGAGATTCAATATCCTTTTTCATTTTTAAATATTTCTTCTTTAAGAAATCATAATTACTAGAGAGTTCCATAAAAGCTTCTCCTAGCTCATCCATGGATAAATCTTCATCAAAAGGAGTTGAGGGGGTTACCTTGCTTGTGCTCTCATTTGCCATGAAGCACATATTGGCGGTGTCGATCTCCTCCTCGGATTCACTTTCGTCATCCCATGTTGCTTTCATAGCCTTCTTCTTGTATGGCTTCTTGGATGAAGATGGCTTCACTTGTTCCGGACACTCCGCTACTATGTGTCCCGGCTTTTGGCAATTAAAGCAAATGATCTTCCTTTCTTCCTTGCCTCCTTGCCATCTCCTCCTTCCTTGGTACTTTGCCTTGTTGTACATCCTCCGGACATTTTTGACTAGAAGTGAGAGCTCCTCGTCATCTTCTTCTTCGTCATCTTCGTCGGAGTAGGTAGCATGACTTTTGAAGGCAATGGTCTTCTTTTGGTAGGTGCCATGTCCTCCCTTGCCTTCTCTCCATCTCATGGGTCTTCAAGTTCCCAATGAGTCCAATGAGCTCAATCTCATCTTTGTCATTGAGTTCCTTCAATGTTGTAGCTTTCACTTCCCATGATGGAGGAAGAGCCCGGATGATCTTTCTCACCCTTTGATCATTGTTGATTTCTTCACCTAGAGAAGCAAGACCATTAGTAATCTTTGTAAACTTAGTAACCATATCATCTATGGTTTCATTCTCTTGCATGCTAAAATTTTCATATTGGGACCGAAGAAGGTCTATCTTGGCCCTCTTCACTTGTGATGTCCCCTCATGTGTTACTAGCAAATGGGTCCAAATCTCATAGGCGGATTTGCAATGGATGACTCTAGCTATGTCATCATCATTGAGGGCTTGTAGGAGTGCATAATGTGCCCTAGCATTGGCATCAAACTCCTTGGTCTCAATTTCGGACCAAGTAGATTCATCACCGGGGGGTACACTAAATTGTTTAGTCACGGCCTTTGCAACTCGACTACCTAGAGATTGCAAGAAAACGGTCATCTTAACCTTCCATATGGGAAAGTTAAGTCCATCAAACTTAGGGGGTGTCTTAATACCATCGGCCATGTTTACTATGTGGAAATGAATGAAGTGATTAGCAAAATGAGGATCTCTCTAAGGTTGTTAAGCCAAATCCTAGAGTCCAAGCTCTGATACCAATTGAAATACACCTAGAGGGGGGGTGAATAGGTGTAATTGCTAATCTAATGCTCTTTTTAAATTTTACTTAAGTGAGTGATGCAACGATCTCTCAAAACACGACTAAGAGCCGAATACCCCTTGCGAGGTTCTGAACTCCTTCCTCCCAATTCCCCTTAAATGGGTTAGAGGTGCGCAATGCAACCGTGTTGTATTGAGGTGTGATCGAACAATTCCAAGTATGAAATGCAATGATGAAATGCACACAAGTAATATAGCAGGAAATATTGAAAGCAAGTAAAATAAACAAGTAAGGATATCACAAATAAAAGTTAGTTCACAAGCAATAGATTGGAAGTAATTTAAAGCAAGAAATTAAGCAAGAAGAACGCCAAGCCAATCGCAAACAAAGTGATTTGTTTCGAGGTTCGAGCCCGTAGCTCTAGTCCCCGCCTTCACCTCCGTGAAGGGTTTCCACTATCCCCTTAGGATCCCGTACAAGTTAGGCCTCCAAGACCTCAAGCCCGTAGCTTCACCTTACAAAGAAATTCCCCTTAGGGACTTGTCTCCACAAGAACAAAGGATTACAAATTGGTGATCTCAACTAGACCACAACACTCTTTCTCTTTTACAAACACTCTCACACTTTTACAACTTCACCTATAGAAAGAATATGAAATTTTTGGCACTATGAAGTGTGGTGAGAAAAGCTTCAGTTGTAGAGTGATATTAGAGATCAAACAACAACTGAAAAAACCAATTGAAAGAATGGAAATGAAAGCTTTAAACTATTTTTCTCTTTCTCTTGAAAACTATGAAAACTTGTATTTTCTTGGTAAATAACTAAGGCCTATTTCCCACTATTTATAGGGAGAGAATAGGTTAAAAACTCTGATTTTTCCAGCTAATATCACCTGCAAAAGCACCCCAACAACCCTCTAAAAAGTCTGTTAAAACAGAAAATAAAACAGTTTTTCAGAACAGCCCAAAGAGGAAAGAGCCGTTGGAGGTGTTGCAGGCCTACCGGTCGACTGCCGGTCGACCGGGACTCTGCTGGCAAAAGAGCCGTTGTGGCTCCGGTCGACTGCCGGTCGACCGATCTCAAGAAGGGAAACACAGTTTCCTTCTACCGGTCGACCGACCCAGTCGACCGGAAAGATACAGAGAGCAAACGTCTGTTTTCGGTCGACCGGTATATAGGTCCGGTCGACCGACAGACATGCACAACCTGTGCATGTCCGGGCACAGCAGCCGGTCGACTGGGCCGGTCGACCGGTCTGCCTGGAAAACTGTTTTTCTGGGCAGATTTTAAGATAGAAAATTTGTATAAAATCTTTAAAAATCTGAAGCTAAGTTTTATGCTGAAAATAGTTTATATACATGTATTTAAACAAGTTTTTGAAGATGTAAAGCTTTGGGTACATGTATGTATAAACTAAGGCATAACCTAGAAATAAATATTTTGAAAACATAGAAACATACAAAACAAATGTGTGTGCAAATCCTAGAGCCAAATTTCACATATTCTATCTTTACAAAACTAAACTTACAAACTACAATGGTCTTCAAGACTTCAACTTGAGCTATCTTCTCTTGATCTTCAATATTGCAATTTGAGCCCAATTTGACTTGTCTTGAGTCCAATAGCTTGTATTTGAGTCCAAAAACTTTGTATATGAGTGAGAGTACTTCTAGTATGATAATAAACCTGAAACACACTTAAGCAACAAATAATATTAGTACAAATAACTAATATGTTTTGTAATCATCAAAATACACTAAACATGGGTTGATTGTAACCTTGGGCCAACAATTTTGACACTATATACATATATCACTTACCGATACTGGATTACTCATCACATTGACATGATGCTCAATCTTTCGTCCGTATCACTAATACCAAATTATTTAGATAATTATCTATATATTATCGATTAGATATAATTGATATCACTAAAGAGATATGAATCTCAAGACTAATAGAGAATCCTGATATTCTGATTAATCCACTACAAGAATGCCCGAAAATCTCCATTGCACTGAGTAGTTATAACAGATACCATTTTAATACTGTCATCATGGCTATTTTCATACAATTTGGCTCCGCATTAGGGATGGATTCCCTGACCAATACACACCATTATTTAATTAAATTTATGTTCAAGTTACAACTCTAATTAATACTTAACTCTGCGTTAAGTGTGGAATTCTTATCCATTTATAATTATTTCAGGTTTCTTTCCTCAATTTAAAAGAGCATAAAATGATTGACACTAATAAGTAGGGCCTTAATTTCATGGATTTGCTTATGAATCATCCTACCAGAGTGATAATACGAATCATCCTTGTAATCAAGTCAATTTTGACAGCGAAAAATAATAACATTAAGTATTCATAACTCTCAGGTGTGATTAATAGATTCACATGAAACACTTCAACCTAGTAGTTAAATCCTATTAAGATTTCACTGTTAATTACCCTAAGCCTATTACCACCTAGGATTATTAAAGTAATAACTACACTAGTCGATAAGTGCCGATTCCACCGATCGATAACAATTTCAATTTAGGATACACGATAAAGTTCAATTCAATCCTTAGTCATATAAAAAAATCATATTTAGCCAACTGTTACTTGATACTAATTCTCATCAATTTAAATTAAGATTTATTTATTAATTTTTGATATTTGACTAATCAGTATCTATCGTATGTATTAAATTTTCATTTCCATACATGTATATAGTATTCGATTCATTTATTCCCGCACACATACGTACACATATCATTCTTGCTTATCTGGTTCTTTATCCGGCTAAATACCCATTAAAAAAAACACACACACACATATCAATTTCAAATTAACACTCAATACTCATGATTCAATTTATTTCCATTCACTTAACATGCCCACACACATTTCAATACCATACAAAAGTCATCACCACACATGTACCGTTACCATACATAATTCTTTAACATTCCTTGTTATTAATCATAGTTAGTACTTGCATAATAGTTCAAATATCACTTGAACTTACTATCAACTTTCTCTTGATTATAATCATTATTATAATATGAATTGTTACATGAATCATAACTTATTTAAAATTGGAGATCGACTTTACCTACCTCTAGGTCTTGTCGATTCTCTAAACATCCAATACCATATAATTGATATTGTAGACTCATAGCTCTCATCCCCATGAATCCAACGACTCCAAAATCATGCAAATTGGAGTCCGCCGAGATCTCGTCCGAGTACTCACGAGATACAAAATGGGATTAGATACATAATAACTGATATTTCAGGGGGCTAACGAAAATTTTTCAGGGCCCAAAAAGTAATTATCTAATAGATCAGGGGCTAAATAAAATTTTATCTTAATAAGCGGGTTGAGTCCTTAATGGGCTCTGGTCGGGTTTCCTTAGAACCAAACCCAAAATCCATATCCTCTTTCTTCCTCTTCTATAGTACAACAGCAATAGCATGAGCTATTGATCGTGCTACCAGCTACCTTCGCCGGTGGCGCCCTGGTCGCCGACTCTGCCTCAGGCCTCCGTGCGTTGGTGCCAGCTCTGGTGTCTTTCGGCGTCGTCGGAGCTCAGAAAAGAGGGGAGAGAGCAAGTGAAGGGAGAGAAGAAGAAGAGAAGGGAGGAGCTGCTCCCCCAGGCCGCCGCGCCCTGGCCGTTGTTTTACTAGCGCCAGTGCCACCCTCTTTTGGCCACTGGACAGAGAGAAAACGAGAAAGAGAGGGAGAGAGAAACTTGAGCGAGAGAAAGTGAGCCAGGGAGAAGAGAAAGAGAGATTTTTATTCTCTCCCCCACCTACTTCCCATACCTTCTCCATCCTTCATACTTTAATTATTTCATTTTTCATATTTTTCTTATTCCTTTTCCTTTCCTTTTCCTTTTTCTTCATCTCTCTCTAATTATAACTAATTACTATTAGAATTAAATAACAATACTTGATATTTATACCCGTATTTTATAGAATAAACACGTTATATATTTTCACATATTTTCCATACTCCACTACTCAAAGATAATAAATTTTTTAAAAGAATAATCCAGTAATATACTGATTATCGATTATTGTTATTGATATTAACCCAAATTTAGGAATCATAGATTTAATCAGGATTTAATTCCACATAAACACTTGTATATTTGCACAATCATATATAGATATCGGTCTCTCATACCACTAGATTCTATAATTTATAAAAATTATTTTCCAAATTTGGATTTCTCCAAATGAATTTCTGAAATTGTTCCACACAAAAACAATTACTTCAATATTTGTAAAATTTTTGGAAAATCCTTTTAATCCATTATTAAAATATTAATTCAGGGTTTAATAATACAGGTATTACAACTTCCCTCCTCGAACCATATAGGTGGGAGTCTCCATAGAGATATGCTTGCGAGTAGGCCACATGAGGGCTGGTGAGCGAAAAGGAGGATCCTATGGAGGATGTGGGGAGTCGGGAACTAGATGTCGAAGCCTGCTGGATCTCGAGTAAGGGAATTCCTTTTCGGTGGTTCCACTATGACTCTGTAGAAGAAAGCTTGTAGGTTGACCAAGTAGGGGTCGATGAGCAGGTTTCGAGGATCCTTAGAAGGATGTAGGGAAACTATGTTGGCCCAAAAGCCCATCACTCTAGTTTTGATGATGATGAACTCATGTAGTTATGTTACTAATGATCACGTGTTTAATTAGTTTCAGATTTATGATCAAGATCTTAGTAGGTGCATAGCTTCAACAAAGGATTTAAAGTCAAGTTTTGGAGCTAGCACGATTGATTCAAGAGCATGTGCATCAAGACCACATCAAGTACTCAAGAGGAGTCTAGCTCTATGGATCGTGTTTGGACCAAGTCAAAAAGATGTGAAGACTTCAAGTGAAGACCTTCAAGATCAAGACTTATGTCTAGGTTTGTTTTAGTAAGATTTTATTTTTAGTTAAAATGTAAAGGATAGAATAGTTGGTGGATTACTCAAGTAAGATTTTATTTTTATTTTTACAAAAGATTTTCTATTTTAGAAAATACATGTTTGGTTTTTGGTATTCTAGTTTATATGTTTTATCCAAAACCATATTTAGAGTTTAATGTCAAAAACATAGATATTTCACCATGTTTGTGTAGTGGATCATATCCATACACTCTATGCTTTAAAAGAGTTTGAATATCTTGTTTTTGTATTTAGATAAGTTTTGGAAAAATCAAGTTTTGAAAAATACAGTTTTTGTTTTAAGCCAATTTTTCCATATTACAAAATAGTCCAAATCATTTGTAACATGCCTTGATTTTGTACAAGCATGTTTGTTTATCAAAGTATATTGGTAAAACTATTTTTGTAGATTTTTCAGTATTTTATGGGATTTTATTTGAGCCAAAAGACCAACATTTTAAATCCCTGAATTCTGTTTCCAGGCTTCAGACGGTCGACCAACCGGTCGACTGAGTTCTAAAGTCGACCGACGTGCAAAGACGTGCACGCCTTTGTGCACTGGAGGGCCGGTCGACCCACCCGGTCGACCGCCAGAGAGTTGCTGCTCTCTGGAAAACCCCGGTCGACCGAGCGGTCGACCGACAAAGAGTCTGCTCTCTGTTCCAGAGGCTCGGTCGACCGGGCCGGTCGACCGAAGCCCCAACGGTCGGATTTCTGACCGTTGGCGGTCGACCGGGCGGTCGACCGACAGCTCTGTCAGGCCTCCAACGACTAGTTTTTCTAGCTCTATAAAAAGGGGCATTTGGGGGCTGTTTTCTCTAAGATTTTAAGAAGAGTTTTGGGCTAGTTTTTCCCATTCATTTCAGTGGTTATATCCACAAGTTTTAGAGCCAAATATTTTCAATCAAAAGGGGAGTTTTATCAAGAGTGTTAAAAGTGATTTTCTTGTGTTTTTCACCACACATTCCATCCTTGTTTTTCTCACAAACACTTGAGCAATCCATAGATATATTCATCCTATAGGAGTGTTGTAGTGAGATTGTTTTTAGGTGATCAAAGTGTTGTGATCACCAAAGACCTCTTTCTTTGTTCTTTGAGGAGGCGGACGGTTGTGTTCGCGGGTGTTTCGAGTTCGTGTGTGAACTCGTGTTTGAGGTGCGGCCTCGGCGAGCCGGTGGGATTTCGGTGTGTACGGACTAGGGAGTCCGAGAGCTTGTAGGTGTTGCGGCACCGAGTGATCCGATAGATCGATTATAGTGAAAATCCTTCGTGTGTCGAAGGCGGAGATGTAGAGCAAGTGTGCTCGAACCTCGAAACAAATCCCTTGTGTTTGCGATTGCTCTTGCTCTCTCTCTCTCTCTCTCTTATTGTTTTATATCTTGCATGCCTCTATTGCTTTCACATTTATATGCTTGATATACTTGTGTGCTCATATTGATATATTGCTTGGGGATTGTTTGCTAACACTAGTTTTCAACCAAGAGAGCCAACGTGGCACCTCAACCCATATCTAGGGGAATCTTGAGGAGTTAGTCCAGAGCCCTTCACGGGGAATTCGGCTACACTCTTGTGTTAAACTTGGTGTTTAGTGTAATAAGTTTAATTTGGTCATAATAGTTTTTAATTCCGCATTTAGTGACCATTAGATTAGCCATCACCTATTCACCCCCCTCTAGGTGAATTTACAAACTAGTGATAATCAGAATGTATTTTTATTAAATGACTTTAATAAAAATACATGAAAAGTAAATAAAATACAGTGAGCTTTTACTCGTTTGACGTGCTTCCCTAATCTTATTTCTCGAGATAGTGTTTAGTCAACTGTTGTATATTGTGTGATCATGTACTGTGGTTGACTCAGAGATGGGATCTTCTGCTGTCTTTCTGCCTCAGAGGGGCTCGGATGGAAGGATGTACTTTTGGAGATAACCCTTCTGGACAAGATCTTCAAGCTACTTACGGAGAGACCAACAATGAGAAGTTCAGTATCCCTTGTTGTTATGGAAGGAACAGTAGTCTCTTGCTTCATGGCAAGCAGGGTTATGCGTGTTTGCATCCAGACACTTTACCCAGGGTTGATCTTTGATGGCTTCGAAGACGTCCTAGATCAGGAACTTCAGCGAGGTGAGGCTATCAGATGTTTAGTAAGCTCGGGGTTAGCCCTGCTGAGGGTGTAGGAGCAGTTGCTTCTTGAAAGCACCTTGTGTCCCTGGAAGTTAACGGAGGAGCCTCTGTTTTGCAGCTTAGCTTTTGTTCCCTCTTCGTTGCGTTTGAAAGATGAGTTGGCGGAGCTTTTCATTGCCTCCTCTAATTAGATATATAGTTGGGCTCAATATAGAACCTCGCTCTAACGGGTGGCATTATATTTCATTAGATGCTTGTATAGTGAGTGAGTGACCCGTAATCCACTGATGAATGTGAGGGTAGAAGCGTCTTAGCTACAATTGTGTACTTTGGCCAGCTGATTCTGAAAGTAGCCAGTGTACGTCTTGAGACTATCAGAGGGCCTCATCTTAATGGAGAGGAGGTGATGCTTGTACTGCTTGAACTCCTGATGGAAGAATATTGGCCGAGAAATAACTTAATGAGATCTACGAAGCCGTGGATTGAACGTTACAGAATGGAGTAGAACCAGTCGAAGGCTACTCCTTTCAAGTTGGAGGGGAAGATCCGGCACAACATGGAGTCGCTTCTGAAATAGATCACCATCTTGTCCTGATACTCATGGAGGTTCTAGACTGGGTCGTTTTGATCAGAATAGCAATCAAAGGTTGGATCACAAACTTCTTGAGAAATTCGTATTCCAATATGGCATCGGAGAAGAGAGAATTGGATGCATCAATGGCGATAGCCTTGCATTTACGGTTGTGAGGCATACTCATTTTCTCAACTTGTTCTTGTACAAGCTTGTCAATACCTCAGTTCTCCGTCGAGATTGATCAGGTCGATTCTTCGTGTGGGGATGAGAAGAACTTGACTCATTGTCAGATTGTTTCGATGGAGTAGGGGAGGCTGCTCTGTAACTCCAAATTTAAGATTGTTCGTCGCTTGTAGCCTCCATAGCGCTAGGCCTTTCTGGTGAAGGGGACGGTACTCGGTGCTGTTAGCCCAAAAGGTTACACTCTCCATTTGTTTAGAGTTTTGATGATAACAAAACAAATAGGAGCTATTTGATACTAATAAGTTTGTTCAAGATAAGTTTCAGGTTTTGTACCATGTTTGGAGGCCATTGCTTAGCTTTTGCAAGAAATTCTAAGTTCATGGAGCAAAGAAGGCTTATGGCACATCAAGGAAGGAACATAGAAGAGAAGGCTCTAGCTAGCCTTTGCATGGCTCAAGACTTCAAGATTGCTCATGAGATTTCATTAGTTTTGTTTCTAGTTTTATAGTTTTGTTAAAGAATAGTGATTAGGATTGAAGCTCTATATTCCAACACACACGTTTTTGCGCACATGCATTTCCTAGAAATATTCCCTATAGAGATATACAAAATATTTTAATACAAAGTCTTTTTGATTACAAACTTAATTTTATGTTTTATATATCTCTAATCAAAAATATTTTCTTAGATATCAAAATCTCCTTAAAATTCTGTTTCAGTTTCAGCTTTTGGCCTGAGCCGGTCGTCCGACCGGTCGACCATCACTAAGTCAGGTCAAACCGGTCGACCGACCCAGTCGACTGGTCTTCTGACAGTTTTGATGTATCAGTGTGCATGTTTCCCGGTCGACCGGACTGTCGACCAGAACCCTTCGGTCGCCCGGGCGGCTGGCCGACTGAAGTGGTGTCACTCTCTGTTTGTTTCGGCCGACCGGGCGGTCGACCGAGAGCCTGTAACGGCTCTTTTTGTTTGAATCCCGGTCGACCGGCCAGTCGACCGAGGTAGCCGTTTCAGCCATAACGGCTAGCTTTTAAACGCGTTTTAAATTTGTATTTTTTGTTTCTAAACATATTTAGGGGATATTTTATGGGTCAAATTCTTCCTAATTAACATTATATGAGTTTACTTTTTAATCCCTAGCCCTCTCCTATAAATAGTGGTGATTAGGGTTATGTTTTTAAAAACAACAACAAGCAATATACAAAAAGTTTCAAAAGTTTTCAAAAGCTTTCAAGAGAGTTTGGTCCTTAGTTTTTTTGCTGAAGATTCTCTCATCGCTGAAGTTTTATTTTCTAAACTCCCTCTAGTTCATTTCCTTTTTCCACTTACACTATTTGAGCTTCAATTCTAATCATTACTCTACAGGGCTCTTGTAAGGGAAATAGGCGTTTGCAAAAGATAGTTTGTGGTCTTTTGATCACCAAGAGAGAACTTGTACTTGAGATTGTGGAGTTGGGTACTCCGGTGTATTTGTAACCTCTTTGTGAAGTTATAGTTGTTAGAAATCCTTCTGGATGAAGGTGGGGACGTAGAGCTGGGTGCTCGAACCTCGAAAAAATTCTTGGTGTTTGCGTTTGGTTTACTTGTTCTTACTTGCTCTTAATTCTTGCTTCAATCACTTACTTTATATTCATTGTTTTATCTACTTGCTTCACATTTTCTTTGCTACATTGTACTTGCTCTTCATTTTCATTGTTATATTCACTTGTTGCATAATCACATTGTCAATCAAATACTCATACAACAAGATTGCATTGCGCACCTCCAACTCATATCTAGAGGAATCAGGAGGAAGGAGTTCAGAGCCCTTCACGGGGTATTCGGCTTCTAATCTTGTTTTGGGTTGATTGTTGCATCATATTTTTAATTGTGCATTGATTAGCATTATCACCTATTCACCCCCCTCTAGGTGATTTTCAGGTGCTCTAGAGGACCACGACCTGGGCGAGGAGATGGTCGTTCAGGTGTTTCCCTCCTCCCGTTCGCGGGATGCGTATTCTCGATCCTGCTCTGCTTACTCTCACTCAGGGTCAAACAGAACTTGCTGCTTCGCCAATTCCTCCTTCATGTCAACGAACATTTGGAGGAGTTGGACTTCGTAAATGCATGGCAGGTGAATATCTCCAGTGCCCCCCTGTGAGGCATGGAAATAGTATCTTTCGCGATAGGGCTAAGGCTGCTCGGGGGATAATAATGTCCCAAGTGGTGGCGACCGATTTGCCCTTGGAAGTGGTCTTTTCACCGATGATCAGCTATTTCTTCAGGGCCATGGCTCGTTGTTGAGGCTTTTTGAGGAAGGTTTGGTATGGGAGAAATCTGAGCGTTGGGACTCAGCTCTTATTGAAAGCATCAGTTTATGGTGGAGATTTTCTTATATGATTAATTAACGATCTATCTCACACCACAATCAGAAGGGGGAGTCTGTCTAATATTATGCAGAACATGAAATTCAACACAATAAGCAAATGATACTCAAATTTTATGTGAAAATTCAAAATGGGAAAAACCACAGTGAGGAGAGAGGATGAATTCACTATTTTCTATGTGTTATAGTGGATCTACAATATTCTTTCCTTTTTCCCCTCTTTTTTTTGTCTTCATCTTTCGTCTATAAGTAGTTGGTTGTAATATAATAGATGGAGCAGATCTTTCTCCGTGATTCTTGTTCTGCCTTTAATATTTTTCTATATCTGTTAGGATTGATGTTGGGGATCAGAAGAAACTCGGGGTCCTCTCTTCGGAGTCGCAAGGTTTCTCGGGGTAAGGCCTGAGACTCTCTCTCCTCAAGGTTGTGGCATGTTGGGTGTGTTTACTGCTTGTGGCACTTCTGAAGCAATAGTACACGTGGCTCGATCCTAGAGAATTCCTATAATTAACCACTACAATAACCAAGAAAATTAATTAATAATATAATTTCATTTGAGTTAACCAATTAATTTTTCTTTTTTTCAAAATAAGATAAATAGGAACATTAATTCACAAATTATCTCCATTTATATAAAATTGACAAATCATTTGATTTGCAATAGACAAATCTCGCTCATCTGCATCAGTCTACATGATGGCAAAGATTATATTTTACACACAGGTATATCATATCCCCATAGTGGCAATATGAATAATGTCACCCAATGGCAATAATATACTAATTGGCTAATTTGTACAATGGCAATTTGATGATTCAGTATACTAAATTAGTGAGAATATAATAACTAGAGATCTGTGACATCTCATATTATTTGTTTTTATCAAGATTTGTTAAATGCCAGGATATTCGCCACCATCCGTGACCGTTCCCGCTGAAATAGGGGAGGCATTTAGAACGTGGGAAAACTATAACAATGCAACTGTGTTGGAGATCTGAATCTCCTATTACTGAGCTGTGTCCAACGGGAGTCGGGGAGAGGGCTGATAGTCGAAGATGTCGAGGATTAGAAGGAACTCGGGGTCCTCTCTTCAGACTCGCGATGTGTCTCAGGGTTGGGCTCGAGATTCTCTTTCCTTGGGGTTGTGGCGTGTTGGTGTTTTAACTGCTTGCGACACTTCTGAGGCAGCGGTACATGTGGCTCCATCTTGGGGAATTCGCAGAATTGGTCACTACAATAACCAAGAAAATCAATTAATAATAGAAATTAATTTAAGTTAAACAAATAATCTTTTCTTTTCAAAATAAGATAAATAGGAACATTAATTCACAGATTATCTCCATATATATTGACACGCCCCGCTTCTCAAAATACCTGAAAACAGAGTCACGACTAAAGTCGGTGACGTATATACGCAAGAAAAATACCCCACGTATACATGTTAAGCCTAAAGTAACCTGAACAAGATATATAATCACTATGAAGAAGCAACATCACTGCAATAATACATATAATGTCTACACGTGATCTCAGATGAAAAGTCTGATATACAAGAATCAAAGAATAATAGCAGGAATAAAGAAAGGCAAGAATACCAGATTAGGTAAAGAGAGACTCCAGCTCCTCGCAGCATGTACGATCTCAACGAAATCTGTTCAAAGAATAAAATGTCCAAAATTTGTACGTGCAAATTCAGGGTCGTCAAGAAGCGACCTAATGAGTGTGTAAGAAAAAGAAAGTGCTCGTGTATATAAATAATGTGTAAAAACGATAACTGTACTGGAATAAGATAGAAATAATATATGATACATAAATAGAAAATAATAAGTCAAACAGTAAAGAAATCAAATATCCAATCAAGTCAGGAGTCTATCACAGTTTGTATATATATATCAGATGTGAGTAAAATAAGTCATGTTAGGGTCCAGTGTACAATCAGATGTCTATTATAACATGTATATATTGTCAGCTGTCTATATATTAGTACAGTCAAGTGAATATAGTCAATTACATTACATAATACAATTTTTATTATTATTTATATCAACGAACATCAATACCACATCTAATAGACGCATCCCATACTACGCCTACTACACGTGTCAATCAGGTCCTAAATTATTGAAACTGATTGGTTGGAAACATTGCATATGTGTTAGGTGGGTCCCGTACATACTCGGGACCACGGCCCATATGCCTGATGCTGATCAGGCCCTACCGTCAGGTAGTCAGTAACAGTAACAGTACTCACAGTATCTCTGTGAAATAATACTCACAGTAAAACTGTGGAACAGTAAACAGATGGGATGTCAGTCATCCCCCGAAACCCTACAGTGGAACCATAAGTCGGCTGCGCAACCTATATCCTAGGTCCACCCAAAATACAGATGATGTCTCCTCCATCAATTTACCCAATCCCAGTGTAAGTTGTCCATTTACATTAATAATTAATTCAGTTAACACAATAAGTATCATGTTACTAGAATACTGGGATGATGCAGAGACAGTAACAGTAATGGTACAGTAATAGTAATCATATACACGGTAAACAATAATAAAAATAGTGAACAGTAACAGTAATTGTGTATACGATGAATAGAGATGTACTGAGTATTATGCTCTAACAATACTTTTCTAGTAACTTTCAGTAAAAAGTCTAGACACTGATTCTTTATAACACAGTCCCATCTAGAATCAGTCAAATCTCATTTATCTATACTAAAGCGATATCTGTAACTGATCCATCAACCCATAGTCTCAAAAGTCATCATGGACATCAAATACTAGGTCTGTAACAGAGTATCCGGTACCGTAAACCACAAGTCCAATGAACAATTAATCAGTTCTCCCATCTTATCAATCTACTCTGATCCTCCAACTCATCGATACATCCATCCTCTAAGTCATTGGTATATCCTAGACCCATTATGTACTTATCTACATCTAACCAATCATCACTGTCCAATCTGATTAAGATTATCAAGCCACTCCCTCTTCAATCAAGTCAATCATAGACCAAAATATCAAAATACAATTTCACTGAATATATGTATAATCCATTAGTCCTAGCCAATCTCATTTATACCTATTCCTCAACCCCCAGTCAAATCATACTCCAACACACTCACAGATAGATCCAAAACTAATATCTAATCTTAACTCCCATCTAAATTATCATCATACAGAGAGATCCAACCTGATAAATAATTTACATGAGAAGCCATGCATTTAACCACCAACATGAACTAATCAACCTGAAGATCCAATATATATTTTTATTTTATCACCAAATATGAAAAGATCCAGTCTAGTACGTATCTCAAGTAAAGTCCATGCATCTGAATACCAAGACAACCACTATATATCCATGCATTTCACTAATCTATACTAATCCATTTTGCATTCACCTCTAAGTGATTAAATACTATGTCTATATTTAAACATGAAATATATGTATAATCCATCATCCCAAGATCCAACTCTCTATCAGGGCATCAATCATAAATTGATAGCCAGTTGTCTAAATAGTATCAATAAAATATAGAATCAACAATCTATCTTCCTAGAATTTTCATCTTACAAATTATCAATAAATATTTACTCGATACAGTCTATCATGAACTCTAACATAGTTATCTGGAGTGGTTAATCAACTACTCAAAATGTATGTTTACATGAACCATAACTAAAATGTATGAGTGATAACCGGGCATAAACAATAATTTAAACAATAAATATAATTTATTAAAAAGACTAGAATACCCACAATTAGATAACAATACAGAATGAGATAAACAGTCACATGAAATGGTGCGATTTTGGATCCGAATCGCCGCCTGGTCTTCACTGCACGAACTGGTACGAATCTTCAGATTATCTCATGGATCAGTTTTGGAATCGCCTGCTATTGGGTCTATAACGAGTACAAATTCAAATCGGGTCCGGGTCTCCTGTTACTGAGTTTGGATTGCACGATCGGATCCGAAACGCTACAGCACGCAACCAAACACACACGTTGATATACAAACACATACGTATACATAAATTTACACTTACACATGTGCACACAGACACATACGTGTACACTCACATACATACATATACAAGTTTACACATACCTATACACTACATATATATACATACTCATCATATCCCCAAGCATTCACTCACGCACACACATCCACACATAAACGCCCACACACACTTGTAGATAATTTAACACACACACACACACATACACATACAACCATATTTATAATTATACCCATCATACAAATATAATCACACCTACCACATATAATGAAAGAGGGAAAGAGATACATAGAATGAGGGAAGGAAGGATGGAGAACTTGAGAGAGTGATCGGGCCATGGGGTTGCGACGGCGATCACGGTAACGACGGAGCTCACGGAGGGGGAATATGGAATGGCCGAGGACTCTGGTGGGTACTCGAGGTTCTCGTGTGGCTCGACGATGTGACGGAGGAGAGCACGGGGGCGGTTGCTTACGGGTGTTGGGTTATGCGCGCATGCAAGAAGGGCATGATGATGGTTGATGCGGTAAGGGCAAGGGGGTGGATCCCGGCTAGGGAAATGGTGGTGGGTGTGGGTTGTCACAGCTCCTCGCCGGGGAGGAGAAGTGGTCGGAAGGGAGGTGGGAAGTTTGGCCAAGTGAGATGGCTCGGCCAGTGCTGCGCGCGGCTAGAGTAGGGAGAAGGCGCGCATGTGTTGCGTGCGCTGGCATGGGTGATCCGGGTTTGGCCTCGAGGTTGAAGGTCGGGTCTCGCCGAGGTGCTCCGGGGTTATTCCAGTGTTGCAGACTCGATGATGGAGCATGGAGGGGCTTGTTGGTCACCCAGGTGAAGTCGGGGTCGTCCTGTCTGAAGTGTCCGTAGGCTGCGCTCTTGAGAAACCTACTATTGCCTCCCCTCTTGAGGTCAAGGTTGATGGTGATCATCACAGGCCTGAAGTCAAAGTTCTCCTTCACAATCTTCAATATCTCCTTGTCAAGGATCACATGGGTCAGATGTTGCTTGGGTGCGCGCAATTGCTGCGGTTAAAGGAGGTGGACACGGGCGTGAGCATGTAAGTGGATAAGAGGAGGAGGTGGCATGGAGTGCGGCTTGGGAAGAGGAGGTCTGCTAGGTGCTATTGATGGGGAGAGGAGGAGATGGAGATATATTAGGGTTTAATATTTGAATTAAGAGATATTTTGGGTTTAGTTAGGATTTAAGATAGGATTAGTTATGATATGGATTTAGATAATATTTAAATGAGTTGGTGGGTTTCAGGTATAGGATTAAAGGGTTTGGATTAATGCTATTTTGTATAATTTTGGGCAGTGGGCTATAAGATAATGGGTAATAGGCTAAAGGGTTCGGATCTCAAAGGGTAATAGGATAAATCACATGCAAATAAGAGGGGAATTAAATATAAATGGAGTTTGAGTAAATGAAATAAATAAAAAAAATAACATAAACAATAATATCAGTAATAATGATAATAATAAATATGATAATAGTACTAATAATGATTACATTAACTCTTATTAAAATATTAAATCACAATGATAATAACTATAATTTAAAAACATGATTAGAATAATTAATAATAATAACAGTATTAATATCAATAACAATACTAATATTATCCCAAATAATAATAATAAATAATAAAAAATGAAATAGTGGTAATAATAATTTCTACTAATAATAAAAATTAATAATAAGAATAATAATAGAAATAATATAATAAGTAATTAAAAATATTTAAAGAATAATGATAATAATATATAAAACCAAAGTATCATTTAATAGTCCAAAAATTTGTATATTTAATAATACAATAAGACATAAATCAGATTAATAAAATTAAAAGTCTAGCAAAATTTAATAAATACTTTAGAGAATAAATAAATAAATAAATACATTATTTTAGGGGATATTACATATATAAAATTGACAAATTATTTGATTTGCAATAAAAAAATCTCGCACATCTACATCAGTCTGCAGATGGCAAAGATTATATCCTGCACACAGGCATATCATACCCCTGTCAGCTGTCTAAAAATCACTATGGACAAGCCAAGGTCACGTTTCAACCAAAATGCGGACCTCGCGTCCAAAGAAGCATGGAGACTTCAGACGCGGGTTTGAGTAAACCCGCGTTCAGCGCGAGTCTGAGTAAATTCGCGTCCTATTCAAGCCCGAGTCTGAGAACTTGGCGCTCCACGTCAGACGCGGGTTTGAGAAATCCTGCGTCTCACTTCAAACATGAGTCTGAGCAACTCTGCGTTCTGAGATGCCCGCGTTTATAACAAGCAACGCGAGGTCCAGTTCAGCATGAGACCCACGTTTCTGTTGTAATATACCCCCATTACTGGGTCAATTAACTCCCCACATAATGGGGGAGTCAATCCCCATTATGGAGGAATTTTAGGGAACAATAATACCCTATGAGTCACTATAAATAGCCTAATTTACTATAAAGAAAGGGGCTTTTTTTTAGAGCAGAGAGGACTTTTGGAGAAAAGGAGTAATTAGTTGACTCTAAACACTAAGTGTGTTAAAAATAGAGTTTCCCTCTGATTAGTCTTGAAAGCATCCAGAAGAGAAGCTAGACAGTCGGCCGGTCAATGGAGAACAAGAATCACTCTCCATCGCCACCCAGAGGAACCAAGCCTCAAACAAAGGGAAGACTGTGTCTTCTCCCCTCTTTTGTAATTGAAATCGTTCCGTTGTAAACTTTCAGCCACTCGAAAAAATCTTACATCGACTAAAGTGTTTTTTTGACCAATTAAAAGATGGCGACTCCGCTGGGGACTTCTTTCTCTACTGGCGAGAATGTCATGGCGCAAGCCGATGTTGGGCTCCTGGGGAAGACGGAAAAATCCCTTATCATTGAATACGACTAAGGAAAGTTTAAGGAATTTCTATCCTCAGACTCTGCCAATCCCAAGGCAATGCAGTAATACCTCAAAGTCTCTTCTGAGACTCGCTCTTGAATCTCTTCGGAGATTACTCCTAAAGTAGCTCGCACCACTGCTTACAACACAAAGGGTGCCACTTCTGAAGAGGTTCTAAAAACCTCTTGTGCAGCCCATGCTACCTGTGCCAGCGTCTCTCAAGAGATCCATAGGGCAAAAGCGGTGGTGCACGATTAAAGAGACGATGAAGATCAATTTTGCCGTCCTTCTCCTCTCTAAACTCTGCAATTCCAGGTTGCAAGGGGTTCCTAGCAACCCATATGGCTTAACCAAAATGCTGAATGTCAATGAAGGCGCCACACACGTCGACAACAAATTGAAGATTCTACAGAGACAATCTATTCTGTAGATTCAGAACGCGAGGTTAATACCCGCGTATCTCTTAAGCAACGAGAGGACCGCATTTCTGTCCCAGAACGCGAGTCTCACGTCCTTCAACAATGCGAAGTCCGCGCCAAATGCGAGACCCCACATTTTGTCAGCTCCAAAATGTGAGGCACACGTTCCCCAACAACATGAGGCCCACATTTCTGACTCTAAACGTGATGGCCACATTTTAACAAAACATGATGCCGCATTTCAACTCAACGTGAGGTCCAAATCCCTGTTTAGTATTGCATGTCTTTAAGACATAAAATGCTAAAACACCCTCACCCCAGGGGTTCGAGACTAGTTCCTCAGACGCTCCCTCAATAGACCTGAGGAACTACCTGACCAGAAAGAGGAGCATCCATCAAATTGTCCCTCGATGCCACTACGACCAGCTCATCTCAGCAGTGCTCTTTGATTGCCATTGCATCTTTCAAATAACTAAACCTTTGATTTTTAGCTGGTTGTCATCGACTTCAGATTCAGCCAAGAGATGACGTTCCCAGAAGAAGAAATCATTCTCCAAAGTCGAGTACCCAGAAGTGACTGCAAACATGGTAGGGCCAAATTCCACACCAAGCAAATCCAAGGGGAAGTAACTGGCTGTTAGCTCAGAGAAGTCGGATGCTGATCCGTCTCCAGGTTTGAAGGATGTACTTATCAAACCTAAAGGGGTCTACCAACACACTCGGACCTGCATGAGAGCAATCACCCAAGTCGACTACAATCAATTGGCCAGGAGGATTGAGGTGAATGATAAGCACTCTGCCATCATCGAATCCCAGTATTTGAATTCCAATTCATGGATGACCACCTTTGCTTACATGGCAGGAACTACCGAGGAGATGGCCAAGCGATTAGAAGAGCAGGCCTGAGTCCAACGGGAGCAATCGATATGATTCGAGCCCAGCAAGAATCTATTGACACCTTTAAGCAGATGCTATCATAACTGTTTAAGGACAAAAATAAGCTGAAGGCTAAAACTTCTTTCAAGAAGTCGAAAGACAAACAAAAGGAAGAGGAGAGCTTATCCTCTGCAAACATTGAGAATGAAGAACATTTTAACTCTGAAACACTCAAATCGTCATCTGAAGAGGAGGATAACTCAGAGAACGGGAGCACTCATTCCAAAAGGATGAGCAAATTGGAGCAATGCCTTGAGACCCTCGCCAACTGAGACAGACTCCAAGATGTGGGGATAGTCTAACCCTACCCAGCAAAGTGGGATACAGCTCCCTCCCTTCCAAATTCAAGGCACTGGCCCTTTATACTTTCAACATAAAGGGTCATCGAACCAACATATATAATACTTCAAATCCCAAACTAGGAATGTAGTATCGAACAATACCATTTTTGGCTCATTTTTTCATTGGCACTCTTAAAGGAGTCACCTTTGAATGGTTCACGAAACTTTCTATTGGTTCAATTAAAACATGGGCTGACCTTTAGAAGTTGTTTGTGGCTCGTTTCTTTGAAGACGATTTAAAAATCTTAGTGCCGACTTTCCTTACAGCCAAGCAAAAGAAAGGAGAGTCTATCAAAACTTTTATCAAGAGATTTCAGAGCATGACACACTGTTGTCCTAGTGGTATGACCCGGTCCACATTTGTTGAGATATGCCATCATAATTTGTAAACTTCTCTACTCACTCAAATGGGAGTGGCGGAATATTGCACTTAGAAGCACTTGGTGCTATAAGGCGAACAGGCGAAAGAGATCATCGCCAGGGTCAGGGCTGAAGAAAAGACAGCAAACCAAGACCCGACAAGTCAACACGACGTGCACCAGAGTCATCTTCTCACCGTCAAAGACCCAGTCAGTCAGAGGAGGTATGGCTTTTGGTCAAATATGTGCTAATAAATCGTATTCCTTCAAGGATGAGCATATGGTCTCTTTGTTTAAGTTACTCCAAAAGAGTAACAGACTCAAACTTTCGGAGATCAGACGCCTTGAAGAGGTGGGAAAGACAGATGATCCCAACTACTGTTTATATCACAAGATTCTGGGGCACCCTATCAAGAACTGCTACATCTATAAAGATATCTTTCAGGCTCTGATTAATGCAAAGGTATTGAAGCTTCGTCCAGAACAGACGAAGGTGAGCGCCAACATGACGACTATATCAATTCAATTTGGACAAAATCTTTCACTAGCACCAAGCGGAGTGGTTCCTATCCCGAAAGGGGAACTAAGAGTGATCAATGCTGATCCTTATAACCAGAGGGAGAAAGGTCTTATTCTTGAGGAGAGATGATGTGGGTCCATTCTGATATCGTTGAAAGCCAGCAGTAGATGACTGTCACGAGCAGGAAGTCTAGAGACAAGGCTAAAGCATCCTCTAGTAATGTGGTGAGCATCTCTACAAGAGAAACTGAGGAAGATGTCACCTCCCTTACTAGCTCAAGAGACGGGGAGTCCGCCCTTGTTGCTTACATGGGCACATCTCCCACATTAAAAATCGATCATAGCCAACTGAGGAAGCAATCAAGCAGTCCACGCGGCCATCTGTGGAAAAGCAAAAAGAGCTTCTATATTTCAAAGCTCTTCTAAAAGTGATGCAGGACCATCAACTCCCTTCTATTTTGATATCTTGGCTCAACTAACCAACATCCCTGCTCGAATCACTCTCTATGAGCTCCTAAGGCTTTCTAAATTTACAAGGGATGCTCTAAGGAAGCATTAGCAGATGTAAAAGATTTTCGTAACCCAAATTTCTGCTACATCTGAAGAGGAAGATGGCAGCCATTGCCAACATACCTCAAAGCAATTTTTCTGCATCACCTTCACCCTAGAAGATATGCAAGTTAAAGGAAAATATGATAGACTCTTGTATTACACAAGATACATTGGATCATCCAAAGTGAGCCGCATTCAGGTTGAACCGGGATCCGCGTCGAGCATTATGCCCCACAAGGTCATGCAGCATTTAGGGATCCTCACCCACCAGTTAAGTGCCACTCAGACAACCATCTATGGCTTCAACGCCAATGGTATGCACTCGATGGAAAAAATCAAACTCAGATGTCAAATTATGGATCTGAAATCAGAGGTTACATGTTATATCATTGATGTTGACACCTCGTACAATTTGCTACTCGGACAACCTTCGATTCACCGCACCTCCATCATCACGTTAGTGAAGATGGAAAAGTAAGAACATTGATTGCTAAAAGGCATCCATTCAAAGAAGTCGATAATTATTTTGCTGATTCTCTCCTTTATCAGGATTCTTTTGAGGCTGATGAGAATCCATACTAGAAGAATCCGACTCTAATAACAAAGCAGATATGGAGCCGACGAGTGTCTCTGAGAAATAAATCCTTTTGTAACGAGCATTGATAAGTTCGATGTTGATACCACTGCTAATGTTGAAGGCGAGTGGTTCATTAATGAAGATTTAGATTTGGCTTACTTCTCTGCATTTGCTTTGGATTCTTTACCGTTAGACACTAGCACTGACGTGGACAGTGATCCTTGGTCAGCAATGACTGCTCTGACATCATTGTGTGTACTAATAAATTCATCCCTCCTGATACGCGAAAAGATAGGAGGTGCACACAATGCCTTCTTTGAAGTACCTGTCAAGCGAAGGGTCAAAAACCAATTCTATTCGGACGAATCGAGATAGAGCCCATAGCTTGCGAAAACTCAGGGAGTAATTCTAAGTCTCCATAATTCTTCCATTATGGATAATAGTCATGTCACATGATGAAAAGAATGGGGTATGATTTCACTAAGGAATCAGGACTTAATTTTGACAAAAGAAAACGAGCACTACTTTGTTCGTTTGTACTGAAAGGTAAAAATCCCGATTATTACCAGAAGACCCGAAGGGGACTCGGTTATGTATCTATGCCAGTCTCATCAGATCTCAAATCTGAAAAAGTGGTCTGTCATGACAGCTCGTCAGCAACGTCATCGTAGGACTCAGACATCAGCATCGGCGATAATTTTGAAAGTCTCTCAGTGAACATGGTATCAACCATCCACGTTGAAGATGATGAAGAAAATACTTTTGAATATGAAGAATTAAACCAGTTAGACTCTGATTCATAGATTAAACACTTAAATACTTTTTGAGATACGCGTTTTGAATAACAAGAACCACCCACTGAGGATAAAGTGACTCAGATAAATCTTGGAGATGAGGCTAATCCCAAACCAATCTTCATAAGTGAGATCTTGTCACCTTCCGAGAAAGAAGTCCTAATACAACTCATACGAGAGTATATGGATGCCTTTGCTTGAAATTATGAAGACATGCCCGGGCTCAATATCTAGATTGCTATGCAAACAGGAGTAATGACGGTTCCGTCCCGAGATCATGGAAAAATTGAATCAGAAGTCAAAAAGCTTATGGACTCTGTTCATCAGGGAAGAACTACATCCTGATTGGGTAGCCAATATTGTTCCTGTTCCCAAGAAGAATAGAAAGATCCGGATTTTCATCAACTACCATGATCTGAATGCCGCCTGCCCTAAAGACGAATTCCCTCTCTCGACCACGGATGTCATGATCGACAATACGTGCAGTTTTGAGAGAATATCTTTTATGGATGGCTTCTTAGAGTATAATCAAATAAATATGAATGAATATGAAAAGCACACATCCTTTCGGACTCCTTTGGGAGTATTTGCTACAAAGTAATGCCCTTCGGCTTGAAAAATGCTGGTGCGATATATCAACGCGCCTGAATGCGATCTTCCATGAGTGTAATACCCCGTTCTTAGAATACGTACTTAGTTACATAATCAGATTCTCAATCATATTTCTTATTTTACTTCATGTATTTGTTTTTGTTTTAAGTATATTTATGTGATCGTTTTGCATTGGATCTGAATTCGTGAACTCGGAGTCAGCCTACTCTGAACTGGGGACCCGATCCTAGTATATTACTCAATATAGTTTTTTTAGTAATCAAATTTGATCGATTTTAGTTTCAAACATCATTTTCTAATATTTTAGATTTTTTATGATTTTCTAAAAAAATTTCAAATTAAATTGTAAATCTTCAAAACTGGTGTCAACTGGTGCCGTCGATCGATTCTTAAATTTTTAATTTATAAATGGAGTTGAATTTATAGAAACGGCTTCACATTATTTCTTAGAATCATATTTTCTATCATAAAATATTTTTGGAGAATTTTCTGAATTCATCAAAATTTCAACAAATTTGGTGTCGGCTAGTTAATTCCATGATTTTTATTTTGAAAATGGGATTTTATTTTTGAAATTGATTTTATATTATTTCTAAGGATGATGTTTTTTTACCTCTTGATATTTTTGGGGATTTTTCTGGAACAGTCGATATTTTACGATATTATTAAAATAATATTATTTTTAGAATCTTCTTTCTTTCTTTTCCTTTTCTTTTCCTTCCACTTGCCGCTCCCCCCCCCAAACATGGGGCCTGCACCCCATCACACCCCCTCCCATCACTCCCTTTCAATCTTCTCCTCTTTTTCCCTTTTCCTTTTCCTTTTCTTTTTCTTTTCCTTTTTTTCCCATCTCCTTCTCCTATACCTCTCTCTTCTCCACTTGGGCGACGACCACCACCCAAGCACCATCACCGGCAAGTTGGCCGGTGATCATGACCGGCGACGGGCCCCAGTCAACCCCCAAACTCTAACTTCTTCTCTTCTATCTCCATCTCCTCCTATTTTTCCAAACCACCACCATCTCCACCTTCTTCAAATTAACCATCACCCCCACCAAAATTCCTCCCGCTCTACCTTAATCTCAACTCCTACCACCTCCTCCTCCTTCCATCTTTCCCAATTACACCATCTCCAACATTATACAACAACACCACTTACATCATCTCCACCAACAAAAATCCAACCATCCCCTATCTCCTTCTCCTTGGGGTGGCCGGCAGCCACCCCTGCCTGCGCCGGCCAGGACGGCCAGCGCGGCCTCCCCGGAGCCCCCTGGCCGCGGCCAAGGAGGGCAGAGCTAGGCTAGAGCCTGACCTACGATTGGACAAAGAGTGCTACCCCATCTTTCCTCTCTCCTTTGCCTTTCCTTCTCTCTTTCTGTTTTCCTTCTCTCTCTATTCTATCTCTCTCTAAATTTTCTTTCTCTCTATAGGTCTCTCTTTCTCTTTCTATATTTCTTTCTCTCTAGCTCTCCCTTTCTTTCTCTAGCTCTCTCTTTCTCTCTCTAAGTCTTTCTCTCTTCTTTCCCTCCTCTCTCTTACTCTCTTTCTCTCTAAACATATGAATATATTTTAATATATTATGGCACGTGCGTGAGTTTCTGGGATTCCAAATTTTATGGCTCTCTATAGATTTAGGCGAGTGCCCTCGTCTCGTTTTGGGTTTCCCCGCCATGTTGGGTCAACTGTATATTTATTTTCGTATTTGGATTGTATCTATTTTTTGTATTCGGGTGTGCCCTCATTTTTGTATGTGGCAGAGTGCCCAGATAGTGTATGTATATGCCTGTGACTTTTCGGTCGCTAATATTACATATTCATTATCATATTCTCATACTTATTATAGAATAAACTCTGCTTTTTCCTAATTATTGTTTAATTTATTTGCAGGCCCATTACTAAAGGAGAGGGAAGAGAAACGAGCCCAAAAGCCCATCAAATTCTGATTTGAATCAGAATTTATTCGAAGTCAGTAAATCAGGGCAGATCAGGTCGGCTCAGATCGGTTGAAAATTAGTTAAAAATATATCTCTTCAAATCAATCGGTTAAAGTCAATGATCAAAGGCCATTTCGTCACAATTTCAGAGATAAAACTGAAAATCCAGCTGAAGATAAAGTCAGATCCTGAAACCAGCCAGCTCCACCCCTCGGCTGTGGCTACCTGTCCACAGCAAGGCCGCGTTCCACAGCAAGGCCGCGGAAACGCGGCCTTTGTCACATTTTTGCAGCTTTATTAGGGAGTTAGGGGGGATGTTTTCTCCCCCTATATTCTTACGTCTATCCCCGTTGGGTTTTGCCTATAAATACAGGGTTTTCCTGAGACCAGGGGGAACGATCATGCAGAGATAGACTTTAGGCCAATTTTTCCTTCTTTTTAGTGTAGGTTTTTACTTTTTTTTATATTATATTTTCAGTTTTATTTTTGTAATTTAGAAGAGATCAGAGTTTCATAGGAGAACGAGAGTGAAGCTTGTACTGAAAGTGACACCGATATAAGTTGTCTTCTTTCTTTTATTGTTACGAGATTGAATCTATAGTCACATTTGTAAGTTCTTCTTTATTTTTTGTGTTCTTCTTCTTCCTTTCTACTTTTCTTCTTTTGTTGCCAATTGTTATCCAAGTGAGTCTTATAGCATCGAAAGAGCATTGCCCTTGTGAGTGCCACTGATAGCACATCACGATGGATTTTAGTCTTATTCTGTATTCTTCATACTTGTATCGTCTTGATGATATAATGTAGAAGAGACGGGAATTGACTCTTATGGGCTATGCACTGATCGCCTCACTTCAAGGTAACATCATTGCCACATATTCAATGTAAGTATTTGGCTAAAGGAGGTAAGTAACTTTTAGTTTCTTTTCTTTTAATTCTTTAGTTTAGAACACCACAATCTACCACTTCTTTTATCACTCTTCTTCAATTTCTTCGTACATATCCATTTTTAGTTTCTCCATCTTCTTAATCTACTATATTCTTCTTAATTTAACTTTAACTCTTTTTCATTTTCCTTTTAAGAACTAAAAGAAGATCTTTAACCAATGAATGTAACAAAAAAGAGAACTTGCTAAAAAAAAGCTTCCATCGCTAGTTCCCCTTTGTGGATCACGACCCGCATAGCCACTTGCTATAGCGGCAGTATTGAGAACTTGCACATTTCTATTCTAAAGTTCTGAAATTCTGTATTCTTATGTGCAGGTAAAACCTTAATCAAATTTTGGCGTCGTTGCCGAGGAGGGACGGTAAGTTATTCTCTTTTTAGATTTATATTTTTGATTAACTTTCTTCTTTATTCTTGGTGTACAGGTTTGACAATAAGGAATTTTTGCTGCAGTGGACATATAAGTGGCTCTGGACTCTTCTCAAGAAATCCAGAAGTCCTCGTATTTGCTACATTCCTGTGGCAATCTGAGTGACCTACTAACCTGTATTTTCTGCAGGTTGGCTGAATTACAAAGTTTAATATCTGTAGCTATTTATTTTTTTGTTTGACTTACTGTATATCTATTTCTAATACAACAGTCAAAGGTTGATTGTAAATGCTAAAAATGATTTAGACTTTGCATTTAGGCACGTGTCTATTTCATTACATTTTCTATTTATTGTTGAAGAGTGCTGAAGCCAAGGTATGTGTGCATAGCATTTGGTATAAGATTCATTCTTGTATGAAATATTGCTTAAATGTTACTTTTTTCTATATACTTGTACACTGCACTAAATTGATTTAAGGCCTTGTCCTATAAACAAGATAAGGTGGGGAAGTCATTACCCTCCCTTACCCCACAAACAATCTCCTTACTCACTAACCCAAACCTAACTAAAACTGAGTAGACGTTAGCCCTAGGGACATCTCGGACTCAAAAAGGAGATTGTCCTAAGGGGGAAGTTGATTTGAATCTGACTCTTGCCAAATCGGTGACTAAGGTTGGGGATTGAGGGGCGAAACCCCGAAGGCTGGTGGTTTGACTTAATTAGCCCCGTCGCTTCTGCGTCGATACCTCCCACCAATCTTGCCCCTACCTGACCATAAATTTGTGGTCAAATTCGGTAATATTCCCCACGTGGATAGTCTAACTAGTTAGGCGTTGTCTAGGTTTAAGGTTTACCCTAACTTAGGTTAGATTTTTTTCTTTTTATTTGTTTGCTTATTTGTTTGTTTTTTCTTTGTTTGTGTTTAACATTTATTGTGTGATATGGCGTATAACAATAATTTTTTCAATTTTAATAGTAATCCATATTACACCCCGACCTCTTATTGGGATATTTTCAACCCGGCATATCATAACTTTAATCAACCTAGTGTGCCGGATTGGTCTTATCCGAATCAATATAACCCATACCCCCAATCTTATGACCATAATTTTCAAAATAATTTCAACTCTTCACAGAGTCAATGGGGATTCACCTCTCCCGAGTCAAATTTTCAACTAATTTGTCCTCTTTATCCACCTTGTCCACAATATTTTCAAGATTCATACTCAGTTCCATCAGTTCAAAATAGAAAACCATCAATCTGGCAAATGAGTATGCGTGAGTCCAAGCAACAATCACATAATCTGACGAGCTCACAATTTCACTACAAATTCTAAAACATCACTTACATCTTTTTAAGTCCAATCGCAACAAAACGGTGAACTAATCAACTATGAAAAGATGCTTGAAGCCATGACTCAGGCTCAAATCGCTCGTAATCATGACATAGATATGATGGTCCAAACTCTCCGTTCTCACCGTTTGACCATTTCTGATGTCGCTAACTATTCTGTTAGAGCGAAGAATCATGTTGTTTTGGAAAATAAGATTCCGTTTCAGCATACCCATTTGAACTTGCCCAAACTCCAAAGTTTGAAAATGACATTGACAGTTTGGCAAGTTATCCCTTTGCTGAAATTGAACTTGAGAATGAAAATGATCCTGAATCTCAACTTAGTGATTCAATTCTACTTCCTGATTCAATAATGACTCCGGTGTCTTCACCTGATTTCAATCATTTTCCCGAGTCAACATTGGATCCTGTGCTAATTCATTATGAAATTGAATCGCAAATCTTTTATGATCATCATATTGAACTTGACCAATTTCATACTTTTAAAAGTCCCAATGAAAAATTGGCAAGCTCTCTTTTTTATGAAATTGAACTCAATGAGAAATGTGACCTAGATTCTCAAATTTGTGATCCAGTTCAAATTTCCAAATCAATATTGACTCCTGTTTTGTTACCCGACTTGAATAATATTTTAGAGTCAGTTTTGATTCCCACACCTGTCATTCTTGAACTTAAATCACCCATATTAAGTCACATTCTATTGTGGGAAAATGAATGTAGACTTAAGTTTCAACTTCTTGATTTGGATCCACTTCCTGAACCAATCTCGATACCTGAACCTTTACTTGACTTAAGTCACTTTTCTGAGTCAGTATAGTTTTCGTACTTCCTAAGTCCAAGTCAATCATTCCATCTTTTCACACTCCATTTTGGGACAAGGGTGTTGATAAATTGACTCCGAAATTAATTATGAAATTTGAAAATTAGATGGAGTAAAATTGTTAATAAAAATTATTCATGTATACATCATTTTAGTGTGTTATATAAGAGAGGTTTCTGGTGGGTTCCTCTGAACTCCACGAAAATTCGATAGGGCCGCATTTTGTGGACCAATCAGACCATCACCAGAACCACCATCTTAAGGTAATATTTTCCTTCCCTTTCTTCTTTTTCATGCATCTATGCATTAATTCATACATTGAGGACAATGCATGAGATAGGTGCGGGGGAGGGTCTAATATAACTTAGGTTTTTTGTTTTTATTTAGGAAAAAGAAAAAAAATTAACATTTTCTTTACTTTTAAAAATTTTTTGAAAATAGAAATAATATTTTGACACATTTTTTTTTGTAAGAAATTAAGTCAAATTTAAGGAATAGGAAAATCAAAAATAGGATTTCTTATACGTGGTCAAAATAAGATTATTTGTTTGATTTTTAGAGTTAGGAAGATAATTTGTCAAAGTAATTTAATCTTGATCTTTACCTTGATGAAATATGCACACTTAATACACTTACACACTTAGGGCTTAAAAACAAAGATTCTTATGCCTTAAAAAATAAAGAAGAAAAAAGAAAAAAATATATCTATGAAAGCTAAATAAATATAATTATTGATTAGCTAGGTGCTTTGGCCTAAGCAAGCCTTGGTATTTATGCGAAAGATGATTAGATAAGTTTGAGAAAAATATATAAAAATCCTCTGATTATGCTGGGTATTGTGCCTAATAAAGCATAAGTATTCAAGCCGAAAAGCGGTTCATATAATAAAATCCTTAGTTTTGAGGCCTTGTTTACTTGAGTCCTTAAGTCCTTGGGGTGTTTTCTCACCCGGTGCCCTAAGACCGTTTGGTTTGAGAGTCACCGATTGGAGGCTCGTTACATGGGCAGATTAGAAAGCCTAATAGAACTAAGGAATAATACCATAAAAAAATAAAAAATAATAAATAAATAAGGCATAAGAATTAGAGTTAAAGAACCCTTAGTTAAAATTTCACGGTCACAAATGTGCATATGACTTAGGGTAAAGTAATAGACTAGTTGAGAAGTATAATTTGATTCCTTACTTTGATTGATAATAAATTTTTGAATAGAGACTAAGTTTAGGAATGAAAAATTCAGTTTTCCTGTAACTTATAGATTACTTAAATCTTACAATAATATTTCAAATATTTTTCTCTTTCAAAATGCTTTTCAAAAATTCTAACTCTTTGTTTCTCTTTATTTATGGATTTTGTGGGTGCAATCCACTGAAAACCCTCACGAGACAAAACTTGTCCTCTAAGGGTAACCTAAAGGTTTAACGGCTAGTTGCACATGCTCAGTGCAATCGCGTGACCTGCGAAAGTAGTCTAATAATTTTTTATTTAGTTGTTTTGCTTGAGGACGAGTAAACGATAGGTATGGGGATGTGATCGGTCGCTAATATTGCACATTCATTATCATATTCTCATACTTATTATAGAATAAACTCTGCTTTTTTCTAATTATTGTTTAATTTATTTGCAGGCCTATTACTAAAGGAGAGGGAAGAGAAACGAGCCCAAAAGCCTATCAAATTCTGATTTAAATCAGAATTAATTTGAAGTCAGTAAATCAGGGCAGATCAGGTCGGTTTAGATCAATTGAAAATCAGTTAAAAATATATCTCTTCAAATCAATCGATTAAAGTCAACGATCAAGGCTGTTTCATCACAATTCCGGAGATAAAACTGAAAATCCAGCTGAAGATAAAGTCAGATCCCGAAACCAGGCAGCTCCAACCCTCGGTTGTGGCCACCTGGCCACAGCAAGGCCACGGAAATGCGACCTTTATCGCGTTTTCGCGGCTTTGTTAGGGAGTTAGGGGGAGCGTTTGCTCCCCCTATCTTTTTACGTCATTCCCGTTGGGTTTTGCCTATAAATACCGGGTTTTCCAGAGACCAGGGGGAACGACCATGCAGAGATAGACTTTAGGCCAGTTTTTCCTTCTTTTTAGAATAGGTTTTTATTTTTCTTTATATGTAATTTTCAGTTTTATTTTTGTAATTCAGAAGAGATCAGAGTTTCATAAGAGAATGAGAGTGAAGCTTGTACTGAAAGTGACACCGGTGTAAGTTGTCTTCTTTTATCTTATTGTTTGCAAGATTGAATCTATAGTTGCATTTGTAAGTTCTTTGTTTTTTGTGTTCTTCTTCTTTCTTTCTACTTTTCTTCTTTTGGTGCCAATTGCTATCCAAGTAAGTCTTATAGCATTGAAACTTGCCCTTGCGAGTGCCACCGATAGCTCATGATGACGTTTTAGTCTCATTTTGTATCACTTCTTTCTTGCATCGTCTTGATAATATAATGTTGAAGAGACGGGAATCAACTCTTATGGGCTATGCATTGAACGCCTCACTTCAAAGTAACATCATTACCACAGATTCAATGTAAGTATTTGGCCAAAGGAGGTAAGTAACTTTTAGTTTCTTTTCTTTTAATTCTTTAGCTTAGAGCACCACAATCTACCACTTCTTTTATCACTCTTCTTCAATTTCTTTGTACATATCTATTTCTAGTTTCTCCATCTTCTCAATCTATTATATTCTTCTTAACTTAACTTTAACTCTTTTTTATTTTCCTTTTAAGAACTAAAAGAAGATCTTTAACCATTGAATGTAACAGAAAAGAGAACTTGCTAAAAAAAAGCTTCCATCGCTTGTCCCTCCTTGTGGATCACGACTCGCATATTCACTTGCTATAGCTGTAGTATTTAGAACTTGCACATTTCTATTTTAAAGTTCTGAAATTCTGTATTCTTGTGCGTAGGTAAAACCTCAATCAGTGACGAATGTTTACACAAGGGTAGTTTAATTCCTGTATATGTACCATGCCTGCGATGTTGCCCATTACTGCTTTATTATATGTGTGTTTCGATACTAACACTTCTGCAGGTACTATACCCAACCTTTAGGCTGCGTTTAGCCTCAGGGCTCTCTACTTAGCCTCCGGGCATTATTACTCCATAGTCGTCTAGATATTATCATGCTTACATGCATGCTTGTGTGGTACTAACATTGCAGGTACCCTTTTACCGACTTTGAGTTTTTTCTCACTCTCGGGCTAGCTACCCAATTGGTTTTAGGCTTGCACCCTTATGGGTTTTGTGGTAACTACCGAGAGTTATCTTAGACCATGGGCGTATTTTAGCCTCAGAGTTCTCGCCCACTCCCTCGAAAGAGAAGTGCGCTTAGACCGTCAGATCTCTCAGCTCGGCCTGATAGACATGCTTAGTGCTCAGCACTTTACCACTAGATTTGTCTAGGCGGAACTCTGCCAATTTTTTGACTCGCCTTCTAAGCCGAGTTATTTCAGTAGCTCCGTCAGGCGCTCTAGTGTTAAACACTATTTGATGTCCGTACCTCCAGCTTACTTAGCTCTGCTTGGATGTTCACTTTCTTGCTAATTACCTGCTCGTCAATTTATCTTTTCTTTTCTTACTAGTTATGAAGGGTTTGAAATCTTATTTATACTATTTTTCCTAAAATTGCATGGCTTTCTGGTATTCATACCAATCTCGTATATTGGTACTATTTCCCTGTATCACTTGACGTGCTTACACTTGACGTGCTATCTCTTGTCACCTACCTGATATCACCCTCATGTCATACTATCACCTGACATCCGGCATGATATACCTGAATCTTATAATTATCACGATAATGGGAATGATGACCTGACATCTTGTCTACATCTTCATATATTCTAATACAAATCGTACTCCTGATACACATGTACTCATGATACTCCTGACATGTTCTTGCTCATTCCCGAAATCTGATGATTATCTAATAAACAATAAAATGAGACAACTTACATCGAGTGGGGGGAAACTTACAGTATCATTGTGTGTTCGTGTTTACAGTGGTATTAGGCATGTTGTGGAACCAAAACTTCCGATTCGACCTGAGGGCCTCCAGGTGTTCTGAGGGGAGCGTTGACTCCTACATCCTATTACATTCATGAAAAAGGGCAAACAATAAGACCCTTATCTAGGCCTTGCGGCCGGTTCTGAACACCAGCAATGCAACGTTATAGACCGTGGTCCCGGGCATGTACGAGATCCACTGTAAACATTGTTCGTTGATACCCCCGTTGGTTTCCAATAACAATCTTGCTTTACTCAAATGTGGATATATGTATGCTGGGATACTAGTTCACATATCTATACATCTGGGTAAGATGAGTAATAATAATAATAAAAGATGCCAACTAATAATTCGGTGTATGTTTTGCCGAGTTTTCTTTCATCAGGTTTTACATCGGATGTCTGGCTTCATGATTATTATTATATTATAGCTTCTTACATCCTACCTTACCACTTATGTTCTATTCCACCAGTCTCATGCTCTTAACTTATTATATCATGCGTATTCTCTGCTTGATATCACTTGCTATATTTCTACCTGCTCTTATATGCTTGTGCTCATGGCGCGATTTTCAATGCATGTTTATGATTTAGATTTATCGAAACACGTGTGCTTATTGATCGGTCACATATATTGCATATATATATTATCATATTACCATGTTTATTATCTATAAATCCTATAAATAAGTCTTATTTTTCTTTATAAGGTACATGCCCATTGCTGAAGAAAAAGGAAGAAAAATAAGCCCCAAAGCCCATCAAATTCTGATTTAATTCAGAATTAATTCAAAATCAGAAGATCAGGGTAGATCAAGGCAGATCAGAGAAGTTAAAAACTGATCAATTTGGTTTTATAAGAATCCAAATTGGTTAGCTTGAGAATCACCGAAGATCAGATCAGAATCAGAGATAAACAGCAAATCTAGCCGGACAAAAGGGAGCCAAATCCCGCGCCATAAAGATCTCCACCACGATGTGGCCATTTGACCACATCCTGGACGCGGATCCGCGACCAAAGCCGCGGAGATAAGGGGAGCACTCCCCTTATCTCCTCACTCCTTTCCCTCTGGGTTTTTACCTATAAAAGGTAGGGTTTTGTACTGAAAAAGGGACGGAAAATTAGTTTTAGTTTTTCTCTTTGTTTTTAAGGTTTAAGTTCTTTGTTAGATAGTATAGAGAAGTTGTATCTCTGTTTTCTAATTTTTAGTTCAGTCAAATAATAGTGAGAGAGAGGAATAGAGTGATTGTAATCTGAAGATTGAAGTGACATCAATAAAGGATCAAGCTATCTCTTCTTCACTCCAATTCACGGGTATGTTTTCATGTCTTATTTTTCATCTTCCATGAGTAGCTAAATTTATTTTCTGGGCTCACTATCTTCCCTTTCTTTGATCACTCTTCTTTTTGAATAGCTTTGATGTTAAGACCCAATGGAATCATATACATGCCTAAATTAAGCCTTTCTTCTTTGAAAGTATTCTTGAAGGCACATGAGGATGGGTTTGGATTTCTAAACTTCTACTTCTTTTAAAAACATCACTTGAACTTATTTTTATTTCATACTTGAAAATCTTAATGATTTAACATTCAACTCAAGATGATTTCTTAAGAAAAAGAGTTAACTTCTCCAAACTATCTTATTTGCTTTGCTTAAAACTTTTTAAAATCCAGCTTAAGTTTTTTTGTCTATGATCAAGTTGAGGCACTAAGAATTTCAAGAGAAGAACACATCGTTGAGTAGTGAGATAGTGAGCCCAGATTTTTCCTATATTAAAAAAATAACCAAACAATCTTCATCATTTTTAAAGATCACCTTTTCCAAAACCTTCTCTGATTTTTAAGTTTTTCTTTAAATCACTTTCTTTCTCTCTATTCTCTTTTCAACTAAAAAACAAACTCCATTCTTTGTTACTTAACAAAAACACCGAAAAGCTTCTATCACATTCCTCCTCATGGATACGACCCGTTAGCCCAAAGCTACACGGTAATTCTTATCACCTTCAATTTACGATCATTTTTAGCGCCGTTGCCGGGGAGGGAACGGTGTATTTATTTTCTAATAAGTTTGGTGTCTTGTTTCAGGGAAGTCAAGATTCAGATTTAGCATTCAAACTTTGCAGGGGAAGACTTGCTATTCTGTGCCCCTACTCTCGAAAGTAGGAAACAGAATTTTAAGAAATTGCAGTGCAAAAGTTAAAATTTTTATTTGACTACTAAAAACTCTTTTTTGCAGAACATATTGCTTGCAAAAATAAAGTTTTTGTGTTATTATTCTTACTATATCTGATATTCACATTCCCTATTTTTAATCCAACAGTAATCTGAGTGATTGTTAATTGCTTAAAAAACGTTTAGACTTGCATTCTAGGCATTTGTCTAATTACGTTTATTTTACAATTACTGTTGAAGATAGCTGGACACAGGGTACGTATGCATAGCATATAGTTTAGAAAACATTCTTAGGTGATATTTGCTTTTGAATGTTACTTTCCTATATCTTGCACACTTGCACAATCAATTCTAAAGGCAAAACTCAAATCAAGATAAGGTGGGGAAGTCATTACCCTTCCTTAGACCACAAACCATCTCCAAGCACGCACAGCCTAAACCTAATTTAAAAGCTGCTAGACGTTGGCCTTAGGGACATCTCAAACTCATTAGGAAATTATCTTGAGGGGAAGGTGTTAGAATTTGACTCCACCAAATCAGTGTCTAGGAAAGGGATTGAGGGGCGAAATCCCGAAGGCTGGTGGTTTGGCTTAATTAGGCCCGTCGTCTTTGCGCGGATACCTCCCACCAATCTTGCCCTGACCTGGCTGATTAGCTTGTGGTCAAAGTCTGCATTATACCTCCAGTGGACAACCAACCAGTTAGGAGTTGTCTAGGTCAAGATTACCTTAGACTAGGCTTGATTGTTTACTCTTGTTGACTATTGGTAAACTTGTTTGTGATTGTGTTTGTGTATACAAGTGTGGTCAAGATACCCTAATTCATCTAGGTTAACTAGAAACACATCACCACCCAAGTTCGAACCTAGACTAGATTCGGTTATGTCTCAACCGACATCTTTGCAGGATAGGTTCTATCCCATTAAAACCTCACTTCCATCCTGCATCCAACTTCCATCGATTGGTGAACACAACTTTGAGCTTAAGCCATAGTTCATCAACACACTGCCTAAGTTCCATGGCTTAGATTCCGAAGATGCTTATTTATAAGAGAATTTGAGGAAGTATGCTTAATGATGAAAATCTCACACCTTGCAGATGATGCTATTAGGTTGAGATTTGTCCCTTTCGCTCTTAAGGACTTAGCCAAGAAATGGCTATACAGCTTAACGGCTAGCTCTATCACATCTTGGGATGATTTCATCAAGGTCTTCTTGAAGAAATTCTATCCCATTCATAAGACAGCTCTCGTTAGGAAAAATATCATGCAATTCAAGTAAGAACCTACTGAACCATTTTGGAGGTACTTTGAACGCTTCAAAGACCTCCTTGTCCAAAGTTCTCATCATGGAATAGAGAAATGGCGACAATGCCAAATTCTTTATGACGGTTTAGACTACTCAACCAAGACCCTCTTAGACAGCATGTACCAAGGGGGATTCTTACAGAAGGATGAGAATGAAGGATGGGATTTATATGAGAATCTAGCTGAAAAGACCATCCAATGGGAACCAACTGTAGAATCACCTAGAGGGGGGTGAATAGGTGATGGCTAATCTAATAGTCACTAAATGCCAAATAATGCGGAATTAAAAACTTTTATGACCTAAACAAACAATTTAAACTAAACACCACGTATAACACAAGAGTGTAGCCGAATTTCCCGTGAAGGGCTCTGGACTAACTCCTCTAGATTCCCCTAGATAAGGGTTGAGGTGCCGTGTTGGCTCTCTTGGTTGAATACAAGTGTTAGCAAATAAACCCAAGCATGTATATCAATTAAGCACACAAGTATATCATGCATATAAAGATAAACACAATAAAAGGAATGCAAGATATAAACAAGAGACAAAGAGAGAGAGAGAGTGAGCAATCGCAAACACAAGGGATTTGTTTCGAGGTTCGAGCACCCTTGCTCTACATCCCCGCCTTCGACACACGAAGGATTTCCACTATAATCGATCCCAATGGATCACTCCTCGGTGCCGCAACACCTACAAGCTCTCAGACTCTCTAGCCTGTACACACCGCAAGCCCCACAAGCTTGTCGAGGCCGCACCTCAAACCAAGAGTTCACACACGAACTCTAAATAACCGCGAACGCACTCGTCCGCCTCCTCAAGAAACAAGAAATGATCTCTTGGTGATCTAAACACTTTGATCACTAACAAAAACTCTCACAACAAAACCCTATAGGTAGATATAGCAATGGATAGCTCAAGTGGGTGTGTGAGAAAAACAAGGATGAAAATTGTGGAGGAAAACTCAAAGAATCACTTTTAACACTCTTGATAAAAACTCTCTTTTGATTTGAAAATGAAGCTCTAAAACTTGTGGATATAACCACTGAAAAGAATGGGAAAAACTAGCCCAAAACTATTCTTCAAATCTTAGAGAAAACAACCCCCAAATGGCCCAATTTATAGGGCTCCAAAAACTAGCCGTTGGAGGCCTGACAGAACTGTCGGTCGACTGCCCGGTCGACTGGCCAACGGTCATATTTCAGACCGTTGAGCCATCGGTCGACCGGTCGGTCGACCGAGGCCAGGATACAGAGAGCAAGTCTCTCTGTCCGGTCGACCGCCCGGTCGACCGGGGCCTTTCCAGAGAGCAGAGCTCTCTGGACGGTCGACCGGGTCGGTCGACCGGCCCTCCTGCCAGAACTGGCGTTCACGTCTGTGCACGTCGGTCGACCGCTCGGTCGACCGCCTTCAGGCTTCGGTCGACTGGCTGAAGCCAGCACAGAACTGTTAAGGGATTTAAAACTTGGTCTTTTTGGCTCAAATAAAATCCCATAAAATACTGAAAAATCTACAAAAATAGTTTTACCAATATTCTTTGATAAATAAACATGCTTGCACAAAATCAAGGCATGTTACAAAAGATTTGGATTATTTTTGTAAGTTGGAAATATTGGCTTAAAAACGAAAACTGTATTTTCCAAAATTGATTTTTCCAAAACTTCTCCAAATACAAAAATAAGATATTCTAAACTCTTTTAAAGTATAGTGTGTATGGATATGATCCATTACACAAACATGATGAAATATCTATGTTTTTGACATTAAAGCTCTAAATATGATTTTGGTTAAAATATAAAACTTGAATACCAAAAACAAAAATGATATTTTGTCAAAGAAAAAAATCTTTTGTAAAAACAAAACTATCAAGAGTGTGTGTGTATATGTATACTTGAGCAATCCACCAACTATTCTATCCTTTACATTTTATCTAAAACAAAATCTTATAAAAACAAACCTAGACACAAGTCTTCATCTTCTTGAAGTCTTCACTTGAAGTCTTCTCATCTTCTTGACTTGGTCCAAACATGATCCATAGAACTAGACTCCTCTTGAGTACTTGATGTGGTCTTTATGCACAAGCTCTTGAATCAAACCGTGCTAGCTCCAAAACTTGACTTTAAATCTTTTGTTGAAGCTATACACCTACTAAGATCTTGATCATAAATCTGTCACTAATTAAACACAAGATCATTAGTACTATAACTACATGAGTTAATCATCATCAAAACTAGAGTGATGGGCCTTTGGGCCAACAATCTCCCCCTTTTTGATGATGACAAAACTCATGAAGTTATATATACATGGATTAAAGTAAAGCTCCAAAGAAGCTCCCCCTTAACTCATGCATAACAAATAAACAAATAATATGTAATGAATGCTCATACATGTATGCAAATGTAAGGAGATAAACATGCCAATCAAGCATAAACCAAATCAAATTCTTTTTCTCCTATTTGCAAAACAAAACATATATGCATAAACATAAATACTACTCCTCCTTAAGCAAGGAAAACAAATATTTCTCCCCCTTAAGCAAGAAAAACATGCATATATCTCAAATACTTCTCCCACTTTTTGTCAATCATCAATAAAGGGGTGAAAGTAAAAACAAAATCAAATAAATTTTTCTCCCCCTTTTTGTCCGAAACAAGGAACCAATGAAGGGGTAAACATAAATCAATCAATAAAGGATTATATGCGATATACATTCATGAAGAGGAAGACACTAAGTTAACTTCCCTACACATATGCATTATATGAAGAAGGGATGACAAGCCCCAATTCACATAACACATATTATGTAATGCATAAGAGGAGATGTGAAGCTCCCCCTACACACGTGTACCACATAAAGAAGAGTTGTCAGGCTCCTCAATATACAATACACTCAACATGAATCTATATGCAGAAGAGATGTTAAGCTCTCCTTGCATATAGGCAATGCAACTCAAAATTTTGAATTTTCTTATAAAACAAAATTTTGAATTTTCTCAATAACACAAATCTTGAGAATTTTTCTTAAAATTTTTATTTTCTTATCTTAAACAACTTTGTGCTTTAATCATGTAAAACAATTTTAACTCAAGCACAAATAACTCATATATATATGTATGAAAAATGAGTATACCAAATGAAATTGATACATACATATATAAGAAAATAAAATATGAGTGTATACAAAAATTATCAATTTAGATACCAATTGAAAAGATCCAATGATACCAATTGAAAATAACAATGTAAATCAAGTATATAACTCATAACCTACCACCCTTTATATGCACAAGGTAAAGGATTTTCAATAAAGCTTACAAGGCATACTCGCCCAGCCGTCCGCCCATATAAGGTTGGAAGGGGTTTTCGAAAATAATTTTGAAAATAGTTAAGCATTGAAAATCTCTTCCAAATGAAGAATAATTAACTAATGAAAAAGTAATTTTTGAAAAACTAGTTAAAGATCCTTCAAAAACATAAAATCAATTTATATATTTTTCATGAATCATACCAAATACACAAAGGTTGACACTCAAAATCGATAAAGCTCATAAAGATGTACATGAAACAAGGTCATGACAAAACAAATAAAGTGTGAGTGTATAAGAATCATGTGTTTAGCATTTTCATGAAAATAAACAATAATGCTCAAAACAAACATGAAAATTCATTTTTCATTTTAAAAACAAACTTCAAGGTATATGTATGATTTATCCAAATCTAACAATATACATACATATCCCAAACATAAAAGAGTCTATTAAAGGTATTTGCATGAAGGCAAGAGACTTACGGGTATACATGTATATTTATTAGATTTGAATTTTAAAAATACATATACATGAAGTAAAACATGAAAATAGGCAAAATAAGTATAAATGAAAGAATCATCAAAACTAGCCTATATATGTGCATATAGTGGGTACAAATGAGCATGAAGTGCAAACATATATGAATCAATTTGTTCTCACTATTTGTACATGTATAAATACAAGTTTTGATAAAAACTATATTTAAACTAGTATTTACCACATGAAGCACAAAACAAATAAAACATGAACATGCTAAAGATCATCAATCATGAATAAGCAAGTAAATAAATTAGGAGTTTAGAGATAGTTACCAAACCAAAGAACTATGCTCTAATTCTCCAAACATGGTGGTTGTCCCACCAAAACTCCTTGATAGCGGTGCATCTATATATGTGTCCATCAAGTCCATGTGCATCCACCATCAAGGCACCATCCCTCTCACGTCGTGTGAAAGTTCTCACCTATATCAAAAACACAAGGTGGGGGTTTTGGTACCCATTTTCTTTTGGGTCCTTGGGGGTTAGCTTTGTAAGGCACCCAAACATTTTTATTAGCAAAATTTAAATGATTAATCTTATCATAACAAAACTTTGCTAAATGGCCTTTGCGGCCACAATGTGTACACTTGTACACCTTAGGATGCTTATGTGTATGAGTATGATCGTGGCGTGCAACATAAGCATATGCATGATGATGTGCATGAGAATGTGGAGCTTGTTTCTTTGAAAACATAGACTCCAATCTAGTGTGGTTAAATGCACATGTGGTCAAAGTAGAGATTAAACAATTTATTTTATTTTTCAAAACATTTATCTCATTTTCATTAATAGTAGCATGTAAAGCATGATGAGATATGGAATCATTTTTCTTTTTCTTAGAAACTTTTTCTTTTTCACAAAATTTTCTTTTTAAACAAGAGTATTCTTGAAAAACAACTTCTTTTTGTTTTTTCACCAAACAATTTTATTTTTCAAATTTGTGTTTCCTTCACAAAGATCATCCAATTTTGAAAGCAAGGAAACATTTTCATTTTTCAAAATTTCATTTTCTTTTTCAATGCATGCAACCTTATTTCTAAATGAATCATTTTCTTTTAGCATGCAATCAAAATTCTTTTTCAAATTTTTATTTTCTTTCTTAATCATGTCATATTTCTTAAGAAGGAGTTGACAAAAAGTGCTAAGCTCATCATATGACATGTTATCTTCATCTACCTCGGATTCGGTAGTTACCTCAAGGGGGTTATCCCCTTGGACCATATAGCACATGTTGGAGGTGTCGCTTCCAACATCCGAATCGCTCCCAGCATAATATAGATCCTTTTCGCCAAGGGAGATGATGATGTTCCAAGCTACAAAAGCCGAATCAACATTAGAAACCCTAGATAAATATTCATCATTTAGGGTTGACTTTAAAGCATGAAGGGCTTTTGCATTAGCCTCAAAATTCTTGCCATTTAAACAATATGAATCATTAGTGATAGCAAGGTAAACATGAATGCCTAGGGCCTTGAGGTACACGGACATCTTAACCTTCCAAACTTGGATGTTAAGAATGTCAAAAGTGGGTGGTGACATGAAGTCCATGGTGTGTGTACAAATATTGTGATTAGCCTAAAATGAGGATCTTTAACTCTAGGTTGTAAGACCCAAATTCAGAGCACTTGGCTCTGATACCAATTGTAGAATCACCTAGAGGGGGGGTGAATAGGTGATGGCTAATCTAATGGTCACTAAATGCCAAATAATATGGAATTAAAAACTATTATGACCTAAACAAATAATTTAAACTAAACACCACGTATAACACAAGAGTGTAGCCGAATTCCCCGTGAAGGGCTCTGGACTAACTCCTCTTGATTCCCCTAGATAAGGTTGAGATGCCGCGTTGGCTCTCTTGGTTGAATACAAGTGTTAGCAAACAATCCCAAGCATGTATATCAATTAAGCACACAAGTATATCATACATATAAAGATAAACACAATAAAAGGAATGCAAGATATAAACAAGAGACAAAGAGAGAGAGTGAGCAATCACAAACACAAGAGATTTGTTTCGAGGTTCGAGCACCCTTGCTCTACATCCCCGCCTTCGACACACGAAGGATTTCCACTATAATCGATCCCAATGGATCACTCCTCGGTGCCGCAACACCTACAAGCTCTCGGACTCTCTAGCCCGTACACACCGCAAGCCCCATAATCTTGCCAAGGCCGCACCTCAAACAAAGAGTTCACACACGAGCTCTAAACAACCGCGAACGCACTCGTCCGCCTCCTCAAGAAACAAGAAATGATCTCTTGGTGATCTAAACACTTTGATCACTAATAAAACTCTCACAACAAAACCCTATAGGTAGATATAGCAATGGATAGCTCAAGTGGGTGTGTGAGAAAAACAAGGATGAAAATTGTGGAGGAAAACTCAAAGAATCACTTTTAACACTCTTGATAAAAACTCTCTTTTGATTTGGAAATGAAGCTCTAAAACTTGTAGATATAACCACGGAAAAGAATGGGAAAAACTAGCCCAAAACTATTCTTCAAATCTTAGAGAAAACAGCCCCCAAATGGCCCAATTTATAGGGCTCCAAAAACTAGCCGTTGGAGGCCTGACAGAACTGTCGGTCGACCGCCCGGTCGACCGGCCAACGGTCATATTTCAGACCGTTGAGCCATCGGTCGACCGGTCGGTCGACCGAAGCCAGGATACAGAGAGCAAGTCTCTCTGTTCGGTCGACCGCCCTGTCGACCGGGTCGGTCGACCGGCCCTCCTGCCAGAACTGGCGTGCACATCTGTGCACGTCGGTCGACCGCCTTCAGGCTTCGGTCGACCGGTCGGTCGACCGGTTGAAGCCAGCACAGAACTGTTAAGGGATTTAAAACTTGGTCTTTTTGGCTCAAATAAAATCCCATAAAATACTGAAAAATCTACAAAAATAGTTTACCAATATTCTTTGATAAACAAACATGCTTGCACAAAATCAAGGCATGTTACAAAAGATTTGGACTATTTTTGTAAGTTGGAAATATTGGTTTAAAAACGAAAACTGTATTTTCCAAAATTGATTTTTCCAAAACTTCTCCAAATAGAAAAACAAGATATTCTAAACTCTTTTAAAGTATAGTGTGTATGGATATGATCCATTACACAAACATGATGAAATATCTATGTTTTTGACATTAAAGCTCTAAATATGATTTTGGTTAAAACATGAAACTTGAATACCAAAAACCAAAATGATATTTTGTCAAAGAGAAAAATCTTTTGTAAAAACAAAACTATCAAGAGTGTGTGTGTATATGTATACTTGAGCAATCCACCAACTATTCTATCCTTTACATTTTATCTAAAAACAAAATCTTATAAAAATAAACCTAGACACAAGTCTTCATCTTCTTGAAGTCTTCACTTGAAGTCTTCTCATCTTCTTGACTTGGTCCAAACATGATCCATAGAGCTAGACTCCTCTTGAGTACTTGATGTGGTCTTTATGCACAAGCTCTTGAATCAAACCGTGCTACCTCCAAAACTTGACTTTAAATTCTTTGTTGAAGCTATACACCTACTAAGATCTTGATCATAAATCTGTCACTAATTAAACACAAGATCATTAGTACTATAACTACATGAGTTAATCATCATCAAAACTAGAGTGATGGGCCTTTGGGCCGACACCAACTAGTGAAATCTCTAGGAATTCAAACTCCACATCTTCAAAAGGAGGTCTCCATTCAATTGAATCATCCATAGATAATGAGACTAAGTTAGCTAACCTAACGAGAAGACAGGAAGCTTTAGAAACTAAGGAACCAAGTCCAATCAATCAAGTCAGCCCAAACCAAATTCCAACTCCGGGCTGTACTTATTGTCAAGCCATGAATCATGTGTTTGAGGAGTGTCCTGTGTTTTAAGCTCAACAACACTTTTCAGAACTGATGAATGCAGCCTTTTCAAGGCCGAACAATGATCCTTATGCACCAACGTATAATTCTGGCCGGAGAAATCACCCAAATTTCTCATGGAGCCAACAAAACAATGACCACCCATGGTCAAACCATGCAAGCCACTTCCATCATTCTAATAATTCTTCCAATCATCAACCCAACTTTCCAAATCACCCTCACAATAATCCTAACAATTTTTCACATTAACAAATTTTCCCAACCAAGCTCTACAACCATTCTTTTAGAATCCTCAGCTTGAAAGGAGAATGATTGGCTTTGAGAGAAATATGGAAAGGTACATGAAGAATCAAGATTCCTTCATGCAAACAATACAGAGGTTAGAGGGTCAAATGAGCTAGTTAGCCAGTCCATAGAATGAGAGGTATAAGGATACCTTACCCAGTCAGCCAATTATGAATCCTAAGGATTCTCAACAAGCTTATTTGGCTGAGGACCAATCATTAAATCAATGTAATGCGGTTCATACATTCAGGTCGAAAAAGAAAGTTGATAACCAAGTGTCAACACCACCCAATTCCAGTCAGCACAATCACACTCCAGCATCCACCTCATCTAGTCGCAATCCTTCCAAATTTGACGAATCTGAAACAGATAAGTCAACCAGTCAGGTGTACAAGCCTATAGTACTATTTCCTAATAGGCTAAAGAATAACAAACATAATCCACACATGGATAAAATAATTGAGATCTTCAACCAAGTAAAGATAAATGTGCCACTCCTTGAAGCCATCCAACAAGTCCCATCCTATGCAAAATTTCTTAAGGACATGTACACCAAAAAGAGAAAGACTAATGTACCCAAGAAAGTCTTCTTAGACACTAACATTAGTAACCTACTATCGGGTCCGATCACTGTCAAGTACAAGGATCCGGGTTATCCCACCATTGCCTGTACTATAGGACAAGCCGAGATTAGTCATGCACTTCTTGACTTGGGAGCAAGTATCAACCTGCTTCCATTCTCAGTTTATCAACAACTCAGATTGGACAATCTTAGTCCAATTCGAGTCACAGTCCAACTGGCTGACCGTTATGTGAAAGTTCCAAAGGAAAAAATTAATGATGTCCTTATCCGGGTCAGAGAGTTTATCTACCCAGTTGATTTCATAGTTCTTGAGACACAACTTGTGTCTAATCCTAGGGCTCAAACTCCTGTTATCCTAGAGCGCCCATTCCTTACTACTGCTAATGCTATTATCAATTGTAGGAATGGGTCTATGAGATTAACCTTTAGGACATGACTAGAGAAGTCAATGTCTTCAACCTAGAAAAATAACCTCGTAAGATAAGAGACCAAACATTTGAGGTAAACTTTATTGAAAACAATTGTGATGAAGAAAGTGAAGGTATAGAGAATGAGTCTCTCTTTCTTAATGAATTATTTAAGAATGAATGCGATATCTTAATGAGAAGGCATATGTCAGAGATCCTAATTTTAGGGTAGCCTTTAAAAAAGGGAAATTTGATTTGAATTTCTTCACTTTCGATGAGCAAACCAATAATATATCGCATGAGACTATAATTTAAAAACCTCTGATTGACATACTCTTTGAAAATGTCTTCAAAGAAAAAGTCATGTGTTTGGATGAACCGACTAGGGATATTATGGTTAATTACATACCTCTAGGGGAAAGTGTTGACTTAAGTTTTGAGGAGATATATGAAACTGAGTTAGAATTCTTAAGCATTCATAGTGAGGAAGTTCCAACTAAGAAGTATGGTGGTAATCAATTTTTGAATAATGAATGTAAAAATATGAGGAAGAAAAACCAAAAGAAGGTGAGACTAGGGAGGAAGAGAGCTAAAATGACAAAAAAATGGGCCTCCCCACTATGCCCTATATAAAGAGGACCCATTGGAATGATGGGAAGAGAGCTAAAGGGATGAGACTGAAAAAGATCTAGGTATGGGAAAAGCTTGATGTTGTACATATTTTTGTATACTATATGCATCTCTTTTACATTTCATTTCATGCATCTATACATTTCTTTCATACATCGGGGACAATGCATGAGATAAGTGTGGGGGAGGGCTCTAACATGACTAATATAACTAAAAAAAGAAGAGAAGAAAACAAAGGAAATATATATATACAAAAATATATATATATATATAAACTTTTTGAAAGGTAAGAACAATATTTTTGATATTTTTTTTATAAGAAATTAAGTCAATTTTAAGGAATACGAAATTCATAATTAGGATTTCTTACACTTGGTCAAAATAAGATGACTTGTTTGATTTTTAGGGTTGGAAGAAAATTTGTAAAAGTAATTTAGTCTTGATCTTTACCTTGATGAAATATGCACACTTTATACACTTATACACTTAGGGTTCAAAAACAAAGACTCTTATGCCTTATAAAAAAAAAAGAAAAAAATATATATGTATATCTATGAAAAATAAACAAATCTAATTATTGATTAGTTAGGTGCTTTGGCCTAAGAAAGCCTTGGTATTTATGCAAAAGATAATTAGATAAGTTTGAAATATATATATATAAATCCTCTGATTAAGCTGAGTATTTGTGCCTCATGTAACATAAGTATTCATGCCCAAAAGGGGTACATTTTATAAATAAAAATTCTTAGTTTTGTGGCCTTTTCTGTTCAAGTGTTTAAGTCTTCAGGGGTGTTTTCTCACTTGGTGCCCTAAGACTGTCCGGTTTTGGGTGTCACCGACTAAAGGCTCGTTACATGGCCAGATTAGAAAACCTAATGGAATTGAGGAATTAATACTACCAAAAATAAATATAAATAAGGCATAGGAGTTAATGTTAAAGAACCCTTAGTCAAACTTCATGGTCACGATGGTGCATATGACTCAGGGTAAAGTAATAGACTAGATGAGAAATACAATTTGACTCCTTACTTTGATTGATAACATGTTTTTGAATAGAGACTAAGTTTAGAAATGAAATTTTTTGATATTACTATAACTTATAGATTACTTAAACTCTCACAAATATACTTCAAATATTTTCTCTTTTCAAAATGCTTTTCGAAAATACTAACATTTTTCTCTTTCTTTATGGATTTTGTGGGTGCAATCCACTGAAAACCCTCACGAGACAAAACTCGTCCTCTAGGGGTAACTTAGAGGTTTAACGGCTTGTTGCACATGCTCAGTGCAATCGAGTAACCTGCGAAAGTGGTCTAATAATTGATTAGGATTAGTTTTGACGTTTTCCTCGAGGGCGAGCAAAAGATAAGTATGAGGGTGTGATCGTTCACAATATTGCATATATATATTGTCACATTATCATGTTTATTATCTATAAATCCTATTAATAAGTCTTATTTTTCTTTATAAAGTACAGGCTCATTGCTAAAGAAAAGGGAAGAAAAAAGGCCCCAAAGCCCATCAAATTCTGATTTCATTTAGAATTAATTCGAAATCAGAAGATCAGGGCAGATCATGATAGATCAGAAAAGTTGAAAACTAGTTAATTTGGTTTTATAAGAGTCCAAATTAGTTAGCTTGAGAATCACCGAAGATCAGATCCGAATCAAAGATAAACGGCAAATCCAGCTGGACAAAAGGGAGCCAAATCCCATGCCATAAAGATCTCCACCAGGATGTGGCCATTTGGCCACATCCTGGCCGCGGATCCGCGGCCAAAGCCCCGGATCCGCAGCTTGTTGGTGGAGATAAGGGGAGCGTTTGCTTCCCTTATCTCCTCACTCCTTTCCCTCTGGGTTTTTGCCTATAAAAGGCAGGTTTTGTACTGAAAAAGGGACGGGAAATTAGTTTTAGTTTTTCTCTTTATTATTAAGGTTTAGGTTCTTTGTTAGATAGTATAGAGAAGTTGTATCTCTATTTTCTAATTGTAGTTTAGTCAAATGTCAGTGAGAGAGAGGAATAGAGTGATTGTAATATGAAGATTGAAGTGACATCAATAAAGGATCAAGCTATCTCTTCTTCACTCCAATTCACAGGTATGTCTTGCTTTATTTTCATGTCTTATTTTTCATCTTCCATGAGTAGCTAAATTTATTTTCTGGGCTCACTATCGTCCCTCTCTTCGATCCCTCTTCTTTTTGAATGGCTTTGATGTTAAGACTCAATGGAATCATATGCATGCCTAAACTAAGCCTTTCTTCTTTGAAAGTGTTCTTGAAGGCACATGAGGATGGGTTTGGATTTCTAAACTTCTACTTCTTTTAAAAACATCACTTGAACTTATTTTTATTTCATACTTGAAAAACTTGATGATTTAACATTCAACTCAAGATGATTTCTTAAGAAAAAGAGTTAACTTCTCCAAACTATCTTATTTGCTTTGTTTAAAACTTTCTAAAACTCCAGCTTAAGTTTTTTATATCTATGATCAAGTTGAGGCACTAAGAATTTCAAGAGAAGAACACATCGTTGAGTAGTGAGATAGTGAGCCCTGATCTTTTCCTATATTAAATAAAACAACCAAACAATCTTCATCATTTTTAAAGATCACCTTTTCCAAAGCCTTCTCTAATTTTTTAGTTTTTCTTTAAATCACTTTCTTTCTCTTCATTCTCTTTTCAACTAAAAAATAAACTCCATTCTTTGTTACTTAACAAAAACACCGAAAAGCTTCTATCGCATTCCTCCTCGTGGACACGACTCATTAGCCCAAAGCTACACGGTAATTCTTATCACTTTCAATTTACGATCACTTATCTTATCATGCCACTTGGCATTCGTCATACCACTCGTTGGGGAGTTCTAACTCCCCTGGATCCTAATGTCCAGGTTTCAGAGCTTGGAGCTTGTGGATTCTTCCGGTTGCAGATCAGAGTAGCGCAGGAGTAGCGTGGATTATTGGCTGACCGTCTGAAGCCCTATCCTTCTACCCCCTATGTGTCTCTCGAGTTTTCCTTCTGTAAACTTGTGAGCGCCCTTTTGTACTATTCATACTTGTATATATCCTTATATTCTCGCAATTGCGGCTATCGGTGATGCAATATTCTTATAATATTATGTCACATCGTATGATAACTTTGTAATTGTACTCATATGTTGGAATGTATAATGCTTTACATATTTTCAAGCTCTGATTCTTGCCTGTACTGATGCTTAGTGTATATATATGAGGGTATTTTTGATCTATGTATATACGTCACAGTAATGTCTCCGTACCCGCAGGATCGGGGCGTTACAATGAGCATATACGTAAGACCGTAGAAGGCTATGTCAATGATATCGCCATGAAAAGCCACGACAAAGGCGATCATCTCGCCACCTAAGGAGAGTGTTGATATCATGCGGGCTCATTAGTTGAAGATGAACCCAACTAAACCCTTCCTGGGGGTAGCCAGTAGTAAATTCCTTAAATTTGTTGTTACGTCCAAAGGAATTCATCTGGATCCAGAGAAGATCCATGTCATCCAAGAGATACAACCTCCGAGGAATCTTAAAGAGCTCAAAAGTCTATATGGATGATTGGTATATGTCTGGAGATTCATATCAAATCTCTCAGGGTGCTGTCAACCCTTCACCAAGTTAATAAAGAAGGAAGTCTCATTCATCTGGGATAATACTTGCCAAGAAGCATTCGAAGAGATCAAGGAGTATTTTAAACACCCACCTGTTCTGATAGCTCTAGTATCAAGAAAATATTTTCTGTGAGTATGGATCATTCCTTGGGAGCTTTACTAGCTCAAAATAATGACCAAAACAATGAACATGCAATCTACTATTTAAGTAGAATGATGATTGAGGCGGAGCACCGTTACAACCCAATCGAGAAGGAATGCTTAGTGTTGGTCTTCGCTGTCCAGAACATGTTACACTATCTCATGGGGCAACATATTCAAGTCATCTCCAGAGTTATTCCCTTGCGATTGCGCATGACAAGTTCATCTCCACTGAACAGCAGACTAACAAAATGGGCCATATTGCTCTCACAATATGAGATGCAATTCATGCCACAAAAGACAGTCAAAGGTCAAGCTGTGGCAGATTTCTTGACCGATCATCTAGTCCCAGGAATGTCAAAACTTTATAATAATCTCCCAGACGAGATCACAGAAGTTAACTTGATCAATGCCTCCTTGAAAGGACAGGTATGGCAACTCTTCTTTGTTGGAGTATGAAGAACGAATCCTGAGGGAAATATCATCACAGGTCTAAGAGTAGTGCTTATCTTCCCACATAATTATGTGATCCCTTTTGCATTCTTGCTAACTGAGCTGTGTTCCAACAATGTCTCATAATACAACGCTCTCCTGATTGAGATGCAACTTGCTGAAGAGATTAGAGTCACAAATCTCGAAGCATATGGTGATTCAAAGCTCATCGTCAATCAGGTTCGTGGGGAGTGCGAAGTTCGACATAAAGACTTGGTACCCTATCACAACGTGACCATTATCATAGCGGAGAAGTTTGAAAACTTCATGTACCGTGACAGTAAAATGTGCATGCAAATGCACTAGCGTCAATCGCCGCTTCATTGGCCCTTCTAGTTAGAGCCACAGAGAGAGTACTCGTCTACAGTCATGACTTTTACTACTGCAAATTCGCCTTTGAAGACAATAGACTCCAAGAAGAGACCTTCAAGTCAAAGAGATTCTTGAGACTTCAACAAGTCTCGAACCTAGAGATTGGTGATTCCCTTACATCGACTTCGTCTTGTATGGCAGACTGCCTGATGACCCCAAAGAGGCAGCTGCAATCAGAAGGAAAGCTCTTCGATTCTACTAAAATGCCATCATGCAGACATTTTATCGCCAACCGCATGATGGAATCCTGCTCTGATGCCTTTCATACAAAGAGGCACATGAAGCCCTCAAAGAAGCTAATGATCGCATGTGTGGAACTCACCAACATGGACCCAAGCTCGGAGACTGGCTCAGAAGACTTGGCTATTATTGGCCAAAGATGATCTCTGACACCATCGCTTATGCTAAGCGATGTCATGTGTGTCAGATCCACGGTGACTTTGTCCATCAAGCATCTGGGCACTTCATCCAACATCCTCCTCATGGCTATTTGAGATGTGGGGAATGGATGTTATTGGACCAATCAGTCCTCCTACATCCAGAGGACATCGCTTCATCTTGGCCATAACGGATTACTTTTCTAAATAGGTGGAAGCTGTTCCCCTGAAAGAAGTAAAAACATCAAACATGATCAAGTTCATCAAGCATCACGTGCTCTAATGTTTTGGTGTGCCCCGATGAATCATCCACGATAATGGGCCCCAATTCGTCAGCCAAGCATTCCAAAGGTTTTGTAACAAATTCACAATCCAAAGTGTGTCATTAATGACATACTATCCAGCCGCCAATGACCTCGCAGAAGCCTTCAACAAGACTATTGGGAAGCATCTCAAGAAATTCATCTTGAAGAGTCAACGTGACTGGGATGACAAATTAGGAAAATACTTATGGGCTTACTGCACAATGGTGAGAACTCCGACAAAAGCCACGCTGTTTTCTATAGTGTACGTATATGAAGTTGTATTCCTACTGGAGATCCAGATCCCATCTTTACAGGTTGCATTGACAACCAGGATGGTAGACAGGGAGAACCACCGATTGTGCCTCCAGGAGTTGGAAGGTTTGGACGACAAATGTCTGCAAGCTCAACAACAAATCGTGCTCTATCAAGTCGAATTTTCAGAGTCTTCAATAAGAAAATCAGAGAACGTATTTTCAAGTAGTCAGAAGACCCATGATTATGACACATAAGACAAAAGAAAAGTTTCAACCCAAATGGGACGGACCATTTGTAGTAGAGTCAGTCTACTCAAATGGTACGTAATGCCTTATAACTCCTGGCGGCTATACGCTCATGATGCCGATCAGCGACAGATTCTTAAAAAAGTACTACCTTTAATGGGACTTTTCTCATAATCAGGTTAACACTACACCTTTGATCAAAGCTTCCAGATCCAAGATGTTTGGAAGAGCGCCAAGGAAGATCTTCTTTCAGCAGATCACATCACGGTCGATCGATGTCGAGCTGATCGAACATTGTTAACATCACCATGCATGATGTCAATATCGAAGAGACAAAATATGAAACTTCATTTTTAGCCTTGTCACTCTTCTCTAGCTTATCTATAGACATCCGAAACTTTCGACTTAAGCTCAACAGAAAATCCTCGACAACTCATCATGCTAAGGGGAATAGCATGACTAGCCTAACTCAAATAGTTGTTAGTAACGACATACCAAATCCGTTGATAGCTGAGGGTTTACTAAAATCCTGAGGGACCTAATCCCGCCTTCCCTACCAAAATTCCTTACCAATTCCCATCCATGGAATGGTAAGACCTCAAAAGGTTATAATTATTTCCCAAGAAAAATAATCACAAACTAAGCATGTCAAGTTAATACTATACCTCTGGTATACCCCGCTGTTAAGTTAGATTATACCTCTAACAGTGATTTCCTTCAATATCCCAGCGGCTAAACAAATTTCAACTTGTCAATTCTCTTCAATAGAATAACGAGTTCACCAAATTGCTCTAATTGCAAAATCAAACTCTCGGTAAAGTTAACACTACACCTCTTACCAAAATTGTTCATATCGCAATATAAATCCCTGTCAAATTAACACCACCTATGACTGTGGTTCTCTTATTTTTCCCTATGAAAACGAGACATTCGATGCTAAGTTAAATATCACACCTATAGCATCCATTTTCATTGTTAAGTTAAATACTACACTTATGACAATGATCTCCCCTTGAGCTTTCTCATCGAAGCCGAGATGTTGGATGCTAAGTTAACATCACATCTCTAGCATTCACCTCGTTGTTAAGTTACATTAAATCTATGACAGCGGTTTTCTCAGTTTGCTCAACGAAACGAGATCTCTTTGATGCTAAGTTAATATCACACCTCTAGCATTTACCTCCTTATCAACTTAATTTTAGACCTCTGACAATTCAGTTTGCTTCCAATTGTAAATCCTAACCCGTCACGTTAACGTTACACCTATGACGATAAAAGTTCTTATAAATTCCCAGAGGATTTAACTCCACTTGTTATTCTCATCAATAGGATAGGAAGTCCACAAAATTTGTTTAGATCACGAATTTAACTTTTGTCAGGTTAATATCACATCTCTAACAGTAACCTTTCAAATTCCTCAAAGCAGAATTTTCAAACTTTGAGTTGATATATTAATCGTCACCTCTAGCAAGTCAAAATTGATCGCTTTTATTTGTCTGATATTTAAAACATAGAAGGAAAGTCAAGACACGAAGAAGGCAAAATTATCACTTTTATTTATATCAAAAATGTAAAAGTGATACAAACACTCTCTTATTCAGTAAAATAGAGTGTTACAAAAAGAGGAACAGAAAGTCACTCTTGCTCGGCAAGAGATTGTATTCGATCCCTGAGGCGCTGAATATTCCTTTGGTGCGCCGCCTCAGCCTCAGCCAAGGCCCAGGCCCTCAACTCCTCGTCAGATAAATGCTCTTTTGTAGCCAGTTGTGCCCGAAGATCCTCCAATTTTAAGGTGTAATCATCAAGCTCTTCCTGCATCTGACGCCTGGTGGTTTCAAGCTCCTCCACCCTCTTTTTCTCATTGCAAGTTTTAGCTCGTGATCTTAAATTAAGGCTTGCGCCTTAGCAATCGTCACGCGAGCACTTGCAATGACATCCTCCATAGCTTTGGAAACAACTTCAGATTGATGGAGGTTATCAGTTAAGCCCTAGTACCTGATCCTGGAAGTATCAATATAATGGGCGCATTCAACAATCTGTGTTTCAATCTCTTTTCATTCCTTCTTCTGCCTGATACGAAGGTCTTCTGACACCCGCTGAGCATCGGTAGCCGGATTGGCCATCCTAGGTTCCTAAGATCCTCTGAATATGTGCCCAGCTGCGAAACTAATGCCTAGTACACTATTGCATTATCAGAACTTTCAGTTTGTCTGATATTTTCAATTTGGTTCTCAAGGAGTAATCGCACAAATTCGAAAGAACTCCACCCAGAGAGCATCAACTCGATGCAATACCTCATCGTCATGAAGAATTGCCCAACTATTTGAAGGGTAAGCTCTTCCATGATTTTCGTGATGGGTGTCGGTGCCGGCGAAGCCTTCTTGGTCCAGACTCGACAATGGCAGTAGTGTTGCCCTCATAAGAAGGAGGTGGTGCACTCGCCCCTCCAAGAAGTACAGGTGCAAGCTGAACCATCAATTCTCTCATTTCTGAGGTCACCTCAAGAATTATAGAAGTCATAACTGTGACAGTTTCTTAAGTAGTTACCACGGTTCAGACTGGCGCAGCATCTCCTACTGTATTTTTAACCAAACATAGCTAAAAAGGAGGGGGTGATGATGATAATTGAAGAAGGAATGGATATCTTCAACAATTGAAGTTTCTCCAGACTGCGGCTCTATTCTGGAGCAACTATCTGCATCTTCTCTTTAGTGAAATATAAATGTTTGCTAGTATTGTAGACTGTCCAAAAGTCACTAAAGACATCAAATGCAGAGCCTATACTTCAGATGCAAGGCTGATAAAAATCATTGACGCAATGTCAAGACGCGAGGCTCAAAACTCGCGTCTCAGCATCACTGTAAAACCAAGACGCAGGGCTCGAAGCCCGCGTCTCAGCATCACTACAAAGTCAAGATGTGGGGTCGAAGCCTGCATCTCAATAAAGCTCAACGCCCGCATTTCAATACCACAGCAATGCCAAAACGCAGGGCTCGAGGCCCGCGTCCAGCATCATCTCAATGTCTAAACATAGAGCTCAAACCCGCATTTCAACTACAAATAAGTCTAGCATCTCAGTTATATCTACCCCCATTACTGGGTCAAGTATTGCCCACGTAATGAGGGGGTTAACCCGATCATAGAGGGTTTTAAGGGGACAGTACCCCTGAAACCCTAATAAATAGCTCAGTTTGTTATTGAAGGTGGGAATTTTTCGGCTAGGAAGATTTATAAAGAGTTTAACTATTCTACCAACTTGATGAGTTCAAGTTATTGCCTAATTCTCTTTGAGATTTTATTGGATAGGAGTTGTGCTAGTCCATCTGTGATTCAAGGAGAAGAGCTCCAGAAGACCTTGATGTTCACTCGGCCAATGGAAAACAAGAATCACTTTCCACCGCTACACAAAGAACCCAGCCTTAAACAAAGAGAAGATATGAGCTTAAGTGTCTTCTCTCTCTTGTAGTTAGAATTTTCAGTTGTTATAATTTTTCATTGATTCAAGAAAAATTTGCAATACACTTTCAACACCCCCCCGGTACAAGAGATGGCAACTCCGCTGGGAACTACTTTCTCCACTGATGAGCAAGCTGTGGCGCAAGGTGAGTCAGTTTCATGAAAAAAATGGTCGAATCACTCGTTGTGAAATTCGACCAGGCAAAATACGAAGAGTTCCTCTCTTCTGGATCCAAGATCCCCAGGGTGGCACGACAGTACCGCAAGGTCTCCTCGGAGATCTCCTCTCAAGTCTCTTCAAAAACATCTCCAAAGATGACTTGCACAAACAGGGCTATTTTTGGCCATGTCACGTCGTGGCCCGTGTCAACGTCTCACACGAGACCCGTGAGGCCAACGTCATTGAAGGCCAATCTTACTGCGCCCCTCCTCTTCCTGAGCTCTAGGTTACCAAGGGTCCCCAATAACCCATGAGGCGTACCATGAATGTTGAACATCGACAAAGGTGTCACGCACATCGACAATAGATGAAAGAAGCTGAAAAAGCCATATGTCCAGCAAATACAAGATGCGAGGCTCAAGTCCGCGTCTCTTCTGAACAACATCAGATGCGTGAAGTTGGCGTCTGGATACCAAAGCGCAGAGCTCATGAGGCTCATGTTTCTAAGGCCCTGCCTCACAGGTTCAACGTTCAGCAACACAAAGTTTGCGTCTCTTCTCAGAGATACGAGACCCGCGTCTCTACACCAGAATGCAGGACTCATGAAGTCAACGTCTCTCAAGTGTCACCAGATAAATGCGACAATTAGCAACGTAAGGTCCGTTCTCTTATCAGCAGAGGCACGAAACCCGCATCTCAAAGCCAAAACGTGATAGCTGCGTCTGTTCTATAGAACGTGAGCTCCACGTCTCTAAACCCTGCACCCTGAGACTTGCATCTCAGAGATGCGATGCAATGTTAACATTCGCTCTCCAACAGCTAGGGTCAGAAGGGAGCTGAAAAGTTCTCATCCTCAGAGACTCGATGCTGGTCTCTTCGATCCCCCTCCGATAGATCTAAGGGATTACTTGACAAAGAAGAGGAGTGTTTATCAAATCACTCCACTATACTGCTGTGAATGGCTCGTCACAACGGTGCTCTCTGAACGCCACTGCAAACAGTCAGTGTTCAAACAGTTATTATCTACGTCAATCTCTCAATCGGTCAAAAGGTGTCACTCTTGCACATGAAAAATTTTCTCTAATATAAAGTACCCTGAAGTTACTGTGAACGTGGTGGGTCCAAGCACTATGCCAAGCAAAACTAAAGATAAGCAGCCAATAGTCAGCTCTGATAAGTCTAAGATCGAATCGGAAGAAGTGTACAGGCATACCCACACTCGAACTGGCGTAATAGGTCCAGTGGACTACAGTGCCCTAACTCGGGGCATTGAAGTAAGCGAGTCACCTTCTGCCATTGCGGAATCACAGGCCTCGAACTCTTTTGTAGAGAAAGAAGTCTTTGTGTACATGGCAGAGAATCTTAAAGAAATGGCCAGGCGCTTTGAACAGCAACCCCAGGTCCAGAGAGAGCAACTCGATATGATTAATGCTCGATAAGAATCTATCGACAGCCTCAAGTAGATACTTTCACAATTGCTTGAGGACAAAAAGATGAAATCGAAGACCAAGACTCCTTCCAAGAAATCCAAAGGAAAACAAAAGAAAGGGAAAAGCTCGTCTTCTGCACATACTGAGGAAGAGGAGCATTCCAACTCTAAGTCATCCAAGCCTCCATCCGAAGAGGGAGGCAATTCAGAAAATGGGAGCATCATTCCAAAAGGATGAGTAAACTGGAACAACGTCTTGAAGCTCTCACCAGTCGAAAAGGCCTACAAGAAGCAGGAGTGGTCTGGTCATACCCGACTGAGTGGGATATTGTCCCATACTCTCCTAAGTTCAAAGCTCTGACCCCACAGGCCTTCGACGGCAAGGGGTCACCGAACCAGCATATATACTACTTCAAGTCTCAGATATGAAATGTAGTATCAAATGATGCCATCCTGGTACATTTGTACATCGGCACCCTAAAGGGGATTGCTTTTGAATGGTTCATGAAGCTCCCAAAAGCCTCCATCAAGAACTGGGGTGATCTAGAGAAGATTTTTCTTATACGCTTCTTCGAAGATGACTCGGAGATTACCGTGTCAACTCTCCTAGAGATGAGACAACCAAAAGGAGAGTCAGTTAAAATATTTGTGGAGAGATTTTAGAATATAGCACTCTTATGTCCTAAAGTAGTAGACTCAGGCCACTATGGTGACAACATGCCATTACAATTTGCAAACCTCACTCCTACCTCAGATAGGAGTAGTTAAAAGTCGTACCTAAAAGTAGTTGGTTCATCAAGGTGAACGGCAGAAGAGATTGTTGCCAGGGTTAAGGCAGAAGAAAACAAGTCCAGACCCGAAAAGTCGACAAGATGCGCTTTAGAATCATCTTTCCAAGCTAAAAGGAAGGACACACTAGCGATAGAGACAAAGTCTCCCTCTAAGCCCCAACCAGCTAGAGGTGGTAGCTCTTCAACCCAGCCATGCGCCAACAAGCAGTACTCTTTTAAGGACGAGCATGTAGATTCATTGTTCAAGTTACTCAATAAGAGCAACATACTAAAGCTTCCTGAAGCTAGACGTCCTGAGGAGATGGGCAAGACTGACAACCCCAATTATTGCTTGTACCACAGGATACTGGGGCACCTTACCAAGAGTTGTTACGTCTTCAAAGACATTCCTCAAGCTTTGATTGATGCAGAGGTGCTCAAGCTCCGCCTGGAGCAAAAGAAAGTGACAGCTAACATGACGCCATTTCTTTAGTTAGGGGTACAGCCTTCTACACCGGCCAGAGTAGTTACCATCCCGAAAGGGAAAATCAGGTTGGTCAATATAGATCCACACCACCAGCAGGAGAAAGGTCTCATACCGATTCTAACTCCTTATGGAGAGATCATGTGGGTTCATCCCGACCTCGTGGAAGGCTAGCAGTGGATTACTGTTACCAACAGGAAGTCCAGAGGCAAAGCATTGCCTTACAATGTGGTTGGTGCTTCCTCCCAGGAAGCAGAGACCGATGTCGCCTCGGTGACTGATTCTGAGGAGGAGACAATTATCCTTGTTGCCGAGTCGAATGCACTGCTCGTGGCCAGGACTCATTCGGGTCAGTCGTACTTGAAGAAGTACGATGAAATGGTGGCAAATCCTCTTAAACACACCCCAGAGCCAACCAAGCAATCCACGAAGCAGCCCGTGGAGAAGCAAAAGGAGCTTCGGTATGCCAAGGCTCTCTCAAAGGACAAAGTGGAAGGATCTTCGAGACCTTACCACTTTTATGTCTTAGATCAACTAGCCAACATCCCAGCCAGGATCACCCTATATGAGCTCCTGAGACTATCAAAGTCAATAAGGGAAGCTCTGATAGATGCTTTAGCTGATGCTGAGATCTTTATGGCCCTGATTCTGACTGAAACATAGGAGGAGGAAGATGAAGAAACTACCTCCACGGCTCTCAACATGCCCCCTATATAACCTTCACTCGAGACGACATGCAAGTTAAAGGGAAACATGATAGGACCCTATACTTCACAGGGTATATTGGATCATCTGAAGTAAGCCGCATTCAAGTGGATCCAGGATCGGCATTGAGCATCATGCCCCGCCGGGTCATGCAGCACTTAGGAATCCCTACTCACCGATTGAGTGCAACTCAAACTACCATTTATAGATTCAACGCCAATGGTACGTGCCTAATGGAAAGATTCAACTCAAATGTCAGATCGTAGACTTAAGATCCGAGGTGACGTGCTATGTTATCGACGCCAACACTTCATATAATTTACTGCTTGGACAACCATGGATTTTTCGCAACTCGATCGTCACCTCTACTCTTCATCAAGTCATGAAGTATGTCGATAGAGATGGAAAAGTCTGAACGTTTATCTCCAAAAGGCATCCATTCAAGAAGGTAGAGAACTACTTCACAGACTCCCTCCTGTACCAAGATTCTCTAAAGACAGATAAAAATTCCCAGCCAGAGGAACTAGACTCTAGTAACGAAGCTATTATCAAGCAAGAGGCAGAATAAGAATGTCTTTGGGAGCTAAATCCATTTGTAACAAGCGTTAATAAGCTCGATTTTAATAACACCGCCAATGATGTAGGTGAGTGGTATATTAATGAAGAGTTAGACCTGGCTTACTTTTTTGTGTTTGCTTCTGATCCGTGCCATTAGATACTAGTACTGATGTAGGTGATGACCCCTGGTCGACAATAGATGTCTTGATATCATTGCATGTACCGGTGAGATCATCTTTCACAGTATATCAAAGCGTCAGTGATGCGCAAGGATCCTTCTTCGAGGTCCCAATAAGACACAAAGGCCAAAAACTGATCCTTTTTGAAAAATTCGAGTCCAAACTAATGACTTGCGAAGACTCAGAAAATAAGACTGAGCTTCCTCAGTTCTCTCATTATGAGTCAAATGTACTCAGAATGATGGAGAACATGGCGCATGACCTAACAAGTGATCTTGGCTTAAACTTCAGCAAAGGAAGGAGAACATTGCTTCGATTCTTTGTCCTAAAAGGAAAAGCCCCTAATTATTATCATCGAACTCTCAGGGGGTTGGGCTATGTGTCAACTCCAATCCTGTCAGCATCTGAGTCTGAAGGGTCATTATACCATAATCACTCGCCAGGCACATCATCATGGTAGTCAGATGTCAGTGTCAGCAATATCTTCAAAGAACTTTTGGTAAACATGATTTCAACAAGCCATCCGGAAGATGAAAATGAAGAAATGATCTAGTCAAATTCCTTGGATCAAACACCTAAATACTCTCTGGGATATTCACTTTGAATAACGCGAATCACCTATAGAGGATAAGGTAACCCAGGTTAATCTGGGAGATGAGGCTAATCCTAAGCCCATCTTTATAAGTGAAAGCTTATCATCTCCCGAGAAGGCAGATCTAATATCTTTTGTGTGAGAGTATATAAATGTTTTTGTTTGGAATTACGAGGATATGCCTGGGCTTGACCCTGAAGTGGCTATGTATCACCTCAACATAAACCCGAACGCGAAGCCCGTCAGGCAATAGCAACGACGATTCCACCCAGAGATAATAGAAGTGATCCATTTGGAAGTGAAGAAGCTTGTAGACTCTGGTCCCATCAGGAAAGAAAAACACCCTAATTGGGTGGCCAATATCATCCCCGTCACCAAGAAGAATGGGAAGATCCGAGTTTGTATTGATTTCATAATCTAAATGAGCCTGTCCTAAAGATGAGTTCCCCCTTCCAATCATGGATGTGATTATCGACAACAAGTGTGTGTTTTAATGGATGTCTTTCATGGATGAATTCTCTAGATATAATCAAATTAAGATGTACCCTAACGATGAGAAGCATACATCTTTTAGGACACCACTAGGGGTGCACTGTTATACTATGATGCCCTTCGGATTAAAGAATGCAGAGGGCAACATACCAGAGAGGTATGAATGCAATTTTCCCCGAGCATATACACAAAACAGTGGAATGTTATGTAGATGATATTACTGTGAAAAGTTGTGCCAAAGGCGATCATATAACAGATCTGAAGACAGTATTCAATATCATGTGGGCGCATCAATTGAAGATGAATCCCACCAAATCCTTCCCGAGGGTAGCCAATGAGAAATTTTTTGGGTTTATCGTAACATCCAAAGAAATTCACCTTGACCCAGAGAAAGTCCGCGCCGACGAGGAGATGCAACCTCTAAGAAATCTTATAGAGCTTCGAGGATTGCAAGGGCGACTAGCCTATATCCAGAGTTTTATCTCAAATCTCTCAGGATGATGCTAATCCTTCACTAAGTTGATGAAGAAGGGTGTTTCATTCATCTGGGATGATGCTTGCCAACAAGCGTTCAAAGAAATCAAGTGGTACCTCATTCATCCACCTGTTCTTATAGCTCTAGTGTCAAAAAACCTTTTCTGATATATGTTCGAGCTATGAATCATTCTCTAGGAGCTTTTCTAGCACAGAAAAAATGATCAGGGACATGAGCAGGCAATCTATTACCTGAGTAGAATAATGATCAGAGCTGAACATCGATACAATCTGAGCCGTCCAAAAGACGCGACACTACTTGGTGGGCCAAACCATACACGTCATATCAAAAGTCAATCTCTTAAGATTGCTTATGATGAAACCATTGTCACTGAATGGTCGATTGGCAAAATAGGCTATATTGCTATCCTAATATGAGATGCAATTCTTGCCACAAAAAACTGTGAAGGGACAGGCAGTGGCAGACTTCTTGGCTGAGCATCCGGATCCAAGAATGACCAAACTTTATGAAGATCTCCCAGACTAGGTCACTGAAGTTTGCTTGACCCAGATTTCTTTTGAAGAACAGGTGTGGTAACTCTTCTTCGATGGTGCATCAAGAACGGGTCCTTAAAGAAATATCATAGCTGGAGTGGGGGTAGTACTTGTCTCCCCATAGAATTATGTAATCCCACGTGTATTCTCATTAACTGAGCCGTGTTCTAATAATGTAGCAGAATACAATGCTCTCTTGATCGGGATGCAAATCACTGATGAGATTGGCGTTAAAAATCTCAAAGCATACGGTGATTCAAAGCTCATCGTTAACCAGGTTTGCGGGGAGTACGAAGTCAGACATGAAGACTTAGTACCCTATCACAATACAACTATCCACATGAAAGATGTTCAGAAACTTCTACATCGATTATTTACCTCGCCAGCAAAATGCGCATGTAAATGCACTGGCGTCCCTCGCTGTCTCCTTGGCTTTTTCAGCCGGAGCCGTAGAAAAAGTACTTGTTACAGTCATGACTTATATTGTCTGAAACACGCCCTCGAAAATGATCAGATTCTAGTAGGAAACCTTCAAATCAAAGAAACTCTAGAGACTTCGGCAGGGCAATAGCTCAGGGATTGGCGATTCCCGTATATTGACTACACATTGTACGATATTTTGTCTGATGTCCCTAAAGAGACGGCTGCTATTAAAAGAAAAGCCCCTAAATTCTATTACAATGCGATCACAAGAACACTGTATCACCGATCACATGATGGAATCCTCCTTCGCTACTTATCAAATAAAGAGGCACAGGAAACACTCAAAGAGGCTTATGACGGTATGTGTGAAGCTCACTAACCTGGTCCAAAACTTAGAGATCGACTCCAAAGACTTGAATATTATTGGCCAAAAATGATCCCTGACGTCATCGCTTAGGCTAAGTGATGTTACGCCTATCAGATCCATGGTGACTTCATTCACCAGGCACTAGGACATCTTAGCCCTACAACTTCTTCCTGGCCATTCGAAATGTGGGGAATGGACGTGGTTAGTCCTATCAGCCCGCCTTCATCCAAAGGATACTGGTTTATCTTAGCCATAACTGATTACTTCTCCAAATGGGCTAAAACTATCCCCTTGAGGGAGGTAAAGACATCCGACGTGATCAAGTTCATTAAACATCACATGGTCTACTGTTGTGGCATGCCATGACAGATTGTTCACGATAATGAGCCTCAGTCATCAGCCAAGCCTTTCAGAGATTCTGCAACAAGTTCAGAATCTAGAGTGTGTCTTCAATAACATACTACCCCACCACTAACGGCCTTGCAGAAGCTTCAACAAGACTATTGGGAAACTTCTTAAGTAATTCGTCTCGAAAAGCCAACGTGACTAAGATGATAAGTTGGTGAGTGCTTATAGGCTTATCGGACAACAGTGAGAAATCTGACAAAAGCTGCACCCTTCTCTTTGATATACAGGTGTGAAGCCGTACTCCTACTAGAAATTCAGATCCCATCTCTACGCGTTGCCTTGACAACAGAGATGACAAATGAGGAGAAGCATCGACTGCGACTCTAGAAGCTGAAAGCTTTGGACAGTAAACGCCTACAAGCTCAATAACAAATCGAGCTTTATCAAGCTCGAATTTCGAGAGCCTTCAATAAGAAAGTCAAGGAGCGAATTTTCAAGAAAGATGACCTTGTCTTAGCTATCAGAAGACCCATGGTGATGACGCATAAGACAAAGGGAAATTCCAACCCAAATGGGAAGGACCATTTGTAGTATAGTCATTCTACTCAAACGGAACAACCGCCTCATAACCGCGACAGCGATACTCTAATGTTGCTGATCAACGGCAAATTCTTGATGAAGTACTACCCTTGATAGGATTTTTCTCATGATCAGGTTAACGTTACACCTCTAATCAAAACTTTCAGATTCAAGATGTTTGGAAGAACGCCAAAGAAAAGCTTCTTTTTTCAGTTCATCACATTACGGCCGATCATTGTCGAGCTGATCGAACATTTGTTACATCATAATGCATGATGTAAACATCGAAGAAAAGACAAAGTGTGAAACTTTAGTTTTAACCTTGTTACTCTTCTCTAGTTTATCTATCAAAATCCAACGTCTTTGAAGGCTAAGGATAAAGTAAAATGTTGGCTTTTAAGTCCAACATAAGTCCTCGATAACTCATCATGCTAAGGGGAATAGCATGGCTAGTCCAACTAAAATGGTAGTTGGTAAAGGCATACCAAATCTGTTGATAGCTGGGGGTTTGCTAAAAATCCTAAGGGACTTGGTCCCGTCTTCCCCTCCAAAATCTCTTACCAATTCCCTCCCACATAATGGTAGGACCACAAAATTACCTGTGTCTATTTCCCTGGCAAAATAAGTACAGATTTGTCACGTTAACTGTAAATCTCTAACAAGCCATTTTCTTTAATCCCCAATAGGATTCGTCATGTTAATATTACACCGCTGACAATTTATTCTATTTCTCAACCAAAGTCCCCTATCAATTCCCACCCATGGAGTAGTAGGTCCACAAGCTCAATCACTGCTATGTTAACACTACACCTCTAATAGTGAAAATTTTCAATACTCCCCAGAGTGTACGGACTTTCACTTATTGCTCTCTTACATGGAGTCAAAAGTCTTCAAAATTGTCAAGTTAACACTACACCTCTGACATTCCAAACTTCACTTATCAATCTCCTCAATAGAATGGCAAGTCCTCAAAATTGCTTATATCGCAAATCAACTCTTGTTGTCATGTTAACACTGCACCTCTGATAGATTACTGTTAAGTTTAATATTATATCTCTAACAGTGATCAAATTGCTACCAAGTTTAACATTAAACCACTGACAGTCACTTTCCTCAGGCTTCCCTATCGAAGCTGAGACGAGCGATGCTAATTTTAACATCACACCTTTATCATCCAGTTCATTGTTAAATTTAACAATACACCTATGACAATGACTTTTCCTCGAGCTTCCGTATCGAAGTCGAGATGACCAATGTTAAGTTCAAAATTACACTTCTAGTATTACCCCCACTATTAAATTCAACACTATACCTACGACAGTGCTATCTTTAATTTTCCCAACGAAATTGAAATTCCTGTGGAGCTAAGTTAACATTACACCTCTAGCTCGCATCCTTGTCAAGTTAATATCATACTTCTAACAAGATTCAATCTGACCCGTTAAGTTAATATCACACCTCTGACGGTAAAGAAATAGTTAGATCCCTAATGGGTCTAGTCTTACTTGTTATTCTCTTTAATAGAATGGCAGGTCCACTTAAAATCACTGTTAGGTTGATATCACACGTTTAATAGTGTTCTCACTAATTTCCAGCTGAGTCTTGATTACGTTAATACTAAACCTCTGATGAAGACTCAATTACAATCCCCCGCAGAGTGAAATCTTAACTTGTCATTCTCATCCATAGAATGGCGAGTCCATAAAACCTATTCCACTCATGTCAAGTTAATATCACACCTCTGACAGTAACCTTTTTAAATTCCTTAAATGAAAATTTTCAACTTTGACTTGCTTAGTTAAAATATTACACTTCTAGCAAATCAAAGATAATCACTTCCACTTGTCTGATTTTCAACACAAAAAGAAAGTCAAGGCAAATAAGAAGGCAGAAAAGTGTCACTTTTATTAATATTCAAAAATATGAAAGTGATACAAAATGCTCTCTTATCCAATAAGATTAAGTGTTACAATTAAAGAGTACAAAGAAGTCTCTCTTACTCAGTGAAAGGTTGCAATCACTCCTTGAAACATTGAAGATACACAAAGTTCGTCTTCTTGATTATGGCCAGGAATAACAATCGACTTTCTCTTTTCTTGAAGAACAATGATGTTTCTCGAGGTGAAAATGCAGGGGAACATTCGGATTCATCCGATCAACAGGTGCGAAGGTCTTCACAAGGCCGTAATCCTTCGTTTAATGGGAAGCTCCACCACCAGAAAGTCATCTAATGAGCATGAGTTTTTCATTGCTGTCACTTCTTTGAACAAGATTGGTGAAGGGAGAACCCGAAACTTTACTGGTGACATCCTCTTTCCTGTGACCTTCAAATGTGCCATGCTCATTGTGATTAGGAAGGATCTGAGGCCTTACTGGTGCATCATGTCCAATAATGCCTTAATGTGTGTCGAGAACCGGGCGGATCTTCCTCGCCTTTGAACATAAGTTTCGACTCCTCAAGTGGTCGCCAATCAAACAAACTGGTCATTTCATGTCTACCTCAATGAACGTGGCAAAGACACTGGAACTAGCACTAATGATATGGCCACAACCTGCAAGAAGGAAAAAAACTCGAGGGTTAATTTCTGCAAAGACAGAAAACATGAATCCAAAAACACAGACGCGGATCTAAATTCATGAATTCTAGAAGCGAATCTCGCGGACGTAGAGTTTGCTACGCTATGCAAAGATAGAAAATATGGATTCGAATGCAAGCCTGATATTAGACCTGCGTCTGATAATTGAGACGCGGGGCATATATTAAAGGCACAAATGTGAGCCTTAATTTCTAAAGTTATGAACTCCAGACGCAGACATTATAGATCTACGTCTAAGACTTCAAGACACAAAGTTCGCCACACTTACGTCTAAGATTTTAAAAAGGCGTATAAGGCTTTTAAGATGATGAATTCATCATATTCGTGTCTAGAGACTTCAAAAGAGCAGACACAAGTCTTAAAATTTTCTAAGTCATGAACTCCAAACGCAAGTCTCATATACAAAACCCGCATTTCAAGCCTCAAAATGCGGAGTTCATCATACTCGCATCTGAAGAACTTGGGACTTGGAAATCTTCAAGCTTGTGTTTCATCAAGTTAATGTGAAGATCACTTTGCAGAGCATGGACGCAGGGATCTCAAGTTGACTGTCTAAACTTCAAGTAAGAATTTTCTAAAGTTTCAGGAAGAGATCAAGAAACAGAGCATAGACGCTTGAATCTTCGAGCCACAAAGGAACAAAGTCTTATTATGGCAAAAGTTGTTTCCTACTGAAGAAGAGTTTGTTAGAGGAAGGACGTCATCCATCAAGATACGACCATGAAAGCACCAGAGGAGATGTTTTTTGATTTTGAAATCACTTAACAGTGATAATCTTCGAAGAAGATTGTAAGAAAGCATTATACTTTTGGTTCGTTCAAAAAACTTTGAAAGTTCTTTAGGATGCAGGCTTGAAAAAGAAGACAGTCCATGAACCCTAAATATTCTTCAGAGCACCTGCCCATGAAGGAAAACAATCAAGATGAATGACTGTTAAAAGGCTCATGGTCTATTTATAGACTCGCTAATGGTCATTAATTGACGGTATAAAAATCAAAACCATTCTTAAAGGCCAATTAATAGCCTTTATGCGCGATGTGAATATCAAATCCAGTCTGAGTGAGACATGTGAATTTTTTGCTCCGAGAAGTCCCAATAACACACGTCCCCAACTGTCAATACTGGCTTTGTGTGAAAGATCTAGCGAAATCTTTGCGTCTTTTTAAACTGCATGTGACGCTTCAAGGATTGCGTTTTGAAGTCTGCGTCCCTTCGCAAACCAAACGCTGTGTTTCCTCAATAGAATGAGGATCGCATTTTTAACAATCCAAGGTCGCATCTTAAAATCTGCGTCCTTCCACGAACCGAGGGCTGCGTCGCCTCTAGCAAGTTGAAGAGCTCAGGGCCGCGACTTTCCTCAATCCAGGGCTGCTTTCTCCCATCAATTCAGGGTTGCAGCCCTTCAATAATTCAGAGTCGCGTTGATCACGCACGTGTGTTGCATGTTTTCATATTATATGTGTCACACTTCTGCATTTTTATTTAAATAAAACTTTGCTATTAATGTATTTTCATGTTTGAATGGTGTGTATCGTAATTAAGGAAGAAAAAAAGAGAGATAGATTTATCCAATTAATCCAAAAGTATAAAAAAAGGGATCGATTCAAATTCAGAGATTCTAAAGCCATCTTATCTAAAGATCGGGTATATCAGATGAGATAATATCATTCAAATTCAAAGAAAAACGGATTAGAAGAAGACCTTATCGGTTTCACTGAGGATAAAAAGATAGATCGTCAAATCTAAAGCTGAAATTCAAAATTTAAAAGGATAAATGGATAGAGAGAAGATCAATGGATGCGAGGAAGCAATTTAGACTCGATTCGAACTGGATATATTTTAGTATTTGACTCATAATGTTCGTTATCAAAACTCAAATCTGATGATTCAAGATGATCCAGAAAGAAGACTTAAAAGGATACAACTCTTATGTTGATCACCATTTCTAATTCTATCATTTGATAAGTTATATTAAGCAATTAATACGCCAATAAGCTGCAGATCAGAATTGAATATCCACATCAAATCAAGTTTAGAGAAAAGGGGAGGATTCAAATTCAGAAATAACCAGCTCCCCCTATTTTTCGACTCGTTTCCTTATCTATTTCTATCCTATAAATGCCCCACACATCAAAGGTAGAAGACGATCAAGCAGAGAATAGAATAGATTTCTATATTGGTTTAACTTAGGTTTTTTTCCTCTTTTAAATGTAAATTTTTATTTTTTTTATGTAACTGAGATCGAATAACAGTTTTATGGGAGAACAAGAGTGATATTTGTACTGAGAGTGACACCGGTGTAAGTATTCTTCTTTTTTTCATTGTTATTAAATTCAATCAAAGTTTCTTTTCTACTCTTGTTTTTGTTACTTCTCTCCTCTATGTTTGTGAATCCAAAAGACTCCAAAAGCTTCGAAGTTACCCCACCCTTGTAAGTGTCATTGATGGCCTATGGTGATGAACAATCATTTCTATGGTAATATAGCTTACACCTTCATTTAGTAGTATAGATCGGGAATAGGGAAGATCTCATCTGTCATGCTTCGCTCACCTTCAAGTAAAGGTACACCGTTGACAAGGATTTCAGGCAAATCATCAACCAGAAAAGGTAGATAAGTTCTTTAGTTTTCTTTTTTTTCCTTTTAATCTTTAGTTTAGATCACCAATCTTTAGTTTAGATCACCATCATCTCCTAACTCTTTTATTCACTCTTTTTAATTTTTTTTGTATAAATTCATTTTCTATTTTCTCCATCTTCTCAATCTACCACTTTCTTCTTAATTTAACTATAACTTTTTTTCATTTTCTTTTAAAGAAACAAGAGAAGAACTTTAACCATTTCAAGTGAACTAGAGAGAACTTACTGAAAAACTTTCATTGTTAGTCCCTCCTTGTGGATCGCGACCCACGTAGCCACTTGCTATAGCGGTAGCATTAAGTACTTGCACTACCTATTATGAAGTTCTAAAATTCTGTATTTTCTGTGTGCAGGTTAAACCTCAATCACGGTCCTCCAAGTGAATCAGAGTCGCGTCTATCAACAATTCAGAGCCACGTCCTCCAATTGAATCAGAGCCACATCTTTCAACCATTCAGGGCCGCATCCTCCAAGTGAATCAAAGCCGCGTCCTCAAAGTGAATTCAGAGTCGCGTATCTCAATAATTCAGAGTCTTGTCCTCTATGTGAATCAGAGTCGCATCACTCAAACAATTCAGAGCCGTCCTCTTAATAATTCAGAGTCGCATCTCTCAACAACTCAAGGTTGCGTCTCCCCTACTTTTCAGGGTCGCGTCTGATTTACAATTTAGTGTTGTCTAATTTTTCCTCTACAACTCATAGTCGCGTCCCAGCAAATGGCTAAGGACTGCGTCTCCACATTGGTCAAGAGCCTCATCTATGAGAGTTGTGTTCTCCTACGCAACAAAGAGTCTGTCTGATACGCAAACACAAAGGAGGGATAAAGATGAGACCTGATTCTCAAATACAAAGGAGGAATAAAGATGAGACAAAATTTGATAACTTTTTTATTGTTGTCAAAATGATAAAAGTGATACAAATGCTCTTATTTAACAAATGGAGTATTATAAAAAAAGATACAATAATAAAAGTGGGGGGGGGGCCTAATCTCGCTCAGCCAAAAAGTAAATTCGGTCCCAGAGGCACTGCATCTCACGCTGGCATGCCTTCTCAACCTCTGCCCATGCTTGAACCCTCAATTCTTCCTCTGATAAGAATTTCTTCATATCCAAGTGTACTTAAAGAGATTCCAACTTGAAAGAACGAGAAGTAAGATTTTCTTGGATCTGCTTCTTAGCAGCCTCTAGCTCCTCCAGTTTTTTCTGGCAGCAGCAAGCTTCTGCTCATTACCTGAAATCAAGGCTTGCATCTTGGCAATAGCTGCTTGAGTAGTGGCTATAACTTGCTCTGCGTCCTTGGTGATGACCTCAGATTTTCTGGAGTCGTCAACCAATCTTTGATAGCTGGCTCGGAAGTCATTAAGGTAATGGGCCTCCTCAGCCATCTGCTCCTCCATCTCTTTCCGCCCACATTCTTGAGCAGGAGGAGCCTATTCAACATCAGTCAAGCCTCGTCTACCTGACTAGCCTTCTTCAGGGTCCTTAGATCCTTCAAGCATATCCTCAGTTGTTCGACTAGCATCAGATATTGCCCTATCTTGCTCCGAGCTTCCAGTATGACAGATATTATCGATCTGGTTTTCAAGAAGCATTCAGGCAAACTCGAAAGAACTTCTCCTTGTAAGAACCAATTTGATGTAGGACCTCATGGAGGTGAAGAATTATTGTACCATCTGATGAGCCAATTCTTCCATGATGTCCATGGCTGGAGCCAGCTCTATTGGTGAACTCCCAGACCCCCTTTCTATGATTATGCGTACAATGTCTGTAGAGGTGGGAGCCATTCCACTTGGTGTAGAGACGAGGCCAACGCAGGTTTTGTCAACGCCGAGGTCATGACCGTGACCTCCGGGATTGTTATTGTGGTAGCCTCTAAGACGACAACCGCAGGGACAGACTTCACAGTACTTAGTTCAGCTGTTAAAATTTGAAGTGCGATGTCCTCTGCGCCAGGGCTTGCCACGAGCTCTTCCACTTGAGCCAACCTAATACTCTCTGCAATCATAACATCAATATTAGCAATAACGATGAGAATGGGAGTAAATAGAGAATCTTTATTCTCTTACTAAGCTGAGGATCCAAAGGCGGTAGATCCTTTGGCAGGCTGCTGGGTTGAGGGTTCCCCGGTCACGGTGGTTATACCCTCAGAGATTGTGCTAATAGCAGGAACTTTGAGGTCCTCCGGTTGGACCAACTCCTTAATCATCTCAATATGAGAGGAGGTTACGCTCAGACACCAGTGGCAGCTCCTGAAAATAATAGTCAGGCGAGTGTTAAAATAATGTCCATATGAAGAAAAGAATATGGGGATAGAAGAAATACCCTCAGTGGTGGTGACCTCTCCCGATGGCAGAATGATTGCACACATTTATTACATTATTCTTTATTACATATCCACATTTATAATGTAATAAATCTGCTAAATTTCTTATCTTAAATGACATTTTGCAAAAGATGATCATGGGAAGAAAGAGGATAAAATCAAATCAATATCAGTTAAATTCAGATTTAACTAGATCTATTTGGTTAGAGGAGGATGATTCCAAATCCAGTTGGTTAAATTTAGTTTTTGGTGAATCAAGTGTTAAAGTTAAAGATCAACCAAGGATAACATCAAATATAGAGTCCAAATCTAAAGGGATAAACGGATAGAGAGAAGATCAACGGATGAGATGAAGCAATTTTAACTCAAATTCTGGCTGGATATATTTTAATATTTGAATCATAACTCTCGCTACCAAAACTCAAATCTGATTATTCAAGATGATCTAGAAAGAGAACTTAAAAGGCTACAACTCTTAAGTTGATCATTATTTCTAATTCTATCATTTGATAAGTTATATTTGGCAATCAATATGCCAATAAGCTGTAGATCAGAACTGAATATCCAAATCAAATCAAGTTTGGAGATAAGGGGTGGATTTAAATTCAGAAATAGCCAGCTTCCCTTATCTTCATACTCCTCTACCCTCTGCATTCCTCCTATAAATACCTGCAATCTCAAAGGAAAATGAAGGATGACCAAGCAGAGATAGAATTTAGTCCACTTTCATTCTTTTTAGTGTAGGTTTTTGTTTTTCGTTTTATGTAATTTTCAGTTTTCATTTATGTAATTCAGAGAAGATCAGAGTTTCATAGGAGAATGAGAATGAAGCTTATGCTGAGAGTGACACCGGTGTAAGTTGTTCTTCTTTTCTCTTATTGTTATAAAATCGAATCTATAATTACCTTTTTATGTACTTTGTTTTTGTGTTCTTCTTTTCTACTTCTCTCTTTCTTGTACCAATGGCCATCTAAGTGAGTCCTATAGCATAAAAAGAGCCTTGCCTTTGTGAGTGCCACCGATAACTCATGACGATGGATTTTAGTCTCAATTTGTATCATTTCATGCTTGTTTTGTCTTAATGATGTAATATGGAAGAGACGAGAATCAACTCTTATGGGCTATACGCTGATTGCCTCCACTTCAAGGCAACATCGTTGCCAAAATTCAAGGTAAGCTTTTGGTCAAAGGAGGTAAGTAATTATTTTTAATTTCTTTCTTTTAACTTTTAGTGTAAATTACCAATTCCACAATCTTTCAAATCTCTTTCACTCTTTTTCAATTTCTTTGTGCATATCACTTCTATTTTCTCCACCTTCTCATTACACCACTTTCTTTCCAACTGAACTATAACTCTTTTTCATTTTCTTTTAAAGAACTAAATGAAGATTTTTAACCATTCTTTGTAACTTAAAAGAGTACTTGCTAAAAAAGCTTCTATCGCTAGTCCCTCCTTGTGGATCACGACCCGCATAGCCACTGCTATAGCGGTAGAATTAAGCACCTTGCACTATTGTTATAAAAGTTCTAAAATTTTGTATTCTTGTGTGCAGGTAAAACCTAATCACAGAACCATAGCGGAAACATCCACCTACATCTCTTCCTCAGAAATGTGTGAAAACTTGCTGTGTCAGGAAGAGCAGGTTTGTCACCAAAGTAAACTCGTCCCCTGAATAGTCATCGTGTTCTTCAGATGATGAAGATGTCACTTGAACCAAGGAGACCTCAGTGACCAGAGCTTTGCCATTGAGAAGTCCAATGGTAGGGTTGGGCTCTGCAACCTAAGAGGCCGACATCAAGACACTGGGAGAGCCCGGTTGTTGTACCTCCACTCTTTCTCGAGCCAAGAAAGCTGTCGGCTGAATTGAAACTCCCGTTTGAGATGAAACTTCAACTTCGGCCATCTCCGTTACTTCTTTTGGTTGTTCTTCAACTACAGGCCCTTCGGCCACAGTGGACTAGCCTACAGGCTCTACTCCGCTAAGACTACAGGACCCCTGCTGCGCAGACCCCAGGGTGTAGAGAGGAGGCTGCCTCTTCTTCTTCTTCCTGTTCCTCCGTACTGGAGGAGAGTACCTCGGGCATCTAGGCTGAAGTTATAGCCGCAGATCGCTTTCATACCTTCTCTTGGCTGGGCTCATCTTGAGAAGCAGAAGCTCGAGAATGCTTGGCACAGCATGCCGAGTCCTCCGAGTGGGTTGTTCCTCTACAGCTCCTACTCCAGACTCTGATCCTGAAGCTGCCTCTGCTCTGCCAGTCTCTTTCCTGGCCTCCTTTTTGGCCTCCCTCTCGGCTTCTATATACTCACTCACCCCCTATTTCGAACTCGACTTGACTTTATATGATACCTTAATACTCTTGATGCAAGAGGTATTCATACCAAAATAGGGTACCCTACTAGCGATGAAGTACCATGTGCAGAAGCTAAGGTTTGTATAACAATTAGGCGACTTATAAGGTCGGCTGAAGACGGCCCCTGTCCCCCCCAGCTACACTGTAATATCATGCCCAGGTACCTTCAAACAAGTTGTCACTGAAGCGAAGGTCAGTGTTAGGGTTGCCAACATATAACTGATCGTAGCCTAACTGCCTAGCAAAATGGTTGTGCATGTAAGGCTCGATCGTGCAGGAATCACCTTGCCAAAAGACCAAGTATCCAGGCCGGATATTAATGAGCCACCAGAAAACTCCAGATGGTAGCTGTGTGAACTTATCCGGGCCTACAAATCAGCAATCTTATCCCCGTATGACACACCAGAGATCTTGGAGAAGCATCGGTCGAGCTGATAGTTCGAGCTACTCAGAATAGTCTTCCGAACATAGAACATATAATACTGTGACCAGCTCGAGCTTTCCAACCTTTGCACGAGGGGACAAAGCCCTCTGAAAAAGACACTGCTGTCATCAGCGATAGGCAATGCATGATGTACCAGGCCATTAGGTACGTGTAAGGAAGCTCGACTCTGGGATTGGGAGTCCTTATTTTTGGCCTCCCCTCCCAGAGTCTACCACTTGCCTACCTTGGGAGTCTACGACAGCCTCTACTTGACACAAACTTTTGTCAACACCCACAAGCCATTCTGGATGCCAGCCACCATCACTTGAAGGAGAGATATCGACCTCCCGTGCTCCAATAGAACCACCGGGTACACCACATCGGTGACAATCACCTCGTGCGGCAGCGTCGGTACCACGTAACGCTTCAGCCATAATGTAAGGAATCCCATCAACAGGGCCTGGTCGGATATCGGGATCTTGCCCTGATGGTGGAAGCTTTCAAAGACCGTGTCAAGCTTGAAAGTATCCTCGTTAGATTCCGTCGTGTACGAGCTTGTAGAGGCACTGATCCTCTCAGCAATCTCTTCATCAGTTCTAGGAGCCAACGGGTCACTGGTTTAGACTTATCATTTATGTCATTGAAAAGTTAGCTCACCTAGGACATCTACTTAACACACATGTTCCTCCAGCCAGTCGTTTTCCCACGATGTGGAAGTGGCATAACACTTCCTAGTAAGTCTCGTACACCTGAGGGTCCTCCTTCTTCAGTAAGTGAAGCTCATCGGTAGTCGGGACATGCTTTTCATACAGAGCATCTCCAATCACTAGCCCCGAAATCGCGTATAACTCATGGAGAGTGAGCCCCATGTTTCCAACTGAGGTGAAGAACGTGCCCGTTAGGGTATTGTAACGCTCTAAGACACCGTAAAAGTAGTGGGAGCTCTACGGGATGCCATATTGAATGGCCTTAACAGCCCGGTACAATCCTGCCTGCTTCAACAAGTCCTCGAGCTTTGTGAGAACAAAGCTCACCATCTTGCCTCACCATGACTTGTCCGAAGAGTGGACCCACCCGAGCGGACAGAAGTCAGTGGAAAAGTCACCCCTCAACTTCAAAAATTGATTGATGAAGATAGCAGCTAATTGAGGTGTCTCCTCTGTCTGGTACTCAGTCCTGACCAGTCTGGGATGTAGTCCAAATACATCTCTCCTGTGACCGGCAGCGTAAGCTTCATTTATGCCCAGTTTGCCGAGGGACACGCTAGAGATAGACTTAGAGAGGTCCCACTCTATTGCGCGGCGTACCAACATGTACTGCGGATACGCTAAGAGGGACATCCTCTCCATGTTGGGAAGAAAGAGCATCATGTCCCTGATTTAGCGGAGCCATTTATAGTCTCCGTCATATAGGATCTTGTCGTCTTCAGCAATGGCATTACTGAAAAAGAAGTCAGATTTCTTAAGTGCGATGCGGGTGTCAGACTCAAACTGCCCATTGGTCATGATCTCCAAGAAGGTCAGCATACTAGGGTTGCTGAGACTATCTTGACGCGTCCTTGATTTCAGAGCAGACACTGGAGCGGCCTCTTGGAGCACGAATGTAAAATTAGGATCGGTTCTACCTACATGCCCAAAATGACACTTTTTGGACAAATAGTCAAAGAATACTGCACTGCAAAAAGGACAACACAATATTCAGTAACCTGAGAGTTGTCAAAGTGATTGAAGCTCAAGCGCAAGGTTCACCTCAGAACCACGTCTAATGACTAAGACGTGGAGCACAGTGAAACTGCTTTTAAACCTTAGGGACACGAAGTTCACGTGGAGTCGTGTCTGAACTCCCCCACTTAGAAAAATTCTCTAAGTGTTGGTATCAAACGCAAGGCTCAATGGAGCCAGCATTTAACAAGCAGACACAGACTCAAGCTGATGAAGCGAAGACGCGGAGGTCATCAAACTCACGTCTTGCCTACCAATGCAAGGGTTGCATCTGAAAATCAAATAAGGGCATGAGCCTTGTGTTGGCGGTTCAACTTAGGAGAAGCTTAAGAGTTAAGATAACTCTTCGAGTTTCTTTAATGGCGAAAATCGATTCGGGTAGTTTTATTACCTGAAATGGGGGTCTCCTATGTAGAGGAACCCTCATTTGAACCTCTGGAGCGACAACGCTCGAGGAAGAAGCCCATGGTCTTTGGAGCCATTTTTAACGGTAATTTTTTTAGAAAAGATGGAGATAAAGAGAAAAATGCTCGAAGCTTTTCTAAGTTCTTAAAACTCTGGACGCAGAGTTCAACGGAGAAGAAAAGAGTCTAATGATGACTCTTGAAAGACTACTGTCTTTTTATATACATAGTAATCGGCCAAGATACGCAGCCCGTATCTCGAGACCGATCATCGCCAGATGCGAAACAACGCGCCCAGAATGCGGACCTCGCGTTGGAAGAGAACAGTGTCTCTTCAAGCTCCGCCAGACACGTGGCAACGTACCCAGAGAGCGAGTCTCACATTTAACAGAGCTGTGTCTCTTCAGTAAAGAGAAGTCCACGTCTCCACCTCGAAGTTTGCGTCACTTAAACAAAGTGAGAGCTGTGTCTCCACTTTGAAGACCGCGTCTCTTCAGTATTCTCTAGCCGTGTATTGGTAAAACAAGAGAGCTACGACTCTATTCCCAGCGAGAACTACAAGTTCGCGTTTGTAACACTCAGAGCCGCATTTCTATATCTAGAGAAAGGTGCGTCTTCACTTTGAAGGAATCTCACACCTTGGCAAAACAACAAAGCCGCATTTCTTCAATAAAGAGAAGCCACGTTCCCACCTCAAAGTTTGTGTTACTTCAACAAAGTGAGAGCTGCATCTCCTCTTCGATGTTCGTGTCTTCCCAATGAACGAGAATTGTGTTTCTACTTCAGGCGAGGTCCGCGTCTCCAAGGCCACATAACCATCGCGTCTATAAGACATGTGTTCAGTCTTTGCTTCTGCAATAAGTTCAAACAGTATACTGGCAAAAGAAGTTGGCAATTTTTTCCCGTTCAATAGTACACCGACAACTAGCTTAAAGTACCGATGAGGTCTGGACTGGACACTCACAATGATCATCTCTGGTGGCTTCAAAGAGTTTAATAGTACACTCACGAAGACCAAAATTCAGACAAAATTGAACCCAAGGTATCTCAGAAGATTGTCAGTTCAGTCTTGAGAGATTGTTGCCAAAAGGAAAGTTCAAAGTGTTTCGAAACCAGTCCCAGCCAACCGCGGAGTTTAAAAAACTTTGGAGGGGTTCTGTAGACTGTCTAAAAATCACTGAAGACTAGTTGTCAAATGCAGAGCCTATATTTCAGACACAAGGCTGATAAAAATCATTGATGCAATGTCAAGATGTGAGACACAAAACCCGCATCTCAGCATTACTGCAAAGCTAAGATGTGGGGCTCGAGCCCGCGTCGCAGCATTACTGCAAAGCCAAGATGCGGAGCTCGAAGCCCGCGTCTCAGCAGAGCTCGACGCCCGCGTCTCAATACCACAGCAATGCCAAAATGCAGGGCGCAAGGCTCGCGTCCACCATCATCTTAATGGCTAAACGCGGAGCTCAAGCCCATGTTTCAACTGTAAATGAGTCCTGCATCTCAGTTATAACTACCCCCATTACTGGGTTAAGTACTGCCCACGTAATGAGGGGAGTTAACCCAATCATGGAAGATTTTTAGGAAACAGTTTTACCCCTGAAATTCCTATAAATAGCTCAGTTTGCTATTGAAGGTGGGGATTTTTTTGGATGAGGAAGATTTATAAAGAGTTTAAATCTTCTATCAACTTGATGAGTTCAAATTATTGCCTAAGTCTCTTTGAGATTTTATTTGATAGGAGCTGTGCTACTCCAACTGTGATTCAAGGAGAAGATTTTCAGAAGAGCTTGACGTTCACCCGGTCAACAGAAAACAAGAATCACTTTCCACTGCTATGAAATAACCCAGCCTTAAACAAAGAGAAGATCTGAGCTTGAGTGTCTTCTTTTTCTTGTAGTTGGAATTTTGAGTTGTTGTAATATTTCATTGATTTAAGAAAAATTTGCAATACACATTCAACTTTCCCCCCGTACAAGTATCAGGAGCAGGATGCACATCATCCAAGTCAACTTCATCATCTTCTGAGTAGTCCAGATTATCGCTCAAAGACACGGATGACACAGGAGTAGGCAAGACAGAGGAGTAGGCAAGCTCGGTCCAAGAAGGCCTGGCAACGGAGCTTTGTTCTGGAACCTCCAATGAGGGCATTATCTCCATTGAAGAGCTAGGATGAATGCCATATGTGTCGACGCTCGTCCCTTGACCTTGAAAGGTGCTCGAGGGAATAGCTCCGGCAGATACCGATACAGGCTCCCCTCTAGAAGTTTGTCTCCCTGTGACTTCCGTCCGCTTCGCCTCTGTTGCGATCACTGCGGGATCTTGCGTTCAGCAGCTTCTTGAAAGTAAAGGGACCTCAAAGTCCTCATCTGACAAGCACGTAATAACAGGCTCAAGGTCAGTGGCCAATGCAGAAGTTCCCTGGGAAGGAACTTCAGTCACAGGTTCTCGCCGAGTCTTCTTTTTACTTGAACCAGCATTGGTAGACGAAGGTCGAGTATACTTCAGAACTTCTTGCGAATGTTGTTGTTGAGACTTTTTAGCCAGCCTTACTCCTTTCTAGCAGCCCTTGTCAGATCAACTTCAAGCCCATCCTGAAGAAGTTCACCCGTTCCTCTCAAACGGGTAGTTTTAGAACCCTTCTTGGCTTGGAACAAGGCCTTGATCTTCTTGATGCAGGTACTATTTATGTTATAACTAGAAATTGAATCCACTATTATGTACCATGCACAAAACCCGATGTTGGTGTAGGAATTCAGTACTTTCTGCGAGAGGTTAATCTGGCTTCCGTTCCTCTAGCCACGTTAAAATACCATGCTCTCGCCCCTTCGTACAAATTGCCACTGAAACGAAGGCCTAGGTTTGGATTTCCCACATATAGCTAGTCGTTCCCGAACTGGCGAGCGAATCGACTGGGAAAATACGGCTTAATGGTGCAAGCATTTTTTTGGCGGCAACTAAATACTCAGGGCGAATGTTGAGCAACCACCAAAAGACCCCCAATGAAAGGATAGTGAATCCATCAGTATCGAGCTACCGGCACGAAGCTTTAGGAAAGTCAGGAAAGTACCTTACTAACTGGTTGTTCTTGCTGCTCTGAAGAATCTGCCGGATCTTCAGCATATACCAACCATTCCAAGCTAAATGCTCCAGCCACTGGACGAACGACATAGAATCCTCGGAAGACTGCACTGCTGACATCAGAGACGGGCAATGCATGACGTATCACACCATAAGATATGTATAAGGCAATTCTATGTGAGGATTTAGTATGCTCATCCTAGGCTAGCCAGTTGGGTCGACAATCACGTTGCCTTCCCTATCTTTTTCCGCTATTTGTTGTAAAGGATTTGACACAAAGTTCGAAGCCCACTTTGAAGGCAACCTACCATAGCGGAAAGCAAGCTGAGGGGCTGACCATAAGCAAGGAGAACAGCCGGGTAAAACACGTCAGCAGTAATGACTTCATGGGAAAGTGTTGGCATGACGCATCATTTCAAGCACAGCATCAAGAACCCCACCAACAAGGCTCTGTCTGAAACGGGGATTCTGGCCTGATGGTGAAAATTGTCAAAAATCGTATCTGGTTTGGAAGTGTCCTCATTTAACTCATCACATATGAGGTCACGGACACAGAGATCCTCTCTGCAATCTCAGTGTCAGCACTGGCTACCAATCGAAATACTAAACTTGATTTTTCCTCCAGGCCACCAAAGAGATGTTAGCCCAAGACATTTGCTTAATCTACTGGAGCTCCATCCTGTCACCTGGATGCAAATATGGAATGGCACAAGACCTCCCAGTAGGTCTTGTACACCTAAGGCGTATCCCGCTTCTGCAAATGCAATTCCTCAGTATTAGAAATATACTCCTCATATGGCAGGTCTCCCATACACAGCCCTGACACTTAAAACATTTCGTGCAGAGTGAATCCCATCTCTCTAACGGGAGTGAAAAATATTCAAGTATCAGGGTTATACTTCTCAAGAATTTCAAAGAAGTTATAATTACTCGGGACAATCCCATAGCAACCCTGATCGTGCAATACAACCCACACTGGAGTAATGGTTGCGCCAATTCTTTGAGGACGAAGCAGACCATTTTCGCCCACCAAGTGGTTGTTGTTGAATCTACCTATCCAGGCGCCTGAAAATCAGATTGAGGGAATTCGGCCTTTACTTCCATAAATTTGCTGCTGAAAGTGGCAGCTTGCTTGGGGTCTCACCTGCTGGAAATTCTTGTCTCATCGAGCCTAAGAGTAGTGCAAGAATCTCCCTACTACGGCCAACGGGAAAAGCAGTGCGATTAAAAATCCCCCGATTGCAACGCTCGACTGCGCTCTGGCAAAATCCGAGTCCATGTACCAGGAAAGAGACATGGACTGTAGATATCACAATGGAAACATCTGTTCCATATTAGGGAGGAAGAAGCGATGCTCCCCAATTTGGCGGAGTCATTTGTAATTCTCATCAAACAGAATCTCTTCATCCTTTTTGATGGCATCTACATAAAGTAACATTGGTTTCCTAAACAGGTGATGGTCGTTGGACTCAAATCTCCCGTCTGAGATAAGCTCTCGCAACATAGAGGAACCACCCTTGCTTAAATGGGCATGCATTCTTTGTTTCTACCAGTAAATGTAGGGACGGTCTTCTGTAAACTCAAGAGGAGGTTGGGGTCGACACCACCAACATGTCCGAAATGATTCCTCTTTGTTAGAGGATTCGAGGCATACCTCACTGCAAAGAGGAGAGCATAACATCAGTACTCTGAAGAAACAGTGATACTATACTATTGGAGTCCAAACGCGGGGCTCATGAGACCCGCATCCTATGATCAAAAAGTGAAGCTCACATGAAGCCCGCATCCAGACTCCATACTTAGAAAAATTTCTATGTCTACAGATTCAAACGCGAGTCTCACAAATGAGACCCACATTCAGAAGTATCAAAACATGAAACCTGTTGGACTCATGTTTAATTCGCAAATGTGAGGGTCGCGTTGACAAAGTAAAGAACTGTCAAGATTACCAGATTCGCGTTCTGCTCATCAACACAAAAACCGCATTCACAAATCAAACACGGACATGGGAGATCCGCGTCGACTGATCAACTTCAATAGAAGTTTTTTGAAACTTCAAAAAAGAAGTTAAGAGGACAGACCTCTTTGTGTTCTCAATGGCGAAAGCTATTTTGAAGACTTTAACCTGAAATGGGGGCTTCTTAATGAGGATCACCACCCATTCGAGACTCAGCAGCGGCGGCGCTGGAGGTAGCAGTTACAATCTTCGGTTTTGGAGCCATGAGCACAGTGAAAATTTTTGAAAAGATTGAAGAAAGCTCGGAGCTTTATGGGTTATGAGAAGCTCAAGGGCTTTAAATGAGGGTCTAATCGAAGATGATGGACAGTCAAAGTGAATTGACTATTGAAAGACCTGAGTCTTTTATAGGCCTTTCAATGGCCGAGATATGCGGCGCATATTTCGAGCTCAATCTGAGCCAGACACGCATCCCAAGTGACACTTGTGTTCGCACTTGGAAGCATCTAACGCGATCTTCACATTTTGAGAGCCGCGTCTCAATAGCGATCAAGAGTCGAATCTTAACAGTAATCAAGGGCTGCGTCTCTGTGGCAATTGGGGGCGGCGTTTCTTCAGCATCAAGGGTCGCGTCCCTATGGCAATTCAGGGTCGCGTCTCAACTCCAATAAAGTTCGCGTCTTAACTTGATCAGCATGATAATCGCGTCATGAGGGTTGCGTTCCCTCACATACAAAGAGTGTGTTCTTACTTCTGCAATTAGTTCAATAGTACACTGACAAAAATAATCGAAAACTCTAACGGTACAATAGTATACCGATGAACAAAGCAGAGCTCATAACAAGTGCTAGGCTGAGTTTCTAAGACACTTGCGATGATCTTCCCCAGAGGATTCAAGCAGTTTAACAGTACACTCACAAAGACTACAATCCAGATAGGATCAAGCTCAGGGCATCTCAAAAGAATGTCAGTCCAATCATGGGAAGCCCAAAATCAACTGAAGTCCAAAGTGTTTCAAAATCGGTCCCAGTCAACTGCAGAGTTTCAAAATCTTTGGAAAGGGTTTTGTAGGCTGTCTAAAAATCACTAAGGACAAGCCATCAAACACGAGTCCTATTTCAACACGAAGGTCGCGTTTCAACTACAATGCGGACCTCGCGTCCAAAGAGCATGGAGATTTCAGACGCGGGTCTGAGTAAACCGGCATTCAGCGCGAGTCTAAGTAACTCCGCGTCCCATTCAAACGCGGGTCTGAACAAATTGACGCTCCACTTCAGACGCGGGTCTGGGAAACCCTGTATCTCACTTCAAACGTGAGTTTGAGCAACTTCGTGTTCTGAGATGCCTGCGTCTACAACAAGCAACGCGAGATCGGCGTCCAACACAAGACTCACGTTTTTATTGTAAAAGACCCCTATTACTGAGTCAATTAACTCCCCATGTAATGAGCGAGTTAATCCCCATTATGGAGGAATTTTAGGGGACAATAATATCCCTATGACTCCCTGTAAATAGCCAGAGTAGCTATGAAGAAGGGGGCTTTTTTCTAGAGCAGAGAGGACTTTTGGAGAAAAGGAGTAATCAGTGGACTCTAAACACCAAGTGTGTTAAAATAGAGTTCACCTCTGATTAGTCTTGAGAGCATCCTGACGAGAAGTTAGACAGTCAGCCGGTCAATAAAGAACAAGAATCAATCTCCACCTCCACTCAGAAGAACCCAGCTTTAAACAAAGGAGAAGCTGCGTCTTCTCCCCTCTTTCGTAATCAGCCACTCAAAAAAATCTTACATCGACCAAGGCGTTTTTTCGACCAAACAATCCCCATAGTGGCAATATCAATAATGTCACCCAGTAGCAATAATCTACTGATTGGATAATTTGCACAATGACAATTTGATGATCCCGCATACTAAATTAGTGAGAATATAATATTTAGGGATTTGTGATAGCTCATATTATTTGTTTTTATCATGATTTGTTAAATTCTATTACACATTTCTAAATTTATACACAAAATTTTAGGACATAGTATAAGTCAATTTAGATCAAATTTTTTTTTATAATTTGTCAAGTACAATTTCATCTCAAAATAGAATAATTTACCTTTAATATGGATTCTAGAATTTTGATTTTCCTTTCAAGTTAGGGTTTCAGCTCCTAATTGTTCAAAGTGGATTGTTAGTTTTATCAAACTCAAGATTAACCAATCTAACCGATCAGGTCAGTAAAAATTAGGTGGGAGATTTTTCATTTTGTAGCAGTCCTTGTTATGAAATCACTTTTCAGAACACCTTCGTAAATACCAATTAAACTAGTATTTCAAAGGAATAATTCACTTTCCAATTTTTTTGTCCTATTGAGCTCGAGATCTTTAGGAGCCACTATCTATTTCAGCTACATATAGTATGTATAATGTGTATTTGTCATAGTTTATGTTTGCCATTATGAAATCTTTTGATTTTTGTCACCTTGGGGAGTTAATCATTTTGACCCATTATCAGAATTGTACTTGTAATTTTTGGCTTTGTCAAGAATCTATTGAGTGACCATAAATAATGAAATATGACATTTACAAGACCAACTGAACGAGCTACATCAGAAATATGTGCCAAATTCAGAAATTGCAAATATGTCATCATTAGGCATCATATATTTACAATCACACTAAAATAGTGGGAGATTGCCATGACAATTATTGAAATAACATTTATTTTATAAGCTCCTAATGTCATTAGGATATATCAGACTAATCATATTGGAAGAAATCTTTATAAATGACTAACCTAATTTTATATAAGCTAAAACTCTTTTAGAACAAAATTAGTCATAAGAAGTATTTTACTAAAATTAAAACAACTTATAGAAAATAATGTTCTATAAAGAATTATTCATGCAGAAACCAGATTGCTTTTAATACAGAAAACATGAAGAGTTTTTCTGCAAACTTGGAATTAAAATTGGAAAACTACATTTCAAAATAACATCATGGGCTCAAAAAAAAAATCGTATAAAACTAGAACAAAAGAATTCCACCATGTGACAACTAGGTCACTAACTTACATCACATGTAATCACAGTGAGAGTACACTTCTCATGACAAATAAAACACATATTTTTAACACATGTCCATTTCGTCCTAACTCTTAGAATTAATTGTTCAAGGTATATTTTTTATGTGTGTTATTCTCACACATACATATAAGATATAATAAAATAACCACGTGGATGTCGGTTCAGAATTCTACCCGACCCGGATCATACTTCTTCTTTATTTCTCAAATGTTGAATTGGTTGAATCTTAACAAATAAAATTCAAAACAATATATGGAATATGCAATAAGATATCTTATAGAAATAAGATCTATGAAACAAAATTATATCATGTATCAATTAAAACAAAGTTTTTTTTTTATCAAATACATCCTCCAAACATCTGATGAAGAGATTTTCAATTTATCGCATAAAATCAAAATCTTGATTCAAACTCTCACTGCGTCTGGGAGATGCCTTGTTACAGTTTTTCCTATAGTAGTTTCGTTCTTGATTTAATGATCACCATCACAATACTATAAGTAAATCCGGTACAAATGGTAATTCAATAGAGATATAACATATTCTCAATCATCAAATCAGTAGTAGTACTTTACAATAAATAACATATAACTACATTCAAGGAAAGTAAGTCAAGATTTAAAATCAAATCTATGTTGGCACGAAGGCCTATCACTCTAGTTTTGATGATGACTAACTCATGTGGTTATAATACTAATAATTTTATTGTTTTTGAGTTTCAGATGTTGATCAAGATTATAATTAGTGTTTAGCTTCTTTGAAGCTAACACATGGTGATTCAAGAGCTCAAGTTTCAAGATCGCATCACGTACTCGAGATAGAGTCTAGTGATGGATCGTGTTTTGAATCGAGACTAATTGGAGAAGAAGATCTACAAAAAGACACGTGTCTAGCGTTTGTTAGTTTAGATCTTATGTAAGGTATAGATTACTTTTAGATTGCTCAAGCTTACACACACAAAGTTTAAAAATTATCTTTCAAGCTTAATAATTTTGGTTTTTTGTTTAAACGTTTTTGTTTCACAAGTTTATGTTTATACAGTTTTCATCACAATGGAATAAGTTTTATAGTTTGGAATATGTGTTGGATCACATCCACACATATTAGAGCTTCAATTGTTTATAGAAATTTATTTCTTTGTGTTTTAAGTTTCGATTTATCAAGTATATGTTTTTTGGTTTCATAAATAGATTTCACTAAAATAAGTTTATATTGGTTTATACATGTGTTGGATTTCATCTATATACATTATTGTTTCATAATATTTAACTTATTTTGGTGACTTTAGTTCATGTGTTTAAGTTTGTATTTATCAACAATTTTTTGATACTTATTGTCAAAAATAAGTCTATATCATTTATTATGTGTATAGGATTCTATTCATACTTGTTAACACTCTAAAAAAGATGAGATTTCTAACTGGTCTGAACGATGTCTAACTTGTTGACATCTACAAAAGACAAGTGGCAGACAAGCCGACGACCAGTTCTTCACCCATCTCAAAGGGACGAATCATCAACTTAGACTCTACTGATCTAGTGAAGCAGACTGTAAGCCAAAATCGTCCTTAAAAGCCCGTGAGAAGGCCCAAGCAGGTCCAGAGATACTAAGTTAGCTAAACACTTAGTCTCGCACGAACCTACGAGATAAGTCTCGCATGAGAAACCAAAGTTGCTTAGCATCACAGGAAGCTCCTTCATAGCCTCGCTGCGAGCTAACTTACAGGTTCACCTGAAAATACTCAGTTAACTCCGCAGAAAGTTAGCTTCCCTCGAAGCTCCACCCAGTCGCGCAAAAGGTTGACTAGTAGCTTCGCCACAAGTTTTATCTAGCTCCGTTGAGAGCTTTCTTCTAGCTTCGCCAGAAGCTTCTCCCAGCTCCACTATAAGCTCAACGTAACGACTCCACTGCGAGTCCTTTATAGTCATTTTGACTAATCAAATCTCCAGATGAAATCAAATCTCCAGATGAGATCATGTTGATTGAAATCAAATTTGACAGTTGACTGCCATGATCTTTTGGCTCTCCCAATCAGGTAAGAAGATTAGGGGAGATCTCTTAATTAACTAGAGAGGATCAAGGGAGTATCCCTCATTTAGCGGAACGAACCAAGGGATTAGCGCTATATGCTATCCCTAACTTCGCAGAAACTGATTCTAGCCTCGCGGCAAGGCTACTTTCTAGATACAAAATAGATTGACTCAATCTGTTTCTAGATTTTCAGGGCGATTATACCCCTGTTCTCCCTATAAATAGCCTACCAGAGCCACACAAGATGGGAGAGGAGAGATGGGTAAAGATAGAGAGGAGATTAGAGATATACTCTCTCGCTTCCAAGGCTAAGCTCAGGGTCTTGAAAAGATTCAAGTCCAAGAGGCTTTGAAAAGCATAAGCTTCTTTGGTGGCTTTAAAGCTTAAGCCAATAAGAGATCTACTCTCTCGCTTCTAAGAATTCAGAGAATTACTTCTCTAATCCTACAAGGATAAATTTAGGGTGCTAATCCCCTAAAATCTTTCTCCCTTTTAAGGAATTTTCAGAACCAGGCGAGAAGAAATTCCCAAGCAGAGGCAGTTCGATCATCTGACCGATCGCATCATCAAAGGGATAAAGTGGCCACGCGCTAATCAGATTCCTACCGGCACTCTTCCCCAAAAATCTCAGAGGAGATCTACTTGTAATTTTTATTTTCAATTACTTGTAATTTAGCTCCTCGATCTCTTTTATAAGTTCTCCTTTGCAAAATCAATGAAAAATAAGATGGCTACTCCATTATGGAAATCAGTCTTCTGGCGCAAAAAGGAGACAGTGTCGCAATTCAAAGGTCAGAATCCTGAGCCTGTTACTTTCGAAAACTTGGTCGTTCATTTCGACCAAGGAAAATTCAAAAAGCTGCTCTTTGAAGGTAGTCCAGTGCTCCACACACGGAAGCATAGGAAGGTCTCGATGGCCAAGGTTTCGGAGCAGAAACCAAAATGAGCCTCCTCCCAACTCCTCTCAGCCTCGCGCGAGACTAGCCATGTTCCCTGCGAACCTAAGTCTCCTCTTTCAAAGCAGATGTGGAGGCCAAAACAGAAAGCTCCGTGTGAAGCTTCAGGCACAGCTACACCACAGGCTCGCCTATCACGCGAAGATAAAGACAAAATGCCTGCCCGCTTCGCTGAGATCATTAGCCGCGAGGCTAGAACGGCAACTATGCCTTCGCCTAATTCAGGAGCAGTAACTCCTCGCGCCAACCTCGTTCTCACGAGCGAAGTTGCTAATGGCATGATAAGCACAGTGCTAGTACCTCAGGGTACGCGCAGAATGCCCAATCGCCAGGACGAGACTAAAGCACCACAGCGTGCTTCGCTCCTCAACCCCTCGAACGTTAAGTTCGGTCTTCATAGCGAAGCTAAGGGATCATTCTTGGGTGCTGATAGTGGTGCTTATACAGCATCAGCGCCTAAGGGTGCTCCTAAATTTCTTAGCCGCGAAGCTAGAGCTAAAGTACTATCTAGTGCCAATCACCTCTGTGGTGATGAGAGGAACGAGACATCATCCTGTGTTTCGCTTTCAAAGCTTGCGAGCAAGGAGGTGGTGCCGAAATTACCTGAACGCATCAATGCGCGATCCACTCGAGCCTCTACGCTGAGTCGCTTAAGCCCGGCTGGGTCCAACTTGCGAGAGTTCTTAGCAAGTAAACGGAAGTCAGAACTACTCCAGACTTCTCCCTCCTGTTGTCAACAAGTGGGATGTCAGTTGGTGACGGTCCACTCAGTCCATTGCCGGTTAGGACCAATCCCCGCCACTCCTCTAAACCGACAGTTAGTTTTTGATCGACTATCGATGTAAGCTCCTGTGAAGCATCGCAAAAGGAGCGTATCGCGAGATCTATCAGATCCGCCCTCTGCATCAGTCAATATGATCAGAAGGGGACGAGAACCACGTAGGGACAAATGAGCGCCGCATAGTGCTAATTCTCCTCCCTTCAGTTCTGTAGATCCGAACTATAGCCCGGGCTTAGGCCAAGTCTTGGTGCACGAAGAAGGTGTCTTCTGAAACACCAGATCTAGGGTCGCAATACCCTACAGTCATGAGCAGCCATCCTCCTCAACTACAGTAACCTTACCAGAACCAATGAGAGGATTATTCCAATGGTCTAATGAGGAGGACGAAGATAGTGAGTATGCCTCTTTGGTGATAGTCAGCTCAGTACGAACAGATAGAGTGCCGGTACATATGGCTGATAATGGTAATGATGACCTCCGTCGACGGTTAGAAGCTCAGGAACAAACCTCCAAGGCTCAGCAAGAAGTCTTGGACAACATTCAATAGATGCTTGCCCAACTCCTCACTAACCGGAGTAACAATGGTACCAGGAGTAATCATAATGGGGAAGAACATCATATCGATAAACAACCCAAGACTGAGAAGTCAAAAAAAGTTCTTCTATGGATGCTGAAGTTCTTAAAGGCATCCAAGCTCAGATCGCATCCCCAGCCCAGAGGGATGAACTAAAGAAAGTAAGGGTAGTCCGTCCTTACCCTTTGGAATGGGATTTAGTACCATGCCCGCCAAAGTTCAAGCCACCAACATTACATACGTATGATGGTAAGAGCTTGCCAAACTAGCATATCTACTACTTCTGGTCTCAGACCAGTAACGTTATAGATAACGATGCTATTATGACCAGACTGTTTATCGGCACCCTGAAGGGGGTAGCATTCGACTAGTTCCGAAGCCTTCCTCTGGGCTTTATCAATTCTTGGATCAACTTAAAAACTCGATTTCTTTCTAGTTTTTATGAGGATGACACTGAGATAACCATGGACAAACTCCTCTCTACCGTACAGAGAAAGGGCGAATTTGACCGTGACTACATTGAGCGGTTCAAAAACTTGTCTCTGATGTACCCAGCAGGATACCATTACCCATGCTCTTGCAGACATGCAGATATAACTTCCTGGACCAAGTGGAGATTCATATAGGGGCTGTCAAAGTCCATACCTGGAAGGAACTAGTCGAGCAAGCTTAGATAGCCAAAAAGTCGGCTAAGAAGTTCGAACCATCTACCCCTAAATGGGGTATGAATAATAAGGGGCGCGGCGACATGGTGCAGTCCTCCCAAGTCAAAGGGAAAGAGACTATGTCCATTGAATTGTTAGGGAACGTTCATTCGAAGGCCAAGAAGAGTGGCTTCAATAATCAGTAGTCTAAGTTTTCTCTGAAACAGTACTCCTTCAAAGACGAATAGGTGATCGTAATATTCCATTTACTCCACAAAAGGAATAAATTGAAGCTGTCGGATGCTCGGCGTCCTAATGAAGTAGGACGTGCGAATAATCCCAACTATTACCTCTTTAATAGGATGGTTCATCATCCTACTGATAAGTGCTTTGCCCTCAAGGATAAAATTCAAGTTTTAGTCGATGCCGGAGCTCTGACTCTAAAATCAGAACAAAAGAAAGTCACCGCAACATGGTGACCCTCGAGTTCGGCAAAACCCCAAAGTCACAGTTCCTAATGGGACCTTCCCAATCCCTCAAGCACGGCTAGAAGTAAAGCATCCTTCCACCAAAACTCAAGAGATTAAGGGTCTTGTTCCCTTGATATTGGAAACAGGGGAAATCATGTGAATACACCCAGACCTTACCCAAGACGAACAATGGGCAAAGAAATCCAAGTCAAAGGGCAAATCTTGCAATGTTATCTCTATCTTACAGGATGATGGCAATCTCACATTAGCTTTTCTTAGCGATTCTAAAGGGGAAAAGCATACTTGCACAGCGCAGGCTGATGTACCTCAGCCAATGGGCACTCGATCTGAAAAATCATAATTAAAACAGTATAAGAAAGTTATTGATGAGACAAATAGAAGACGACGTCAGTACAAATACCTACATCGGCTCCGCTCCCAACAACAGGAAAAGAGAAGCAGAAAGAAGTCTGGTTTGACCATGTCCTGAAGAAGCCTTCAGGCTCAGGGCTTAACATGCCTTTTCGCTTTGACATATTGGCCCAGCTAGCTAATATCCCAGGTCGTATCACCACACACGAGCTCCTTCATCTCTCAAGAAAGACAAGAGAAGCACTTAGGAATGCACTGGCTAACTCAGAATCATTCCTGACATATATGCTAGAAATCCCTAAGGGTGACACTCAGCCCTCTTGCTCTGAATGTCATCATGTACAACCGCAAGTACCTGCTATTACTTTCACAGCTGAGGATATGCTTCTCAAGGATAATAAGCACGATCGACCTTTGTACTACACCGGGTACATCGGTTCAACATGCATTGAAAGGGTACAGGTTGATCCAGGATCTGCACTCAGCATTATGTCCAAAAGGCTCATGTACTTTCTTGGCATACCATTATATCAGTTGCCTGCAACCACTACAAATAATATACAGTTTTAATGCAGGGAGTAGTCATCCACTTGGAAAAATTCGACTCTGTTGCCGAATCGGAAGCCTGAAATCAGAGGTGACATGCTACGTCATTGACTCTAACACGTCATACAACTTGTTAATAGGGAGACCTTGGATCCACGCTAATTGGATTATTTCCTCTACTCTGCACCAATGCTTCAAATATGTTAAAGATGATGCAAAGTACGGACTATCTTCGCTGAGAACTAACCATTCAAAGGGGTAAAAAATTACTTTACTGATGCTCTCCTATATCAGGAAGTCAGTGAAACATCAAAAGATTCATTGCCTGACAACGATGATAGTGGCAATGAAGCAGATTCAGAGTCTGAAGGTCACACGCCAGCCACATTGGTCAGCGAACCAATTATAACATGTTTCAATAATCCTCAATGTAATACTCTTTCTGAGGATGATGACGAGTGGGTAATTAATGACCATATTTCCTTTGATTATCCTGCGAGTGTCGAACTGTTTGAATCTGTTGCGAATAGTTCTCTACACATGCCCTTACATAAACCAAGTACATCAGGTAAGTCTGTAACATGTATAGAAGGGTCCATTTTAGTGGTTCCTCCATCAAAAAGGGTCAATCACCAATAATATTCGGTAAAACCCAATGGCAGAGGTCTATGGTCACAGATTCGAGTTCAGACTCAAAGACCCCGTAGTTTTTCTATTATGCATGATCAGCACAGCATATGATAAGGAAAATGGGATACAGCCTGCGACGTGAGAATGGCCTGAATTTTGAAAAAGGAAGACGTGGTTTTCTACGTAATTTCGTGCCAAAAGGGAAACTGGCAAATTACTACGCAGGAGGTTGGGATACGTAACACCTCCACCGCTACAATAGTTCAATCCAAAGATAACAAACCGATCCCATCACGCTCTGCCTCTTCCTCTGAATGGGAGTCAGATGTCAGTGTAGGGATGATGTTCGAGGAGCTCACCGTTAATATGACTTCAAGTAGCCAATTGGAGCCAGCAGAAGCTACTGATGTTGAACCATGGGCCCAACAATTAGATTTCAAGTGGGAAAAGCGATTCGAGCAACGCGAGCCACCTACTGAAGACAAGGTGATCCAGGTTAACTTGGGTAGTCGAGATCACTCTAAACCCATCTTTATAAGTGAAAGATTATAACCTACGAAAAAAGATGAATTAATAGTACTCGTAAGTGAGTATATCGATGTCTTTGCATGGAACTACCAGGATATGCCCGGACTTGATCCACAGGTAGCCATGCATCGTCTGAACATCAAGCCAGACGCCAAGCCAGTTAAGCAACAACAACGCCGATTTCGCCTGAACATTATGGAAGCTATTGAAGATGATGTTTATAAAGTCATTGCATGTGCCATCATACGGGAGGAACAGCATCCAGATTGAGTTGCTAACATCGTTCTTATTCTCAAGAAGAATAGGAAAATACAAATCTGTATTGAGTACCGTGATCTTAATATAGCCTGTCCTAAAGACGAATTCCCATTACCCATCACTGATGTCATGATTGACAATACCTGCAGATTCGAAAGAATGTCTTTCATGGACGGCTTCTCAGGGCATAATCAAATTAAGATGTATCCAGAGGATGAGAAGCATACTTCATTCCGGACACCGTTGAGGGTGTATTGCTATACTGTGATGCCTTTCGGATTAAAGAACGTGGGAGCAACTTATCAGCGGGAGATGAGTATAATTTTTCGTCATCATCTCCGAAAGACGGAAGAATGTTATGTTGACGACATTGCTATCAAAAGTCGTGACAAGAATGATCACCTTCGCGACTTGAGAATGATGTTCGACATAATGCGGGCTCATCAACTGAAGATGAATCTGACAAAATCCTTTTTGGGGAGTGGCAAGTTCCTCGTATTCATTGTTACCTCAAAGGGAATTTATCTTGACCTAGACAAAGTCAAAGCCATTCAGAATATGCATCCACCTAAGAATCTCAAAGAACTTAGGGGTCTATAAGGTAGACTGGCTTATATCAGAAGATTCATCGTAAATCTCTCAGGCCGCTGTCAACCGTTCAGCCGACTCATGAAAAAGGTTGTCTCTTTTGTATGGTATCAAGCCTGTCAAGAAGCTTATGAGGATATCAAAAGATACCTCACTAAACCTCCGGTCTTAGTAGCTCCCACATCAGGAAACCCTTTTCTGCTTTACATGAAAGCTATGGACCATTCTCTCGGTGCTTTGCTTGCTCAAAAAGATGATAATGGTCATGAACAGGCTATTTGCTATCTAAACAGGACAATGATATTGGCGGACTCTCGCTATAACCCTACTGAGAAGGAATGCTTAGCTCTTGTCTTTGCTATTCAGAAGACACGACATTATTTGATCATCCAAAACATACATGTCATTTCCAGAGTGAATCCTTTGTGTCTTCTTATGACGAAACTCGGATCACTGAATTGTAGGTTAGCTAAGTGGGCCCTCATTTTGTCTTAGTATGACATGCTCTTTATCCCTTAGAATGCTGTCAAAGGTCAGGCACTTACACATTTCTTGGCTGCTCATCTGGTTCCGGAAAGCTCAAAACTTTATGAAGATATTCCAAATGAGGTTTTCGAATCTAATATAACTTCAGAGGATGAAATATGGCAGATGTTCTTCGATGGAGCATCACGAATAGGCCCTAAAAGCAAGATCATTGTTGTGGGGGTTGTATTTATCTCACCACAAAACCATGTCCTTCCTAGGGCGTTTTCATCAACGGAACCATGTTCTAACAATGTGGCAGAATACAATACTCTACTCATTGGCCTTCAGCTCACTCATGAAATAGGGGTACACTATCTTGAAGCCTACGATGATTCAAAACTGATCATTAATCAGGTTAAAGGCGAATATGAGGTCCGTCACGGAGATTTGATACCTTATTATCACGCAGTCACCAAAATGGCTAGCTTATTTGATGGTTTTTTACATCGGTCACATGTCTTGATCCCAGAATACTAGGGCAGTTGCTCTGGCTACACTAGCCGCTACGTTAGCCTTACCAATCGACACAATGTATCACCTTACAGTGGCTACTCGACACCTTATTTGTCCTAAATATATGTGGAAAACCAAGGAAGTCCATAGCATCTCGACGGATTTTGAACCGAGAGATTGGATATTTTCCCTCATCGACTATGCTTTGCATGATTTACTGCCGGATGACCCTAAAGAAGTGGAATCTATCAAATGAAAGTCTCTCCATTTTTACTATGATCTAATAGTAAAGACACTCTACCGTCACTCATATGACGGTATCCTCCTCCGTTACCTTTCTAATTCAGAGACATAAAAAGTACTTAAAGAAGCGCACAATGGCATATGCGGAGCTCATCAGCCGGGTCCAAAACTCAAAGACCGATTACACCAGCTCGGATATTATTGGCCGACTATATTAGTCGATGCCATCCAATATGCAGAAGGTGTAAAGCATACCAAATCTATGCGGACTTCATACATCAGCCTTCAGAGTTGCTCCTTCCAACTATTGCTTCATGGCCATTTGAAGCATGGGGAACCGATGTCATAGGACCGATCAGTCTCTCTTCAACAAAAGGTCACCGGTTTATCTTAGAAATAACCGATTACTTTTTAAAGTGGACAGATGCTATACCACTGGTGGAAGTCAAAACTTCTAAAGTGGTTAATTTTATCAAACATCATGTCATCGATTGATTTGGTGTCCCTAGGGGATCATCCATGATAATGGTCCCCAATTTGCAAGCCAGGTGTTCTATCGGTTCTGTGATAGATACCGGATTCAGAATATGGCATCAACTGCTTATAAACCTTCCGTGACTTGGCGGAAGCATTCAACGAGATAATTATTAAGCTACTCAAAAAATTTATTTCATCGAATAAGCGAGACTGGAATGAGAAGCTTAATGAATGTCTTTGGGCCTATCGAATCACAGTTCGGACCCCGACAGGCAATACACCCTTTCCCTGGTTATACGGATGCGAAACGATCATACTGCTAGAAATCCAGATACTGTCATTATGAATCATTTTAATGACTAGAATGACAAAGGAGGACAATGATCACTTACGTGTCCAAGAGCTCGAAGCCTTAGATGAGAAGCGGCTACAAGCTCAACAACACAATGAGTTGTATCAAGCGCGAATCTCAAAGGCCTTCAATAAGAAGGTTTAGCAAAGGATTTTCCATAAAAGAGATTTGGTTTTAGCCGTCAGACGACTAATGATCATGACGCATAAAATCAAAGGCAAATTTTAGCCCAAATGGGAAGGACCGTTTGTGATAGAAACAGCCTATTCGAATGGAGCATATCGCCTTATAACTTCAGACGGAGACTTACTCATGATGCCATTCAATAGACAAGTTCTTAAAGAAGTATTATCCTTGAAGAAATCCTTCTCATGATCAAGTTAACATTACACCTCTAATCAAGACTTTCAGATCTAAGATATGTAAAAAGAGCGCTCCTTTCTTTCTCTGACGAGATCATACAACCATAAACCAGTGTCAAGCCGATCGAACACTGGTTGTATCAAAGAAGAGTCAAGGTTACGAGTTCACTGTCAGCTAGCATTAAGCCAATCGAATGCCTTTGACATTGAAGAAGAAAATAAGGGATTAAGCTGTTTTAGCCTTGTCACTCTTCTCTAGTATATAAACATGCACCTATCCTCAACTTAGAAGAATAGGTCATATTTGAAGTCAAGCATGCCTAAGCAACGGTTTCAGGCAGATGGCTTATTTAGCTTGACTTTTTTATGTATAATGGTGCCATAGCTCTCTGCTCTAGTTCGATCGATTGAAGTTTGACCCAACGACAAAAGGTCCTACCAAACAAATAAGTTTATCGGATGACTTATTAAGCCGAACTCATCGAAGAAGGTTCGTGACGCATTCTCTTGCAGAACCTTTCCACTGTTTCCACGTTCATACCAAGACGTGGCGACCAGCCAAATGGTAGCCGATCGAATCAAAGATCAAAGGAGTTTAGCTGATGACTTGGCAAACTGAACTCATTGAAGAAGGTTCGTGACACATCCTAATACAGAATCTTTCCAATATGGAAAGAAGATAAGGGTTGACAGAGAGTCCACGAGAAATGATAATCTTCAAATTGAGATCTCGCAGAATTCGTGTCTACTTCTTTAATCCCCAGCTCACCTACAAAGTGAAAACCTAGAGGAAGCCGCATTACTCAAAGTAACAAAATAATCTAACGCCTCTAATAGCTAAGGATAGAGGGAAATGTTGGCCTTTAAGCCCAACATAAGTCCTTGACAACTCATCATGCTGAGGGAAATAGCATGGCTAGCCCGACTCAAATGGTAGTTGGTAAAGGTATATCAAATCCATTGATAGCTGAGGGTTTACTAAAATTCCTTAGGGACCTGTTCCCATTTGATTCCCTCCCCAAAATCACTTATCAATTCCGTCCATGGAATGGAAAGACCACATAGAAAGGTATTTATATCCTTTGCGAAATAATGAGCCTAACCTATCACATTAACATTAAACCTCAGATAGTAAGACTGTAGCCTACTCCCCGGTGGATAAAACCAACATCCCTGCGAATTTGGTCAACTTCTCTGGTGAATAAACTCCGCTTGTCATTCTCTTCAATAGAATGATAGGTCCACTCAATTACTGTTATGTTCAAACACCTCTAACAGTAAATGAATCCTTGTTAAGTTAAATCACACCTCTGCCAAGTTACTTTACAAATCCCCACAGAGTTCTCTAACATATATTCTTTCATGAGATTTATATTTCTTAGCTCCCTAGCAAATCTCTAGTAGACTCTCTTCAAAGTCTATTATTTCTCACTCAGTGCCTGATGGACTTTCTTGGTTGTCACGTTAACAATATACCTCTGACAATTTCTTCCAAAAATGTCCAAAGGAGATATCAATTTCCAACGAAATTTATAATCAAATCCTATTTCCCTTATTAAGTTATTTCTTTTACCGTTATGTCCAGCTTGTCACCTCTGAACGGTAGAAATCCTGAGCTTGGTAACAATTCTCAATCGGTTATGTTCATATTACCTCTGAACCGACAGATAATCAAGTCTCATCTTTCAGTCCAGCAGGGACTATTCCTTAGCCGTTATGTCCAATTCGCCACCTCTGAACAGCAGGGCTTTGGGTCTAGCAATTTTTAATCAGTTATATCCTGTTTATCACCTCTGAACCGACGGATGCCTAGATCTCACTTCTTATGGTACTTCAACTGTCATGTCCAATTCGTCACCTCTGAACAGATAAGTCCATAACTTTATTTTCTTTCCTCTAGCAAGGTCAGGAGTTCTTACTGTCATGTTAATACGACTACCTCTTAACAGCGAATTGTGAGCTTGATGTCTCTTAGTTGGTCATGTCCATATTACCTCTGAACCAACGGGTGCTCAGATCCAATTCACCCTTGTAGTCCTTAGTGGGCTAGCTGCGACTACCTCTGGCAACGGATTCGGAGTTTAGTGTATCTTAGTCTATCATGTCCAGTATATTACCTCTGAATACGGGTCCCCAAAATCGAATTCACCTTCATTTTTTCATCATGTCCAGATTATCACCTCTGAATGACAAAATTTCGTGCTTGATGGTTTCTCAATCGGTTATGTCCAGTTCATCACCTCTGAACCGACAAATAGCCAAATCTCCCTTTTTGCTTACTGTTATGTCCAGTTCGTCACCTCTGAACAGTAAACACTTCAAATTTGGTAACTTCTAATCGGTTATGTCCAGTTTATCACCTCTAAACCGATGAATACCCAATCTCATCTTTCTTTGTCATTATGTCCAGATTATCACCTCTGAATGACAAAGTTTCGTGCTTGGTGGCTTCTCAATCGGTTATTTCCATTTTATTACCTCTGAACTGACAGATAGCCAAGTCTCCCTTTTTGCTTACTGTTATATCCAGTTCATCACCTCTGAATAGTAAACACTCCGAATTTGATAATTTCTAATCAGTTATGTCCTGTTTGTCCCCTCTGAACTGATGAATATCCAATCTCATCTTTCTTTGTCGTTATGTCTAGTTCATCACCTCTGAATGACAAGGCTTCGTATTTGGTGATTCCTAGTGACATGTCCAGATCATCCAATGATCTTTAATCTGTTATGTTAATATTTATCTCTGAACAGTAAAGATCGTCAAGCTCATTTTTTCCATCCCCATCTCAATATGATTTGAGTCTAGCCATTTCTCAAATTTGTAACTAATCCTATCAGTTAGTACCTCTGATTAGATTAGTTATACCATTGTAATACAACTTGAAAGTAAGAATTATAAATTCAGAAGATAAAACAAGTTGGAAATACAATAGAAGGAGTCAAATAAAATTACTTTTTATTGATTCCAAAAGAGGGATACATAGATTACAAGCTACGAGGGTGCTTCGTATGACTTAATCCATTCTTCAAGGATGGCTAGCCTATTCTTCCTCTCCTTAGCAGCTCTGATGAATGCCTACGATCTCAACTCGGCCTCATTAAAGCTCGCTGTCTGGGACAGGCGAGCCTCAATTTCAACCAAAGATGCCCTCTGTGCTAGCTCCTATTGCAGGACTTCATCATTTTGAGTCTTAAGCTGCTTTAGCCAAGCGATCTCCTCAAGACGCACTGGTTCAGCCTTGGACAGAACAAGATTGGCCTTCTTGATCATTTTCTTGGCCTTTTTAATCTTATCCTCAGCGTCGAGAAGAGCAATATTAGAAGCATCTATAGCATCTTCAATTTCTACTTTCCTTTTCTCTAAGGATTTTAAATATGAAGATATTGCCTTAGCTGCTTCCTGTGCCGCAAAATGAGCTCATGCATTTGAGCAGCAAGGTGTTCAAGCAATTCATTAATTGAGGAGTCCAAATCTGAGTGACTGAGACGACGTCATTCGTCTACATCCCTCTCAAGCCTCTCCACCAGAAGCTCTAATGTGGTAGCTTGGTCATCCCCTCTAAAGTCTCGAATGCTATCAATACTTCAAGAGAGGACCACCTTCAAAGTAGAGAATGAGGTAGTCGAGCCCTTCAAGACCAAAGCAAAAAATTGCTTTAAGCCCTTATAAAAGCTGTTGACTGGCTCAGCCACAAATTCATTCTCGACTTCAATAACTCCCAGTAAACGAGTGGCCCCTGAAGGCAAAGCTTCGACCAGTTTCACTGATATAACCATAGAGGAGATGGCAGGAGCGCTGGTTGGAGCACTATGAGGGAGCGCCGGTGATCTTGGAAGAGTCCTCATTGAAACTAGTACACTAGCCACAATCAAAAAGGGCTGGTGACTATTTTCGAGAGAGCTGGCTCAACAACCAGTGTTAGAGAAGTAGGACTGGTAATTACCTTTAGCTCCACGTTGTCAAGATGGGTAGCGTTGGCGAAACCACTGGAATCTCACTTACCAATGTAGTTGGAAGTGAGATTGGTTCCGTAACCACTGTCCCCTAAGCCTCTTTTCTACTGACCGGTTCGGGCTGATAAGAGGGCTGGTCATGATACAAGGTATCCAACTTAGCAGCGTCTGTTGCGGTCGAAGTACTTGCTTCACCCCTTATTCCCTCAGGAAGATTGGCTGGCTCCCTTGAAGTCAATGCACCCAAAGGCAGAACATCTAGGCAAGACTTTGCTTGAGTGAGGCATAATGAATATCAAGAGAGAATTACTCACAAAAGATCAACGTATTATCGAGAAGTGATATTACCTCAACTGCTTCAGTCGTAATCTCTCTCTGAACTTCCTCGACGGCAGCATCAATCCCCTTAGGCTCCATAGGAAAGTTTTTGGCAGAGTCAAGAGGAACGACCGGCTCACCTTCACTCGCCGAACCCTCTGTGATCCATCCTATAGAGCTGGAGGCCAGGGGACTTCCTTTGGAGGTCCCAACACCCAAAGGACTGACGTCAGCTGCGTACCCCGAAGTCTTCTGAGACGACGAAGTAGCTAGCCTCGTCACCCTCTTTATAAATGAACAGAGGATCATAATAATCCCCTGTTCTCCTGCAGCCTCGGCTCTCGATTCTCTCGTCGGCTCAGTTCCTGAATCATAGGATAAACGAATGAGCTGTATGAAATATATAAGTATATGTCGCAAGAATGGAACTGATCTTACCAGGTCAGGAGCAGCTTTATCAACGTCTGCCTCAGAGCTGATAGCTTGATAACTAATGGAGCAGAAGGAGGAAGCACTGTGGCTGATTCACCCTCTGCAATAATGGTGGGAGTGTAGCGACGAGGCTTCTTCACTACTCTCTTCCTGCGAGATCCACCCTGCCATTTTCGTTTGAAGTGGACGTCGAGATCTTCTTTCACCACTTCTTCTACCTCTACATCTTCTATGGGGGTTGTGCCTACCCCACCGGGAGCATCTGGTGGAACCTCAACACCTGCGTCTCACTCAAAGTAGGGACTTTCCGCATCCGAGGCCTCACTATCAACAGTAGCGACGAACTCTCCGAGGCCTGGCACACGGACTCTCCTACCCTCGCCTCTCTCGGTGACTTTTTGCTTCAGCCACTGAGCGATCAATTTCACACCAAATGAGTTAATAGAAAATCCGGTTGGTGTGGACTGTACCGCTGACAGAACCCCAAAGTTGTCTGAAGGTTCCGAGTCCTCAGCAGTATGCACAACCGCGCCTTAGTACAGCCAGTGATGTAGAACCACCAGGCATGAGACCATCAGTGAGGCTCCCCATGATGGCCAGGCTGGTATTCGGGTTACCTACATATAGTAGGTCATACCTGAACTGACGAGCAAACTGACTCAGGACATAGGGTTCTAAGTAGCAGGTATCCCCGCTCCTGTACACCAGATGGGATGACCGGATGCTAATAGCCATTCGAAAATCCCCCGGCTCAGCGACGCTGCCCATCCTTATATCCTTGAATTTTTCGCCATAACCTGCATCGCGAATGTAGGGAAAGCACCAAAAAAGACTGTAGATGTCATGCCAGCACAGCAGTTTGCGAACCGCAGCCATATAAGTCTGTGACCACGAACATCCCTCAAACCGACGAAGAAGCGCCATTCGGACACCTTCTGGAGGCTCCTCACCAGCTTAGATAATAGAAGGGCAGTGAAGGAGAACCATGCCATCAAATAGGTGTATGGAAAATCGATCCTGGGGTTTGGTCCGTCGCGAGGCAGGATAGTGTCTTTTCCCCTCTTCATCGTTGGTGGCCTACAGAAAGCCTCCGTCAATGCACAAAGGCCCTACTGAACATAACACACCATTGCTAGGAGAAGTCCAAGGGAACGACCGTGGACTAGATGAACGGCCGGTAATAAGACAGTCGGAAGAATGATGACGCCAGAAGGAGATGGCACCACGCATCTCTTCAGCCAAACCGATAAAAAAAAACTGGCCAAAAGTGCCTTCTGAGATGTCGGTCGACGAGCCTGGTGATGGAAACTCCAGAGAATATCATCTTTCTCATAGGGTCCATCATCTTCTTTCAAAATCATATCCCCTTGGGAGTGTTCTTGCATCCTTTAAAAAATATCCTCGTCTGCAACCCCGTAGTGAGCTGCTTCAGGAGCATCTTTCAGGTTGGGGAACAAATAATTCCCCAGCTCTTCGAACTGCATGAAGCTCCCTTATGGCTCTCATGCATACTCGAGCAAATGTAAAGGTGGCATATCAATTCCAGGTAAGTTTCGAACAAGGCGGGCTCCTATTTCTCCAGAAGTGCCAATTCCACCTCACACGGAAAATATTCTTCATATGGGAGATATCCCAAGGGCAGAGCAGGACTTCCCACATCTCGTGCAAAGTCATGCCCAATTCGCCTACAGGGGTGAAGAAAATTCCTATAGCTGGACAATATAACTCAAAGGTGGCGTAAAAGTTCAATACGCTCATCTAGATGCCGTAACAGGTTGCCCTGACAGCCTTGTAGAGTCCCGATCTCTCCAGATCCTCTTCAAAATGGGCCAAGACATATAAGGTCAAGTCCCTCCACCAGGCCTTGGGGGATGAATCCACCCAGGGGTCCTAAAATCAGTGGCTGGATAATTACCACGAGCCTTAAAGAATTGGTTTCCAAAAGTCTGAGCCACGGCGGGATTTTTCCCCACTGGAATTTCTGGGAGAATGTTCCCAGGGTGGATACCTAATACGCAGTGAGGACCCGCCCTTTAACCGGGAGACGGAACTATCAATTTCCTCACATGAACAGAGTTAGTAGTCCAAGTCACTTGCCACTGCATCTTTCGAACCCTTGTCACACATTGGAAGAAAGACAATGGAAAATGACGCTTGCTATATGGGGGACATACTTTCACCATCCAGATTGAAAATCCACTACCTTTCTCCGGCAGCAACTGATGATCGGTATCTGGTGCTACATCCCCGAACATAAAGCCACGCTTCCGATAGATTTTTCAGTCACAATCCTCTAAGGGAGTAGTAGTTAAGATACTCCTCATAGTACGCTGATCTCCAGTGTAGAGAAGGGCATCCCGATTGGGAGCACTCTGCTCACTAAATAATGAGGCCTGCCCCTGAAATTGTAGGCTAATATTGTCATCAATCCCCTGGCTGTTTCGAAGAGACTGTTCAAAGGACCCGGAGTATAGTGCACTACAAGAGCAAGAAGAAATCATATTAGTTCATCTGCTGAAGAAAAATAAAGCTAAAGCAAAAAAAAAAAATTCTAAGGTATAGCGAAGCTAGCCTAGCATAGCTTCGCCCTGAAGCTCAGCTTCGCAATTGCAGCGTAGCTTCGCATTCTGCACGAAGGCAGAATGCAAAAAATATCCTAGCGTTAGCTTCGCTCTAGAAGTTTAGCCTGACATTCTATCACTAAACAGAATGCAAAGAAGCCCTCAAGGGCTAACTTCGCCATAAGGGCACTTGTGCCTAAAATTGTTCAAAGGACTTTAAGATCCTTTTCCCACTACTCTTCAAGAGCTAGCTTCTCATTTTGCCACGTGATAGAACGTGAATAGCCCTAAGGGCTAACTTCGTAAAAAAGCTTAGAGAAGAGACCATTCAGTTTCTAAATTTCAATTCACAAAATTGAAGACGAATTAAATCCCCTAAAAATTCGGTGGATTTGAATTAAGGGAGAGAAACTCCCTGATATCACTGGAGCATGATGAATCATTCTGGATTCACCATGAAATAGCTAGTAAATGGCTTCGAAAAGAGATGAAAATCTCCAAATAAAAGGGAAAAATCCCTACCCGCAATGGGGTGTTCGATGACTGGAGGAGGAGAAGGCCCCTCCATCGTAGAGGTTGCTGCCTCTTTGCCTGCTTGTCTTTTAGGAGCCATGAAAGAACTGAAAAGTTTTAAAAATCTTAACGAAGGAGAAAGAGACTTGTTTCTCTGAAAATTCAAAGAGAAGTGATTCTCTCTCTTTCAGCCCAATCTGGCTTTTATAGACATAAAATGTCTTAATTTTGACTCCTCAAAAGGAGACCAGGCGGCCGTTTTAAATCAATTTGAAACGGCGTCTAAGCGCCTTCCCGAGAAACTCTGCTTCAGCCCCGGCAAGGGCTAACTCTGCTGTGAGTTCAGCATTGACCTCGCGCGATGCTTGAGTAACTTTGCTAAAAGACGAGCCTTAGCTCCGCTAAGAGCTCATCTCTAACTTCGAGGAAATTCAGTGCTAGCTTCGCCAGAAACATATTCATGACTTAGTTGAAAATCTGTCTTTAGGTTCGCTGGAAGCTTAGCTCCGTTAAGAACTTTCATTTCCTCCTAAGGAAAAGACTTACTTAAGGTAGACCATTCCAGGTGTTCTCGAATCGAAAAGGAGGGGAACAAAGTAGACAAGCAGAAAATAAACATTTTAATTGATTCAAAAGGGAAGGTACATTGATACTACATCAAGATTGTCTTTTATACAACAGAATCTTTGCTCCCAAGGCATACAAGTTGTCCTATCTGCTTTCAGGGTGATAAGCCAAACCAACTAGACACGAAAGGCCTTCCTTCTGCACAAGGTCGTAATCCTTTGCTTAATGGCAGATTTTGCCATCAAGAAGCTGGATCTTCTTTAATTAAAATTGGCAAGGGATTGGTTGCCATCATAAAGCTAGATCTTCCTTAAACAAAATTGGCAAAGGAAAGATCCAAGACCTTACTGGTGACATCCACCTTCCCGAAGTGGATCATCTCGGATAAGCGACTACCAGCCCCTTTCCGAAGTGGATTATCTCGGATAAGTGACTGCCAGCCTCTTCCTGGAATATGCATCAGCTGCTCCAGTATGTTCCGCCTGATTATGATCAAAGTTTCAACTTGAAAATCAAGAGATAAGTTTCTGGTCTCTTTCATCAAGACGAAACACTGGCGAGCACAGTTCGCTGCAATGTAAACAAAAAACAATTTAGCATCAAATCAAAAAAGGGGTGGAATGTTGAGTGAAAATATTTGGGCGAAGCTATCCAGTTGTGCCTTGAAGATGGATCTCAGCTAAACAGAGAATAGCCTCGCTTGCACAGTAATGATAGATTAGCTTAGCATAAGCCAAGTCTTAAACCCCGCCCAAGGCAGTTAGGCTAGAGAAGCCTCAAAAAGGACCAAGTCCTAGCCTCGCCTATATGGCTGGCCAGACTAGCCCAGAGGGACGCAGTCTTGACCCTACCTATATGGCAAGACTGGCTCAACTTTGAGGAGGCCAAGTCCTAAGCCTTGCCTATATGGCAGATTTAACAGGCAGACAGATCAAGGCAGGGACTCTGCATGAAAAGAACGAGAATGCTAGCTTCACCGAGAAGCTAGAAAATAGGGCTGAAACCCTTTTTTGAAAGTCAGCCAAACGCAAAGACCAAGTGAATTTAATCACTAAGTTAGCTAGTAAAGCTAAGAAGATTAAGGAAGATAAATTCTCAAAAAATCACTGGATGGCCGAGGCTCACCAGTTCTTGATTGAGTGAGAGTTCCCACTAGTTCAGAGACCTCAGTCTCCTTTCCTGGGCAATAAGGAGATGTCATGAACAAACTTTTCAGAAAAAGAAAAGTATGTTTCTCTGAGAAGGACTAAAAGTGTCCTATTTATAGGGCTCATGGCCTAACCACGCCGCTGTCACTTCAAGCCTAGGAGTGCGGGTGAAGTTAAAGCATTTAAATGCTTAGCCTCAAGAAAGGAAACACTTTCCCTTCGTGAATACACAAAAAGTTAATTGAACTTCAGAAAAGGGAATAATCTCCCTCGTTAATGCAAGAGAGATTATTCTAATCTTGAAAAAGGAAGCAATTCTTCTCGTGACTCGCAAAAAGCAATTAGCCTCGGAAAAGGAACGTCATTCCAGACCGATTTGAAGTGAAGCCACACCGGGAGACCCAAGCGCGAAGCTACCCATAAGTGCGAGGCTACCCAAAAGAGCGAAGCTACGCGAAAGCGGATACAATTCCTCAGCGAACCACCTATTCCAGCTTGAAAGTAGGGCTAAAGGCAATGTTGAACTCAACCTCAAAGGCTATGTTCATACCCACACACCATCAAAGCAGTTCAAAGTATTTCAAAATCTGAACCATTTCATTCAGATTCACGAAAACTTTGAAGGGGGTCTTGTTGACACTCTAAAAAAGACAAGATTCCTAACTGGTCTGAACGATGTCTAACTTGTGGACATCTACAAAAGACAAGTGGCAGACAAGCCGACGACCAGTTCTTCACCCATCTCAAAGGGACGAATCAGCAACTTGGACTCCACTGATCCAGTGAAGCGACAGTAACCTAAGATCATCCTTAAAAGTCCGTGAGAAGGCCCAAGCAGGTCCAGAGACACTAAGTTAGCTCAAAACTTAGTCTCGCATGAACCCACATGATAAGTCTCGCATGAGAAACCAAAGTTGCTTAGCATCGCAGGAAGCTCTTTCATAGCCTCGCTGCGAGCTAACTTACAGCTTCGCCTGAAAATGCTCAGTTAACTCCGTAGAAGGTTAGCTTCGCTCATAGCTCTACGCAGCCGCACAAAAGGTTGACTGGTAGCTTCGCCATAAGTTTTATCTAGCTTCGCTGAGAGCTTTCTTCTAGCTTCACCAGAAGCTTCTCTCAGCTCCGCTATGAGCTCAACGCAACGACTCCACTGTGAATCCTTTATAGTCATTTTGACTAATCAAATCTCCAGATGAAATCAAATCTCTAGATGAGATCACGTTAGTTGAAATCAAATTTGGCAGTTGCCTGTCATGATCTTTTGACTCTCCTAATCAGGTAAGAAGATCAGGGGAGATCTCTCAATTAACTAGAGAGGATCAAGGGAGTATCACTCATTTAGCGGAGCGAATCAAGGGATTAGCGCTATATGCTAGCTTCGTAGAAGCTGATTCTAGCCTCGCGGCAAGGTTACTTTTCAGATACAAAACAGATTGACTCAATCTGTTTTCAGATTTTCAAAGTGATTATACCCCTGTTCTCCCTATAAATAGCCTACTAGAGGCACACAAGAGGGGAGAGGAGAAACAGGCAAGGATAGAGAGGAGATTAGAGATCTACTCTCTCGCTTCCAACGCTAAGCTCAGGGTCTTGAAAAGATTCAAGTTCAAGAGGCTTTGAAAAGCATAAGCTTCTTTGGTGGCTTCAAAACTTAAACCAATAAGAGATCTACTCTCTCGCGTCTAAGAATTCAGAGAATTACTTCTCTAATCCTATAAGGATAAATTCAGGGTGCTAATACCCTAAGATCTTCTCCTTCTCAAGGAATTTTCGGATCCAGGCGCGAAGGAATTCCCAAGCAGAGGCAGTTCGATCATATAACCAATCGCATCATCAAAGGGATAAAGTGGTCCGCGCTGATCAGATTCCTACTGGCACACTTTCTCAGAAATCTTAGAGGAGATCTACTTATAATTTTTCTTTTCAATTACTTGTAATTTAGCTCCTCGATCTCTTTTGTAAGTTTTCTCCTTTGCAAAATTAATAAAAAACAATATACATTATGCTTCAAATGTATTTCAATAACTTGTTTTTGTATTTATATAAGTTTTGAAAAATTGAATTTCCATTTAGAAGTTTGATTTTTGAAAAATACAGTTTTTGTTTTAAAGCAATTTTCATGTCTCAAATATAGTTCACATGTAGGTAATATGTGTTAATTTTTATCACACATATTTGTGCTACATTGTATTTACATAAATTATTTTTGTGAAAATTATTGAGATTTATTAAAATTAAATGGGCTTCAAAAGGTCATTTAAAAACGCCTTCGATATTGGTTTTAGGCTGCTGTCCGTCGATCGCATGGTCGACCAATGGTTAAGCCGGTTGACTGAGTGGTCGACCAATGTGTACCAACATGCACTGCCCATGAGAGTCAGGAGATCGACCGACCGACTGATTGACCGACTGTCCTGTAGAACTCTCGGGTGTCGGTCGACCAACAACACTCAATGAAAAAAAATATGACTGTTGGTGGTCGACTAACAGGTCTTTCTGACCTATATTTTAAGCTTAATGGCTAGTTTTTGGCTAGCCCTATATATAGGGGGTTTTGACCAATTTAGGAGACAATTTTAAGAGTTATTTTTCCTATATTCAACTGAGTTTTCAAACAAGTTTTTGGGCCTCAAAATCTACAACTTCACATTTATTTCAAAGTTTTTAGAAAATTAAAGAAAATAAGTTTGAGAATTCAAGTTTTAATTTTTTGATTTCTACATCATTCAAGAAGTTTTTCAGGTATTTTTTTTTGTGCTTATTTTTCAAAATCTTTGCTTTCTCAAAAGCTTGAGCTATTCATTACAAAATCTGTCCTCTCAAATCTTGTATTGTGAGAGATGTTGTTTCTGATCTTTGTGATCACCAAGTATTATAACTACACTTTTACTTTGTGCTTTGGCTTTGTGCCTTCCCTCTTGTGTAAAGGTGATTGCTTTGTGCATAGGCTTTGTGTCTTGGCTTTATGCCTCCTCTTGTGTAGAGGATTTAGTTTGTATCTTTCATAAAGTTCTTAGTGGAGAGAGTTGAAATCCTTCTAAGTGAAGGCAGGAACATAGAGCTTGGTGCTCGACCTCAAAATATATCCTTGAGTTTGCGTTTGACAATCTCTCTAAACTCTACTCTCTTTATATCTTACATTGTACTATTGTTCAATTATATATGCATGATATTGTTTATGTGCTCATATTTGTTATAATCGAGAGAGCTATTGAAGCACCTCAACTCTTGTGAAAGAGAAATTTTGAGGAGAAGTTTAGAGCCCTTCACTGAGAATTCGCCTTCACTTTTTGGATATTTATTATGGTAGTGTAAAAGTTTTTAATTATGTATTATTGATCATTAGATTAGCATTACACCTATTCACCCCCTCTAGGTGCACTGATTAGTCTCTAATTTTGCATAATTTTCATCACATTCTCATATTTATTTCATGTAAAATTTTACTAATAAAAACTTGCTTGCTTGATCCTAAGTCCATGGTGTGCAAATGAAGAAGAAGACCAAAATCACCATTTAATTGGTGATTAAGAGCCTACCAAATAGCATTGACTTTAGAGTGAAGATTTTATCAGCCCAGGGCATCAAATCGAAAATTCAAAAGTAAGGTGGACAGAAGACAGACTGGACGACGCACTGCCCAAAACTGGACGCGCACCGCCCTGCCTGGGCCGCGTTTCTGCGGCCCTTTGGGCGCGCGCCTGCGTTTTGGGCCACGTGCTTTCCACGTGGCCCCCTTTCCCCTGGTGCCTATAAATACCCCCCTGGGGTCTTCAATTTGAGCAGATCCAGAGTTAGAGCAAGTTTTTGTAATCTTGTTTTTAGGTTTGTAGTTATTGTTGTTCTTCTTCTTCTAGTTGTTGTTTTAGTCATTAGAGTGAAAGAGAGAGTGTGTAAGTGTAGTATTGGAAGAGTGACAAGCTAATACAAGTACCACTTCTCTTCCTTCTTTCCATTTACTTGTCTTTGTCATTTGCTTTTACTTCCTTGTTGTAGTGTAACTTTTTCTTTAACTTTTCTTTTCTTTTGTTTTCTTGGAGTGTAACTCCCTCTCTCCACTTCTTTTCCTTTGTTGTTTCTTTTACTTTTATGGCTAACTAACTTTTCATTAGCATGACTAACTAACTACTAATCCACTAATTTCTAACACTTGATTGATAACCCAAATGAGTCAATAATGTCAAACAAGCCTTATGCAAACAAGAGCTATGGCATCTTAAGACGAGGGTTCTAACTCTAATTTACCTACAAGTATTTACTTTCTTATACTTCATGTTTAATGAGTTTTGATGATTTATGAGCTGTGTACTTTACTTGTTATTGTAAGTTAGAGACTTTTCCTTTTAGCTTTGCCGATACCAATAGTGCACTCGAGTCTTCCCTTATTCTCGCCTTTTATCGGATCTTGATAAGGGAATGTCTGAGTTTTTGTCGTGTAAAGCTAAGTTTTAGGATGAACTTTCACTCAATTTCCACGTGAATAGTTCCAATGCAAAAGGTTTGTGTTCGCCTATGATTCATCGTGAGGCTATCTTCCAAAAGTTAGAAATTAGTGGGAGCACTTAGTAGAAAGTTAGCCATGCATTTTTACAACTAACAAAAAAATCACTTTTACAAACTACCAAAATATTTTCCAACAATTCTTCAAACAACTTGTTTCACTTTTCAATTCTTTATTTGGACATAAAGAACTTTCTTTCTTCTTGAACTTTGAAGCCGCATCAAGCTTCCATCGCTCTCCCTCCTTGTGGATACGACCCGTATAGCCACTTCGCTACTAGGAAGAATCGCAAAAGCAGTAACATCAACCCACACTTTCTTCTCTTATTTTAGTACTTGCTTTTTTGCCGATCAAATTTTGGCGTCGTTGCTAGGGAGGGAACGGCTTTATTGTTCACTACTAAAAATTATTCTTTTTGTGTGTAGGAGAAGTACCAAGGAGCTCACTCTCGCGGGAAACAAAAGAGGTGACCAAGGACATTGCGCGAGGACTCATTTGCCCTCGAAAAAATTCGTGTAAAAGCGAGTTTTTCCAATTGAAGTACTAACAAACTCATTTGCAGGGTTGCCGAAAGCCGCTAAAAAAATTTTTTTTTTTTTTTTGCTTTCTAAATTTAAGTTTCCTTGGATGCTTCGCCTTTATGCATGTGTAATAAATTCAACAGAAATTCACTTGTTGCTTAATTGAAATTTGGATTAGACTTTTGCATTTAGGGCACGTGTCTGTTTCAATTCATTTCAATTTCTATTGAAGAATGCTGGAGACAAGGTACGTGTGCATTCATATAGAATAGGACCAACATTTTGAAGTGATTTACTGCTTTGAGTGTTACCTTGTTGTGAATAAACTGCACACTTGCACAATTGACTTTAAGGGTAAAATTCAAATAAACAAGATAAGGTGGGGGTTTCATCACCCTTCCTTAGCCCAAAAATCATCTCCAAGTGCACTCACATTTTCCCAAGCCTTAACTAAAGGTCAATAGACGTTGGCCCTAGGAACATCTCGGACTCACTAAGAGATTAACCGAGGTTGGAAATTGTAAGAACTATACTCCTGCAAAATCGGTGTCTAAGGAAAGTGGATTGAGAGGTAAAGCCTCGAAAGCTCCGTGGTTGGTGTAATTAGGCCCGTGGCTCTGCCCGGATACCTCCCCCCGAGCTTTGCCCTTTCCTGACCGATTAGCTTGTAGTCGAGTTCCTGCAACAACCTTCCCAGGAGAATCGACTAGTTAGGAGTCGTCTAGGTCCAGGTACCTTAGACTAAGGTTTGTGGTTGTTTTTCTTTCTTTTGTTTGTTTTTAGTTCTTTTTCGATTGTTTGTTGTCTTCACGTTGGTTGTGGTGTGCTGCATGCAAGAGTGGGTAAGAGATCCGTTAACTTCCAGATTAATAAGAAATACTTCTCTACCCTTACATCCAGAACCGATGATGGCATCACTTCAGGATAGATTTTACCCGATCAGAACTTCACTTCCATCTTGCATAAAACTTCTGAAGCAAAACGACAATAATTTTGAGTTAAAGCCCCAATTCATTAACACTCTATTTCATGATTTAGACTCAGAGGACGCATACTTCTTTATTAGGGAATTTGAAGAAGTATACCTTAAGATGCGTATACCCCAACTAGGAGACGATGCCATTAGGGTACGTTTCATCCCTTTTTCCCTAAAGGACCTAACTAAGAAATGGTTGTCAGCTTGGCAGCAGATTCAGTCACGACCTGGGATGATTTCGTCAAGGTCTTCTTGAAGAAATTCTACCCAATTCACAAAATTGCCCTCATTAGGAAGAACATCATGAAGTTTAAACAAGACCCGTGCAAACCATTTTGGAGATACATTGAGCTATTCAAAGATCTCCTAGCTCAGTGCCCTCATCATGGCGTGGAGAAATGGCGAAAGTGCCAGATTCCCTATGATGGTCTAGATTATCAGACTAAGACCCTGTTAGAAACAATGTGTCAGGGAGGGTTCTTGCAGAAGGATGAGAATCAGGGTTGGGATTTATTTGAGGATTTAGCTGAGAAAACCTTGCATTGGGAGCCAGCCTTAGAAAAACTAGAAATTCACAATCTATAGCTTCAAGAGGAGGGCTCCTATCTTTAGAATCATCGATAGCTGCCGAGGCTAAGATTGCTACCCTAATGAGAAGGATAGAGGCTCTGAAAACAAAAGAGCCTGCCAGTGTCAACCAGATCAACCCACCACCAATTCACAATTCGGGTTGCTCATATTGTCAGGCACCAAATCATGTCTTTGAAGAGTGCCCTATTTTTCATGCCCAGCAAGTGCCACCGGAACACCTGAACGCGGCTTACTCACAGCCGCCTCATAAACCCCTACTCACAGACCTACAATCCCGTCTAGAGAAATCACCCCAATTTCTCCTGGGCCCTGAACAATCCTCCCAGGCCTAATTTTCTAACAACTTTCACCATCCTACTCCTCCACTAACTTTTCCCAGTCAAGCCCCAGCTTCCTCCTCCCAAGGCTCACCAATGGAAAAGAAAATCAGTAAATTGGAGGATAGCATAGAGGCTTTCATAAAATCCCAAGTTACTTTCATGCAGAACTAGGGACAAACTCTGAACAGTCATTCACAGGCCATATCGAGATTGGAGATGCAGATGAGCTAGTTAGCTAGCTCCCTAAGTGAAAGACCAAAAGGTACTTTACCTAGTCAGCCATTAGTTAACCCAAAAACCTCCAATCAAGCATATGAAATTCAGGATCCATCGATTAACCAGTGCAATGCTGTTCACACATTGCGATCTGGAAAGAAGGTAGACAACCAGGTTTACCAACAGAAAAGTCCAGTCCATCTCGATCCCACTCCTGCCTCCACCTCTGCTAGTTCCTCCCAATCCACTCCACAAACATCTGACAAGGACAAAGCTACTGAACAATTCATAAGCTTCTAGCACCCTTTCCAATAGGCTTAGGAACAACAATAAAAATATGCACATGGAGAAAATGCTAGAGATGTTCAACCAGGTCAAATTGAATGTGTCACTTCTTGACGTTATCTAACAAGTCCCGGCTTATGCTAAATTTCTTAAGGATATGTGTACGAAGAAGAGAAAGACCAATGTGCCCAAGAAAGTGTTCTTGGCCACTAATATAAGCGAAATTCTGTCTGGTCCCATTCCAGTGAAATACAAGGATCCCGGATGTCCCACCATTTCCTGCACCATAGGACAGACTGAAATCAGTAGAGCACTTCTTGACCTGGGAGCAAGTATCAACTTGCTACCTCTCTCAGTATACCAGCAACTTGGGTTGGGTGAGCTAAGCCCAACTCGAGTCACCATTCAGCTAGCTGACCGATCTGTGAAGATCCCTAAGGGGGAAATCACAGACGTCCTCATCCGGGTTAGGGATTTCATTTATCCCGTTGACTTCATTGTGCTTGAGACCCAACCTGTGTCCAATTTTAGGTCTCAAACTCCTGTCATCTTAGGGCGCCCATTCCTTGCTACAGCCAATGCCATAATCAACTGTAGGAACGGGTCCATGCGATTGACTTTTGGAGACATGACAAAGGAAGTCAATGTCTTCAATCTTGGAAGACAACCTAGGGATGTCAATGATCAGACATTTGAGGTCAATTCTATTGAAAACCTGACCAGTGAGCATGAGGAAAGTATGGAGATAAAAACTGAGGCAGAGTTTGATCTGGAGGCTGAGGATTTTAATCTAGACCAGATCGTAGATTCAGCAGTGGATTGGGTGTCAAACCTAAGTGTACCCCATCCTAGGATTGAAAGCCCAGAGATTGCCTCCAATAAAGCAACACCTTTCCTAGAGCTTAAAGCCTTGCCTGAATACCTCAAGTACGCCTACCTGGGCGGAAAGGACACCTTGCCAGTCATCATAGCATCACACCTGACTGAGCAATAAGAGGACAGCTTAATGTCTATTCTGAAAAGACATAGGGAAGCCATTGGATGGACGATGAAGGACATCAAGGGAATAAGTCCAGCCATAGTACAACACAGAATTCATTTAGTCGATGAAGCAACCCCTAGGAGGGGCCCACAACGCAGGCTTAACCCTCTCATGCAAGATGCAGTTAAGGCTGAAATTCTAAAACTATTAGATAATGGGATAATTTATCCCATTTTTGATAGTCAATGGGTTAGCCCTGTTCATGCGGTCCCAAAGAAGGCTGGCTTTACGGTGTTAGAAAATAAGGAAAAAGAGTTGGTACAAACAAGATTGCCTACCAAGGTTCGTGTTTGTATCGACTACAGGAAGTTGAATGCAGCTACCTGTAAAGACCACTTCCGCTACCCTTCATCGACCAAATGCTTGAGCATTTGGCTGGACATGAGTACTAATGCTTCCTAGATGGGTACTCGGGATACAATCAAATCCCCATTGCTACAGAAGACCAGGAAAAGATGACGTTTACCTACCCGTTCGGAACCTTTGCTTATCGGCGCATGCCTTTTGGATTGTGCAATGCTCCTGCAACGTTCCAACGGTGCATGCTTAATTTGTTCTCTGACATGGTGGAACGTTTTCTTGAGATTTTCATGGATGACTTCTCCATCTACGGAGATTCATTTGATCAGTGTCTTCATCACCTAGAGTTAGTGCTACAAAAATGCATTGAGAAGACCTAACTCTAAACTGGGAAAATGTCACTTCATGGTGATACAGGGGATTGTCTTAGGCCATGGGATTTCGAGGAGAGGCATAGAAGTAGATAAGGCTAAGGTAGAAGTGATTGCTAAATTTTCACCACCCAAAAGCATCAAGGATATTAGATCCTTTCTAGGGCATGCTGGGTTCTACCGACGGTTCATTAAGGATTTTAGCAAAATCGCTAGACCCTTAACCAACCTACTCGGTAAGGACGTGCCCTTTGGTTTCAACGATGAGTGTTTTAAATCATGGGGAAAGCTTAAGCAAGAACTTATCTCTGCGCCTATCATTTCTGCTCCTAATTGGACCCAGCCATTTGAAACCATGTGTGATGCATCTGATTTTGCTATTGGCGCTGTTCTAGGACAGCGCATAGATAATAGGTAATACGTGATTTACTATTCGAGTAGGACCTTGAATGACGCCCAACAGAATTATACAGCGACTGAGAAGGAATTCTTAGCCGTTGTCTTTGAGTTAGAGAAGTTCCGGCCTACTTTTAGGTTCAAAGACGGTGATTTTTACGGATCACTCGGCTCTGAAATACCTCATGACCAAGAAGGAAGCAAAAGTCCGATTGATTCGGTGGATCCTTTTGCTTCAAGAATTTGACTTAGAAATCCGGGATAAACAAGGTATAGAAAATGTGGTCGGTGATCATCTCTTACTAATTCCGAATGCACCAACCATCCAAGCTCCTATCAACGAGGATTTCCCAGACGAGCACATCCTAGTCATTCTTAAGGAACCCTGGTATGCGGACATTGTTAATTACCTGGCCACGGGACAATTACCCGCTGACTGGACAAAGCAAGACCAAGACCGCTTCTTTGCCCAAGTACGGTACTTCTTCTGGAAAGAACCGTATCTTTTAAGTATTGTCCCGACCAAATTATTAGACGGTGCATGCCAGAGGAGGAACAGAGGAGTGTGCTCAACTTTTGCCATGACCTTGCATGCGGAGGATACTTCGTTCCCCGCAAGACTACAGAGAAGGTTCTACAAAGTGGGTTCTACTGGCCCACTTTGTTCAAAGACTCATATCATTTTTGCAAGTCATGCGCAAATTGTCAGAAAATTGGGAAAATTTCAAGAAGAGACATGATGCCCTAAACCTGATCCTTGAAGTTGAAATTTTTAATGTATGGGGTATCGATTTCATGGGGCTTTTCCCAATTCCTTCGGTAATCAATTCATTTTGGTTGCTGTACATTATGTCTCTAAGTGGGTAGAAGCTGTGCCAACTAAGAAGAATGACAACAAAGTGGTTGTCAAATTTCTCAAAGAGAACATCTTCTCCCTATTTGGCACCCCCAGAGCAATAATTAGTGATAATGGATCACATTTCTGCAACAAAGTTTTTGAAGCTCTGATGCGAAAATATTCCATCAATCACAAGTTATCTACTCCGTATCATCCCCAGACAAATGGGCAGGTTGAGCTCACCAACCGACAGATCAAGCTCATTCTGAAAAAGACTGTCGGACAAAACAAAAAGCATTGGTCGGTTAAGCTCAATGATGCATTGTGGGCTTACCGCACTGCTTTTAAGACAGTTCTGGGGATGTCTCTTTATAGAATCCTGTTTGAAAAAGCCTGTCATCTGCCAGTAGAGTTAGAACACTGGGCCTTCTGGGCCATTAAGCAACTCAACTTTGATCTGACCAAGGCCAGTGAACTTAAGAGACTGCAGATTTCAGAATTAGAGGAGATACGGAATAAAGCCTATGAGAATGCCCGAATCACCAAGAGCAGAACTAAACTTTTACATGATCAAATCATAATCCGGAAAAACTTTGCACCGGGAGATAGGGTTCTGCTGTATAACTCTAGGCTATATATTTTCGCGGGGAAGCTGAAAACTCGTTGGTCAGGACCATTCATTGTGTGCACTGTTTTCCCACACGGTGTTGTGCTTATTGCAGACCCTAAGAACAACACATAATTTAAAGTCAATGGGCAAAAACTGAAGCCCTTCTTGACCACTGAGCCTATGACTCCGGATGATAGTGTGCTGACTCTTTTTGCGCCGTCATACACCTAACCACAACAAATAAATAAACAAAAAAAAAAACTTGTTTATATGCTTATCCCTTCTACATTTTTTTAGCCTATTCGTACTTGCCGGCCCGAGACCACGAAGACGGTGACCTCATTTCTTCCCTCTATTTATTGCATTCACATTTGCATATGCATTCATTGAGGATAATGCATTAGATAGGTGTGGGGGGTTCTAACACTTTTTCTTTTTCCTTTTATTCTTTCTTTCAAAAAAAACTCTCCAGATTGAAAAGAAATTTCATACTCTTTGTAAAAATATCAAAAGATTGTAGGAGTTACGGGAACCTTATTAATGAATCTTTATTTTTGCTTAAGTAAACAAGAAAGAGTGGTTTAATTAAAAAGTTAGGAGGGATAAGAAAAATAACTCATACCGTTTATTTAGCCTTAGTAGAATATGCATAACCCACACACACATGCTTGAGATTTAGAGACACAACTCTGAAAAAAAAAAAAAGAAAAAGAAAAAGCTGGATAATTGTGCCTCAAGATGCATGATTACTCACGCTAAAAAAAATCCTATATACAATAATGTATAAATAAATCTTGATTTCGTGGCCTACTCCACTTGCATATTTGACCTGAAGGGTGTTTTTTCACCTGGTGCCCTAAGACCATCTGGTTTGGGAGTTATCGGTTTGATATGTGTTACAAAAGTGTAAGTAGAAAACTTAATGGAATCAAGAATAATAAGTAAATAGTAATAAAATTAAATGATATTCAAATTTGAGTTGAAAAATCTCAAGCACATCACACTTACAAATTATGCATATCTATCTAAAGCAAAATAATAAGAATGAGTTAGAAGTACAAGATTATTTCTAAATTTAAAGATAAATCATAGATTCTTCATTTATGAAGGCTAAAATATAAGAGGACTTATAAGGGTTAAACCTAATTCTTATATCATTCGGTCATTTTTTACTTAGATGATTGAAAGTTCTTTTTAATAAAAAAAATATCTTTCTAACAACTAACTTCTTTTCTTTACTTATTGGATTTTGTGGGTGCAATCCGCTGAAAACCATCAGGAGACAACACTCCTCCTCTAGGCGAAACCTCGAGGTTTAACGGCTTGTTGCACATGCTCAGTGCAATCGCGTCACCTGCGAAAGTGGTATAATAATGTTCTCATTTTTGTTTTTCTCGAGATGAGCAAAAAGATAAGTGTGGGGGTGTGATTAGTCTCTAATTTTGCATAATTTTCATCACATTCTCATATTTATTTCATGTAAAATTTTGCTAATAAAACCTTGCTTGCTTGATCCTAGGTCCATGTGTAAATGAAGAAGAAGACCTAAATCACCATTTAATTGGTGATTAAGAGCCTAAGTAGCTATTGACTTTAAAGTGAAGATTTTGTCAGCACAGGGTATCAAATCGAAAATCCAGGAGTCAGGTGGACAGAAGACAAACTGGACGGCGTACTGCCCAAAACTGGGCGCTCGCCGCCCTGCCTAGGCCGTGGAAACGCGGTCCTGGCCGCGTTTCCACCACCCTTTGGGCGCGCACGCCTGCGTTTTGGGCCACGTGCTTCCCACGTGGCCCCTTTCCCCTGGTGTCTATAAATACCCCCCTGAGGTCTTCAGTTTGAGCAGATCCAGAGTTAGAGCAAGTTTTTGTAATCTTATTTTTAGCTTTGTAGTTGTTGTTGTTCTTCTTCTTCTAGTTGTTATTTTAGCCATTAGAGTGAAAGAGAGAGTGTGTAAGTGTTGCATTGGAAGGGTGACAAGCTAATACAAGTACTACTTCTCTTCCTTCTTTCCATTTACTTGTCTTTGCCATTTGCTTTTACTTCCTTGTTATAGTGTAACTTCCTTTCTTTAACTTTTCTTTTCTTTTATTTCTTGTAGTGTAACTCCCTCTCTCCACTTCTTTTCCTTTGTTGTTTCTTTTACTTTTATGGCTAACTAACTTTTCATTAGCATGGCTAACTAACTACTAACCCACTAATTTCTAACACTTGATTGATAACCCAAATGAATCAATAGTGTCAAACAAGCCTTATGCAAACAAGAGCTATGGCATCTTAAGACGAGGGTTCTAACTCTAATTTACTTTCTTATACTTCATGTTTAATAAGTTTTGATGATTTATGAGTTGTGTACTTTACTTGTTATTATAAGTTAGAGACTTTCCTTTAATATTGTCGATACCAATAGTGCACTCAAGTCTTCCCTTATTCTTGCCTTCTATCGGATCTTGATAAGGGAATGTCCGAGTTTTTGTCGTGTAAAGCTAAGTTTTAGGATGAACTTTCACTCGATTTCCACGTGAATAGTTCCAATGCAAAAGGTTTGTGTTCGCCTATGATCCATCGTGAGGCTATCTTCCAAAAGTTAGAAATTAGTGGGAGCACTTAGTAGAAAGTTAGCCATGCATTTTTACAACTAAGAAAAAAATCACTTTTACAAACCACCAAAGTATTTTCTAATAATTCTTCAAACAACTTGTTTTCACTTTTCAATTCTTTATTTGAACATAAAGAACTTTCTTTCTTCTTGAACTTTGAAGCCGCATCAAGCTTCCATCGCCTCCCTCCTTGTGGATACGACCCGTATAGCCACTTCGCTACTACGGAAGAATCGCAAAAGCAGCAACATCAACCTACACTTCCTTCTCTTATTTTAGTACTTGCTTTTTACCGATCATGCACTTTCAATTGATATTAGAGCTAGTACTCCTGATATTCGATTTAACAACTTAGGAGTGATCCTAGTTTGATAATCATATACTTGATATACACATTCATATTTGCTTCACATACTCATGGATTATCTTGCTCCACCTATGTTTGATGTTTCTAATATTGACGTCTGAAAATTTAAAATGAGTTCATATCTTAAAACCATAGGATTACATGTTTTTAATTCTGTGTTATTGATTATTAGATTAACACTACACCTATTCATCCCTCTCTGGGTGTACTTTCAATGGTATCAGAGCTAGTGCTCCTGATATTCGATTTAACAACCTAGGAGTGATCCTGTATTCACATACTTGATTTACATATTCATATTTGATTCACACACTCATGGATTATCTTGCTCCACCTATGTCTGATGTTTCAAATATTAACATGTGAAAATTTAAAATGAGTTCATATCTTAAAGCCTTAAGATTACATGTTTATCTTCCACCACTAAGAAATCATATATTGAAACTGGCAAATACTTAGAGGCTAATGCACAAGGCTTGATTGCACTAAAGAAAACTCTAAACAATGATTATGTTTCAAGGGTTGCTAATAGTGATTCCATTTTTGTAGTATGGAACACGTTGATTTCTTTTGAAGAACAAGCTTCAAATGATGCAGAGAGAGTCTACAGAAGATAGTTCTGACCAAGCTTGCTTTATGGTCCAAGATAATTACTCCCTTGAGGTAATCTCGGAATCCAATCTTGATGATTGTGCCAATACATACAATGATAATGATAGTATGGATGCACATCTATTGAATAAAGAGCTTTTCATATTTTGTGAAAACTTGTTAGAAAATATAAATTGTTAAAAAATATGAGTTTAAAAAAGAATAAAGAAAATGAGTTTTTATCTTCAAGGTTAGATTGTATTTTGAAATAAAAAAGAGATTTCAAATAAAAATGATTCTTTATCTTCAAAAATTGATCTTGCTTCAAAAGAGAAGGATATTGTTTTAAAGAAAAATAATGTTATTGTTGGCCCAAAGGCCCATCACTCTAGTTTTGATGATGATAACTCATGTAGTTATAGTTTACTAATAATCTTGTGATATTTAATTTCAGATACTTAATTAAGATATTAGTAGGTGATTAGCTTCAACAAATTAGTTTTGGAGCTTTCATATGTTGATTCAAGAGCTCGAGTGTCAAAGATCGCATCTAGTACTCGGTTGGAGTCAAGCTCGTTGGATCGCGTTTGGATCGAGTCGACTTGGAGAAGAAGTTCTACAAGAAGATTTCGGTTTGTATTTAGTATGTTTAGATCATTGTAAAGATTAGATAATATTGATATGCTTGAATTCACATACACAGTTTAAAGTTTATTGAATTTAGTTTTTGGTTTAACCAGATTTTTGATTTCATGTAAAAAACATAGATATAATATCTTTTATGTATAATGGATTCTATCCATATACAATATGCTTCAAAGTTGTCTCAATATCATGTTTTTGTATTTACATGAGTTTTGGAGAAAACAGTTTTCCATTTCGAAACTCCAAGTTTTGAAAAATACCGATTTTGTGTTTAAGTCAAATTTCAACATCACAAAAATGGTTCAAATAGTTTGTAATATGTGTTGAATTTTAGTCACACATATTTGTATTTCAAAAATCTACTAAGAACTTATTTTTATAGAATTTATGTGATTTTATGAGATTTAATTGAAGATAAAAAGATAAGTTTTCAATACCCAAATCCCTAGCCAGACTACTCTGGCGGTCGACCGGGCCGTAGACCAGACCAGGAGTCGGTCGACCATCACGGTCGACCGATGTACACGAAGACGTGCACATGGCCAACCAGCTCGGCCTGTCAACCGCACGGTCGACTGACTGAAAGTACCCCACTCTTGGGTAAGGGCCAGTCGACCGGGCGGTCGACCATTGGCTTTGGACTGGTCGACCGGGTGGTCGACTGGAAGGGCAATTCTGCCCTTTCCAGAATGCCAACGAGCAGAATTTTTGAAGGCTATAAATATGCCTTCTCTTGAGTTGTTTTAAAAAAATTTAGAGAGCAATTTTTCTCACATTTACAAGGGTTTAACAACAAGTTTTTAAAAGAGTTTTGGGCTTAAAGATGTGGATTTACATAATAATCAAGTTTATGTTTATCATGTTGATTTATGTTTGTTTTGTGCTTCATGATTTGATTACATGTTTAAATGTTAGTTTCATTAAGACTAGGTATATACTTGTACATAGCGTGGGCCATAAATTAATCTATATATGTTTGTGCTTGAATGCTTATCTGTACCCATTAGATGTGCTAGTATAGTCTAGTTTTGATGATTCATGCATTTGACTTGTATTCCTATTTTATCCATATTTTCATGTTTATATGTTTAACATCATGTACATGTCCATCTTGTCTAAATTATTGATTATACATATACATCATTTGAGCCACGTGCCTTCATGCATATCCATTTGTGGACTCATTATGTTTTGGATATGTATGTATACTTTAGTTTATACTTGACATACATATGCCTTGAAGAAATCGAGTTTTGATGATTTTCATGTTTAAAGGAATTTTGAGCTTGAATGTCTATTTTCATGATTATTTGTGTCACATAACACTTGTTCACTCACCTCTTTTAAATATTTCTCATGATTGTGTTTTCATGAGTATAATATGAGCTTTATAGATTTGAATGTTATTAGTGATCATGTGATTTACATAGTTTCATGAAAAATATTTTTGTTTTATTCCTTACTTAAAGGATTTCATACTAGTTTAGAAGTTTTTCCATTTAACTAGTTCGGATTCTTTGGTGTGGTAGAGTTTTCAAATTTACTATATTTTTCAAACCTATTTTTGAAAACCCCTACCTTCTAAGGGCAGTTGGATGGGAGATCATGCTCATGTATGCTTTATAGTGAAAATTATTTTAAACTTGAACATGAATGGGTGGTAGGAAATATGAGATATACACTTGATATTATTGTTGTTTCAATTGATATCAATATTAACATTTTTGTATACTCATATATATTTTTATGTATGTATGCATACTCTTCAAATAGTATCAATTTCGATTGGTATCTAAATTTTCATACATATATATGTTTATGCTAAAACTTGAATTTTTTTAATATCATGTTTCAATTGATTAGTTTTTCAATTGGTATGCTAATACAAGCTTTTGCATAAGTTCAATTGGTATTTCATAAAGGGGGAGAAAACTCATATTTTATCTTTCAATTGGTATTTTGTTTACTCTAGATTTTCACTCCCTTACTTTATGATAGAAAATGAATTAAAAAAGTGTAGAATATTATAATTTCAATTGGTATCATATGCTTAAAAAGAATAATACTCTTTATTGAATTCAAGATGTTTATTTGAATGTTTTTAATTGGTATCAAGATGCTTTTGCTTCTTAAATTGGTATCAATGAGTATATGTTTATTTTCATTTGGTATCTAAATGTACTACTTTGACACATTTTTTTTAATTGGTATCAAAATTTGTTTTATTGAGAAAATTCGAAATGTTTTAATAAGAAATATGAAAAAAAATGTTTTGATTTATATTGCATATATGCAAGGGGAGCTTAACATCTCTTCTACATATAGATTCTTGTTGAGTGTATCTTATATTGAGGAGCTTGACAACTCTTCTTTATGCGATACACGTGTGCAGGGAGAGCTTCACATCTCTTCTTATGCATTGCATATTATATATTATGTGAATTAGGGCTTGTCATCCTTTCTTCATGTAATGCATATATGTAGGGAAGTTAACTTAGCGTCTTTCTCTTCATGAATGTATATCGCATATATTCTTATTATTGATTTGTTTGTTGTCACCCCTTATTTACATCATTTTTGTTTTTAGACAAAAAGGGGGAGAACATTGAATTTATTGTTTTTAACCCTTTGTTGATTCTTTGGTTCGAACAAAAAGGGGGAGAAGAAATTATTGATTTGTTTTACTTTAACCCCTTGTGGATGATTGACAAAAGGGGGAGAAGTATTTGAGTTTATATGTATGTTTTTATATGCATGTTTTGTTTTATTTATTAGTTTGTCGTTTAATTGTTTAATTGGTATCAAGAGCATTATTCAAGAGCATATTTTTGTATTTGGTATCTTGTTTTATGCATGTCTATGCATACACGTTTATGTGCGTCATTGTCATATTCTTATGTTTCTTCCTATGCATGAGTTAAGGGGGAGCTTCCTTGAAGCTTAACTTTAATCCATGCATATATAACTCCATGAGTTTTGTCATCATCAAAAAGGGGAGATTGTTGGCCGAAAGGCCTCCCACTCTAGTTTTGATGATGATTAACTCATGTAGTTATGTTTACTAATAATCTTGTGATTTTAGTTTCAGATCATTAATCAAGATATTAGTTGGTGATTAGTTTCAATAAAGGATTTTGGAAGCTTTTACATGGTGATTCCAGAGCCCGAGCATCAAGATCATACATTGCACTCGTTGGAGTCAAGCTCGGTGGATCACGTTTTGGATCGAGTCGACTTGAAGACGGAGTTCATCAAGAAGACTTAGGTATACATAGATTAGTTTAGTGTGTTTTAGATCCATGTGTAAAGATTAGATAGTTGATATGCTCAAGTGCACAATACACACACGTTTTATGTTTGGATATTGGTTTTTCGGTTTTTGGTTAACCGATATTTGTTTTCATGAATAGTAGATCAAAATAAGTTTAAATTGGTTTATGTATAGTAGATTCATTCTATATACATGGATGCTTAACTTCCTAGATAAACTGATTTTGACTTAACTATTCATGTGTTTTATGTTTTGGTATTTTAACAAAACATTATTTTTGGAATTAAAGACAAAAATGAATGATATATATATATATATATATATATATATATATATATATATATATATATATATATATGTTTCATGTATATTGGACTTGTGTCCATATGCAACATGCTTTATAATGATTAAGTATCATGTTTTTGTATTTGGATATGTTTTGGACAAAGTTTATTTGAAAAATCAAAGTTTGGAAAAAAACAGTTTTTGGTTTTTGATAAAATTTGTAAGACACAAAAATGGTTCAAAATATTTTATTTTTGTGTTGTAATTTTTATCACATGTTTATATGTCAATGAAAAATGATAAAACTATTTTTGTGAAATTTTAAAAGATTTATGGGATTTATTAGAATATTTTTAAACAAGTTTTTCTGACCTAAATTATTGCCTGTCAGGCTCTGGCGGTCGACCGGATTCCAGAGTCGGTCGACCGCTCGGTCGACCGACGTGCACAGACCTGTGCACGTTGGCAAGGCACAGGGCTCAGTCGACCGGTCGGTCGACTGGCCAGAGAGCTTTGCTCTCTGAAAAATTTTGGTCGACCGAATGGTCGATCGCTGGCGCCCAACGGTCATATTTTTGACCGTTGGAGGTCGACCGCCAGCCGTCACAGACTGAAAAATCAGCCTAACGGCTAGTTTGGGTTTTGGGGCTATATATACCCCTTTGATTGTGGTTTTCTCTAAGATTTTGACGAGCAAAAAATTCCTACTTTCTTGGTGTTTAAAACAAGTTTTTCAAAAGAGTTTTTGTGCCAAAAGATCCATCTTATTTGTTTTAAAGTGTTTTTTTATTTTCAAAGAAAATAGGTTTTGGTAATTAGTTTCTTGTTCTTAATTTCTATATTCATTTGGTATTTTTCCCAAGAGATTTTCTTTGATCAAAACACTTTGTTTTTCCACGCTTGAGCTATCTTCTATCCTATTCTATTAGGATTATTTATTTGTGGGAAAAAGAGATTGTTTGTGGTTGAGATATACTACTTGTTGTAAAAACCCTTTCTTTGTGGGTGCTCCCTCTTTGGTAGAGGTTGAGGTTGTGGTTTACTCCCTTTAGTGTGAGGTGGAGTTGGTTGGTATTTGTATCCCTCTTCGGTAGAGGTGGATTGTGCTTGTATCCCTCTTCAGTAGAGGTGGATTTGGTGGAGTTCGGTACTCCGGTCTTCGGTCGACCATTTGTATTGCCTCGGTGGAGGTTGTATTGGTTGAGAGAGGAGTTCGGTACTCCTAGTGGATTGGAAATCCTTCTCGGTAAAGGCGGGGACGTAGAGCTCGGTGTTCGAAGTTTAAAACACATCTTCTTGTTTGCGTTTGATCAATTGACTCTCTCTTTACTTTGTGTTGTGCATCATTCATAGCATCATTCATATCATATTTGCTTGTGTTGTGTCTTGTATCTCTCATATTGCTATATATCCATTATATGCTTGGTTTGTGTTGTGTGCCTCACTTGTACTTAACCACGAGAGCTTCATATAGCACCTCAACTCTTATTCAGAGGAATCAAGAGGAGTTAGTCCAGAGCCCTTCACGGGGAATTCGGCTACACTCGTTGGTTGTATTAAGTGTGTTGCAAATTAGTTTTAGCTTCCGCATTTAGTTTCTAGATTAGCCATATCACCTATTCACCCCCTATAGGTTTTTTCAATTGGTATCAGAGCCTCCGCTCTTGATACTTAGGTTTACCCACCTAGGAGTGAGATCTTGGCTAGCTAATCTATCATTTGCATTTGCACATATATTTGTTTGCACACATATAGTTTATACCCATGGACTTCATGAACCCACCTATGTTTGACCCTTCCAACATTGTTGTTTGGAAGACTAGGATGTCCATTTACCTAAAAACCCTAGGCTTGCATGTTTTCCTTGCCGCTACCAAGAAATGTTATCTCGGTAACTGCAATCATATAGGGGCCAATGCATAAGCCCTGAGGCTATTAGAAGCACGCTATCTAAAGACTATCTTTTACTTGTTTCTAACTTTGATTCCGCCTTTGCAATGTGGAACAAGTTGACCACCTCCACCTCCAAGCTTCAAATGCAAATCCAACCGGAGGAATCTAGCGGAGAATCCGAGTCACAATGCTTCACGGTCCAAGGGAATGACTCCCTTGAGGTATATTCGGAATCTCAACTAGATAGTGATGACGCTAGTTCTTCATGTGATGATCATATTGATGCCAATGCCTTGAATGAAGAACTATCCATTATATGTGAAAAATTAGAAAAATATAATCTTTTGAAAAAGAAGAGTTTTGAATTAAAATATGAAAACAAGGTTTTATGTTCAAAGTTTGATTTGATTTTGCAAGAGAAAGAGGAGATTTCTAATGAAAGAGATTCATTGAAATCTAAGCTTGAACTTTCTTTAAAAGAAAATGAATTTTGAAAAATAAAAATGATTGTGAAATAATTTTGAGGAAAAATGAAAAATTGTCTTCAAAGTTGATTTTGTAGTAAAAGAAAATGATTCTTTGAAAAATAAAATAATTTCAATTTCAAATGATTTAGAAACTTGTTTAAAGAAAAATGAATCTTTGAAAAATAATATTGATTCTCATGTTTGCCATGCTAGGATAGCTTCACCTAGTTCATCCATTGCAAGCCACATCTCTTCTTTAATTGAAAATGATATATCCATGCTTAAGAAGAGTGTAGATTGTTTGGGCTCCGCTTTGAGCTAATGTGTTTCGAGTCATACACATTTGGAATCTTTGTTCGAAAGAAACAAGTTCCATCTATGCATGTACACCCTCCACGGCATACACATGCTACTCACGAGCACCACCATCACACCATGTATGTTCATGTGTACACTTGTACACATTGTGGACATAAGGGCCACCTTGCTAAATTTTGTTTTGATCGTATACATGTTTCTAATTTAGCAAATAAGTTTGTTTGGGTTAGAAAAGATGCTAACCCCCATGGACCCAAAATGTTGTGGGTACCAAAGACCACCCCTATTGTATTTGATGTAGGTGTGGGCTCTCGCATAACGTGAGAGTATAGGTACCTTGGAGTGGATGCGTTCCGAGCTTCATGTGGACTATTTGGATGCATCACTTTTAAGGGATGTTTGGTGGGAGGACCACCTTGGTTTGGACAACTAGATAGGTGCCTTCATCAGTTTTGGTATCGATCTCTAACTACTGTTTTTATTTACATGCTTTCACATTATTGATTTATAGCATGTCATATTTTATTGTTCATTATGCTTATGCCATGTTCATTAGATTAGTAATATACATGTTAGTTATTTGAGACACCCATGTTTTATATGGATCTATATCTATGTGTTCTCACTTTATTTTTAACTAATATGTATGTCCTAAATCTAATGCACATGCATATACATAATGATCATATGGATGTTTGTGATGTTTTGTTTTGATGCTTCATGTTTTGATATTTATAGTTTATTATGTTATATGCCATTATTATTAGATCATTAACATGCATGTTTAGTTTTTGAGATCACCCTTGTTTATAAGGACCCATATGTTGTGTTCTCGTATATGTTTAGCTATCATGTTTATCATAACTCTAATAACATGTGGATTTACATAATAATCATGTTTATGTTTATCATGTTGATTTATGTTTGTTTTGTGCTTCATGATTTGATTACATGTTTAAATGTTAATTTTCATTAAGACTAGGTATATACTTGTAAATAGAGTGGGCCACAAATAAATCTATATATGTTTGTACTTGAATGCTTATTTGTACCCATTAGATGTGCTAGTATAGTCTAGTTTTGATGATTCATGCATTTGATTTGTATTCCTATTTTATCTATGTTTTCATGTTTATATATTTAACTTCATGTATATGTCCATCTTGTCTAAATTATTGATTATACATATACATCCTTTGAGCCACGTGCCTTCATGCATATCCATTTGTGGACTCGTTATGTTTAGGATATGTATGTATACTTTAGTTTATACTTGACATGCATATGCCTTGAAGAAATTGAGTTTTAATGATTTCATGTTTAAAGGAATTTGAGCTTGAATGTCTATTTTCATGATTATTTGTGTCACATAACACTTGTTCACTCACCTCTTTTAAATGTTTCTCATGATTGTGTTTTCATGAGTATAATATGAGCTTTATGGATTTTGAGTGTTATTAGTGATCATGTGATTTACATAGTTTCATGAAAAATATTTTTGTTTTATTCCTTACTTGAAGGATTTCATACTAGTTTAGAAGTTGTTCCATTTAACTAATTCGGATTCTTCGGTTTGGTAGAGTTTTCAAATATACTATATTTTTCAAACTTATTTTTGAAAACCCCTACCTCCAAGGGCGGTTGGATGGGAGATCATACTCATGTATGCTTTATAGTGAAAATCATTTTAAACTTGAACATGAATGGGTGGTAGGAAATATAAGATATACACTTGATATTATTGTTGTTTCAATTGGTATCATTAAATTTTTTTTCAATTGGTATCAATATTGACATTTTTGTATACTCATATATATTTTTATGTATGTATGCATACTCTTCAAATAGTATCAATTTTGATTGGTTTCTAAATTTTTCATACATATATATGTTTATGCTAAAGCTTGAATTTTTTTAATATCATATTTTAATTGATTAGTTTTTCAATTGGGATGCTAATACAAGCTTTTGCATAATTTCAATTGGTATTTCATAAAGGGAGAGAAAACTCATATTTTATCTTTCAATTAGTATTTTGCTTACTCTAGATTTTCACTCCCTTACTTTATGATAGAAAATGAATTAAAAAAGTGTAGAATATTATAATTTCAATTGGTATCATATGCTTAAAAAGAATAATACTCTTTATTGAATTCAAGATGTTTATTTGAATATTTTTAATTGGTATCAAGATACTTTTGCTTCTTAAATTGGTATCAATATTTATTTGTTTACTTTCATTTGGTATCTAAATGTACTACTTTGACACATTTTTTTTAATTGGTATCAAAATTTGTTTTATTGAGAAAATTCAAAATGTTTTAATAAGAAATATGGGAAAAATGTTTTGATTTATATTGCATATATGCAAGGGGAGCTTAACATCTCTTTTACATATAGATTCATGTTGAGTGTATCTTATATTGAGGAGCTTGACAACTCTTCTTTATACGATACACGTGTGTAGGGGGAGCTTCACATCTCTTCTTATGCATTGCATATTATATGTTATGTGAATTAGGGCTTGTCATCCTTTCTTCATGTAATGCATATATGTAGGGAAGTTAACTTAGCGTCTTCCTCTTCATGAATGTATATCGCTTATATTCTTATTAATTATTTGTTTGTTGTCACCCCTTATTTACATCGTTTTGTTTTTAGACAAAAAGGGGGAGAACATTGCATTTATTATTTTTAACCCCTTTGTTGATTCTTTGGTTCGAACAAAAAAGGGGAGAAGAATTTATTGATTTGTTTTTACTTTGACCCCTTGTTGATGATTGAAAAAAAAGGAGAGAAGTATTTGAGTTTATATGTATGTTTTTATATGCATGTTTTGTTTTATTTATTAGTTTGTCGTTTAATTGTTTAATTGGTATCAAGAGCATTATTCAAGAGCATATTTTTATATTTGGTATCTTGTTTTATGCATGTCATGTATACATGTTTACGTGCTTCATTGCCATATTCATATGTTTCGTCCTATGCATGAGTTAAGGGGGAGTTTCCTTGAAGCTTAACTTTAATCCATGCATATATAACTCCATGAGTTTTGTCATCATCAAAAAGGGGGAGATTGTTGGCCCAAAGGCCTCCCACTCTAGTTTTGATGATGATTAACTCATTAATTATGTTTACTAATAATCTTGTGATTTTAGTTTAAGATCATTAATCAAGATATTAGTTGGTGATTAGCTTCAACAAAGGATTTTGGAAGCTTTCACATGGTGATTCCAGAGTCCGAGCATCAAGATCATACATTGCACTCGTTGGAGTCAAGCTCGGTGGATCATGTTTTGGATCGAGTCGACTTGAAGACGGAGTTCATCAAGAAGACTTAGGTATCCATAGTTTAGTTTAGTGTGTTTTAGATCCATGTGTAAAGATTAGATAGTTGATATGCTCAAGTGCACAATACACACACGTTTTATGTTTGGATATTGGTTTTTCGGTTTTGGTTTAACTGATATTGTTTTCATGAATAGTAGATCAAAACAAGTTTAAATTGGTTTATGTATAGTAGATTCATTCTATATACATGCATGCGTAACTTCCTAGACAAACTTATTTTGTCTTAACTATTCATGTGTTTTATGTTTTGGTATTTTAACAAAACATTATTTTGGAATTAAAGACAAAAACAATGATATATATATATATATATATATATATATATATATATATATATATATATATATATATATATATATATATATATATATATATATATATATATATATATATATATATATATATATATATATATCATGTATATTGGACTTATGTCCATATGCAACACGCTTTATAATGATTAAGTATCATGTTTTTGTATTTGCATATGTTTTGGACAAAGTTTATTTGAAAAATTAAAGTTTGAAAAAATACAGTTTTTGGTTTTTGATAAAATTTGTAAGACACAAAAATGGTTCAAAATATTTGATTTTTGTGTTGTAATTTTTATCACATGTTTATATGTCAATGAAAAATTATAAAACATTTTTTGCGGAATTTAGAAGATATATGGGATTTATTAGAATATTTTTAAACAAGTTTTTCTGACCCAAATTATTGCCTGTCAGGCTCTGGCGGTCGACCGGTTCGGTCGACGGATTCCAGAGTCGGTCGACCGCTCGGTCGACCGATGTGCACAGACCTGTGCACGTTGGCCAGGCACAAGGCTCAGTCGACCGGTCGGTCGACCGGCCAGAGAGCTTTTGCTCTCTGGAAAATTTCGGTCGACCAGACGGTCGACTGCTGGCGCCCAACGGTCATATTTTTGACCATTGGCGGTCGACCGGGCGGTTGACCGCCAGCCGTCACAGGCTGAAAAATCAGCCTAACGGATAATTTGGGTTTTGGGGCTATATATACCCCATTTGATTATGGTTTTCTCTAAGATTTTGAAGAGCAAAAAATTCCTACTTTCTTGTTGTTTAAAACAAGTTTTTCAAAAGAGTTTTTGTGCCAAACGATCCATCTTATTTGTTTTAAAGTGTTTTGCTATTTTCAAAGAAAATAGGTTTTGGGAATTAGTTTCTTGTTCTTAATTTCTATATTCATTTGGTATTTTTCTCAAGAGATTTTCTTTGATTAAAACACTTTGTTTTTTCCATGCTTGAGCTGTCTTCTGTTCTATTCTATTAGGATCATTTATTTGTGGGAAAAAGAGATGTTTGTGGTTGAGATATACCACTTGTTGTAAAAACCCTTTCTTTGTGGGTGCTCCCTCTTTGGTAGAGGTTGAGGTTGTGGTTTACTCCCTCTAGTGTGAGGTAGAGTTGGTTGGTGTTTGTATCCCTCTTCGGTAGAGGTAGATTGTGCTTGTATCCCTCTTCGGTAGAGGTGGATTTGGTGGAGTTCGGTACTCCGGTCTTCAGTCGACCATTTGTATTGCCTCGGTGGAGGTTGTATTGGTTGAGAGAGGAGTTCGGTACTCCTAGTGGGAATCCTTCTCGGTGAAGGCGGGGACGTAGAGCTCGGTGCTCGAATCTTGAAACACATCTTCTTGTTTGCGTTTGATCAATTGACTCTCTCTCTCTCTCTTTACTTTGTATTGTGCATCATTCATAGCATCATTCATATCATATTTGCTTGTGTTGTGCCTTGCATCTCTCATATATCCATTATATGTTTGGCTTGTGTTTGTGTGCCTCACTTGTACTTAACCACGAGAGCTTCATATAGCACCTCAACTCTTATTCAGAGGAATCAAGAGGAGTTAGTCTAAAGCCCTTCACGGGGAATTCGGCTACACTCATTGGTTGTATTAAGTGTGTTGCAAATTAGTTTTAGCTTCCGCATTTAGTTTCTAGATTAGCCATATCACCTATTCACCCCCCTCTAGGTGATTTCAGAGAAGCCCGCTTGAAGCCACTTGTAGTCGCTTAGAATCGTGTAAGAAAATAGTTTGTTAAAGTGTAAAATATAGATTTGATGCTCAAGAAATTACACACACAAAATTACATGATTTTGAAAATACAAGTTTTCATCGTATTGGTATTTTGCATGATAGGTACTTGATACATGTTTCAAATTTTTTCAAAATTTTATATCTAGTTTAGAACATGTATTTCATTGCCTATACATTGCTATATCACTTTTAAACCAATACAAAATATTTCAAAAATAAGTTAACAATTCAAAATATTTCAAAGTCAGAATTTTGGTCTAGATCGGTCGACCAACCGGTTGACCGTTGCCTATGACAGGCCAAGACGGTCGACCGATCGGCCGATCGATCCTCTGGTAAAGGGGTTGGTGCATGTGTGCATGTCTGCATGTCTGCCGGTCGACCACCAGCTCCTACAGTCGACTGATACGTTAACCGACTGCTGATCTTTAGTCTCTGTTTGGGTCGGTCGACCGAGCAGTCGATCGGCCCTATGTTTAATCTCTTTTGAACAGTAGTCCGGTCGACTGGGCAGTCGACTGAGCTTAACAGCTAGTTCTGAAAAATGGACTACCGGTCGACTGACCTGCTGCCAAAGCTATAGTAACAACTATATTTTCAGATCTGTTTTGTTTTTTGTGTATTCTAACGGGCATTTTTTATGTCTATGGGTCAAATCACACCCCAAATGACCTAGTATGCTTAACTAATAGTATTTATCTATTGCCTATAAATATGGGTCATTTGTTTTGGTTTTAAGTAATAAGTTTTTACAATTTTAATTGAAAATCAAGTTTGCTTCAAAAGAGAAAAGTTTTCATAACTTCTAATCTTCAAGTGCAATCTTTCCAAAACTATTTTTAGTTAGTTTTCAAGCTCTCAAATCCTTTCTAACTGAATTTCTACTCTTATGTAACTCCTTGAGCTTCATTTCTTATTCTACTCTATAGGAAGTTGTAAGAGAGTGTTTGTGTTCTTAAGTGATCACCAAGAGTTTTGTAACCTCAATTGACTTTGTGTTATCTCTTGTGTAGAGGATTGAGTGGTGGTCTTGTGTAGACCTTCATAATTCTTTGTTGTAAGGTCCCTTTGTGGAAGATCCTTTAGTGGATAGTAAAATCCTATGGTGAAGGCGGGAACATAGAGTAGTGACTCGAACCTCGAAACAAATTTTTTGTGTTTGCAATTACTTATCTCTTATTCTCTATCTCTTTTCATTGCTTATGCTTGTGTTGATTGCTTCACTTGCACATTCATCATTGCAGTACATTCATTTTTGTCAGTCTATACTCATTTTAAAAAGAAGACAATTGAGCACCTCAACTCATAGTCTAGAGGAATCATAGAGAAGAAGTTTTAGAGCCTTTCACGCGAAATTCAACTTCAATTCTTTTTTTGGGTGACTGGTTTTGCATCATTTTGCATAATAGTTGTTATTTCGCATTTGATTAGTATTACACTTATTCACCCCTCTAGGTGTATTTCAATCAGAGCTTTGGTCTCTAGTGTTTGGCTTAACCATCTTAGAGAGATCCTATTTGCTAATCACTTCATTCACATTTTCATTCTCTATCCACTATAGTAAAAATGGCCGAAGGAGTTAGATCTCTTCTAAGTTTGATGGCCTTAACTTTCCCATATGGAAGGTTAAGATGATCGTGTTCTTACAATCCTAGGAAGCCGGGTTGCAAAGGCATTGACTAAACCCTTTAATGTATCTGTTGGTGATGAGGACACTTGGTCTGACATTGCCACCAAGAAATTTAATGCCAATGCAAAGACACAATATGCATTACTTCAAGCCTTGAATGATGACGACATAGCTAGAGTCATACACTGCAAATTCGCCTACGAGATTTGGTCATACCTAGTGGACACGCATGAGGGGACATCACAAGTCAAGAGAGCAAAGATTGAACTTTTATGTTCCCAATATGAGAATTTTACCATGCATGATAATGACTCCATTGATGACATGGCCACAAGATTCACTAAAATTATCAGTGGTTTTTCTTCTCTAGGTAATGCTATTGATAATGACCAATAGGTGAGGAAGATCATTCATGCACTACCATTTTCATGGGAGGTCAAGGCTACAACATTAAAAGAGCTAAACAACAAAGAAGAGATTGAGCTCATTGGTCTTATCGGCAGCCTTAAGACGCATAAGATAAGAGGAAAGCTAGAAAAGAAATGGTGCCATAAAAGAAAATGATGATTGCCTTCAAGTCAACTCCCACCATCTCTGACGAAGATGATGAAGAAGAAGATGACAAAGACCTCTCCCTCCTAGTGAAAATGTAAGGAGGATATACAACAAGGCTAAGTTCAACAATAGAAGACACTGGCAAGGGTAGGAGGACAAGAAGATAATTTGCTTCAATTGCCAGAAGCTGGGCCACATGATTACGGAATGCCCGGAGACTGAAACTAACCCATCTACCTCAAAAAAGCTATACAAAAAAGAAGGCTCTCAAAGCTACATGAGATTCAGAGAGTGAATCCGAAGAAGAGGTGGACACGGTACATGTGTGCTTCATGTCTAATCATAACACACCCAAGGTAACATCCGAACCATTCTTAGATGATTGTGAATTAACTATGGACGAATTGGATGAGGCTTCTGAAGAGTTGTCTAACAACTATGACTTTCTTAAAAAGAAATATTTAAAATTGAAAAAGAAAAATGAATCTCTTCAAAATCAAATTGTCACTCTTTCAAAAAAAAAAAACATGTTTTATCTTTCATACTCATGTCTACACAAAACAATTTTGATGCATACAAAAGTTCTTGTTAAGTAAAATTTTCTTTAATTGATGAAAATGAGATTTCTATTTTAAAAACTAAAATTAATACTTTAGGTGATGTTTTGAAGAATGTGAGTTTTATAAGGCTAGATCAGAGGCCATGTTTTCAAAGAGACATACTCCAAAGAAACATGTTCATGTTTCTCATGCTACACATGCTCATGCTTCTCAAGCACACCATGCACACTCACATCATGCTAAACATGTCACACACTATAAGCATGCTCATGTTTCACATGCTCATCATACACATACACATCACGCATTTAAGTATGTAGAGTTTATAGTTGTAACGCCCCGATCCCAAAGATACGGGGACGTCACTGCAACGCATATACGTAGGCCAGATGGTGCCCCCACGTATATACGCTAAGCATAAGTACAACAAGTATCAGAGTACAACACACACAGCGTGGTATAATCATATGCCAACTTACAAAATATAAGTACAAAGTTACACAAGTTATGATAAGCAAAAATCACTTTACAAGTGTCCTTTATCACAACCCAAGTCCAAAAAGAACGATATACAACCAAAAATACAAAAATGCTCACGTAAGGATGGAGATCCGTGAACCAAAAAGAAGTGTCGGGCAGGATAGATCTAGAGCTGGTCAGCCTGCTCTCCTAGGTAAGCCAAGTCCTCTGTGGAAGGCTCCACTTCGTTCCAAGCCTCAGAATCTGAATATGCAAATCCAAAGGGTCAAGACATAATACAACAAATAAAAGATAGCCAAGTGGCAAGGATCATGAATAGAGATAATGAAATAGTACTAAGTAACAATGCATGACAAGAGATGTAAACTAAGAAAGATAAAGTCATATGCAATAAATCTACAATTAATGTCTTATTATTATTACTTGTCTTACTGTGATATCTAGCTATGTGACCCAGCGTCCCAGAGCACATAGATCCATATCCTAGTGAAACAAGGTTGTTATTGGAAACAGCGGTTGTATCGACGAACTATGTTTACAGTGTGTCCCGTGCATGCCCGGACCACGGCCCAGTATTGTTCCGTTGCTTGAAGACGGAACCTGCCGCTAGGCTAAACAGGAGGGTCTTATGTATGCCCTTGTCATGACAGTAAACAGGAAAGGGAGGAAGCACTCCCCTCGGTCCCCTGGAGTACCACAGGTAAGACCGGAAACATGGTGCACATCCTAATACCACTGTAAACACGAACACATATCGATATCCGCATATTTCCCCCTGACCCATGTGTAAGTTGGTGCATTTTATGTAAAAGTCCGGTGTATCATGCTTTGTTTTAAGAGATGGCATGATAGGTGGTGATGTTGCTATTTAACATGCCATGAAACGAATATATACAATAACAAGTCATGAGGCAATAGGAGATGCATCCATTCAGTTATATGTCATGTAGTGCTAGTATTGAAGCATGAACAAGCAGGAAATAATACACATGTAACAAGTATAGGTACTAAATTTAGAACAGAAATTAACTATGACACACAGCCAGGATTAGTCGACTAGGGGTAATGGTTAGTCGACTAATAGGGTTTCTAGTCGACTAGGAGTTTGGATTGATCGACTAAAACTGGGATACAGAGTGTTGGAATTCTGTTTCAGTGCATGCTAGTCGACTAGGGTAAGAGGGTTAGTCGACTAATAGGAAGTACTAGTCGACTAACAGATATTTCGGTCGTCTAGATCTGTGATACAGAAAGTTGGGTTTTCTGGTCCAGGATGGATTAGTCGACTAGGTGGATTCAGGAGTCGACTAATATGGGTTTCCAGAGAGTTTATTAGTCGACTGATATTTTTGGGCAAGTCGACTAATGCTGTGTCTTCCAGAAAAACTAAATTTCAGCTAAGTGTTCTAGTCGACTAGGTCTTAGGGTAAGTCGACTAATAGTGGGGAAAATCAGTGTACAGGACAGAAATTCTGGAAACGTGTTTGATGGCTAAATTCCTGGTTTTAGGTGACCTATGTGTACAAGAAGTGTAAACACAGTGCTCTAAGGCTAATACAAGTCTTGGTGTGTGAATTACTCCCTTGGAATGGTTGGATTTGAGCTTAGATGACCTAAAAATAGGATTTTTAGTGTGCAAGTGAACAAAGATTTCTACTTCAAGTATGTGATGTGTGAACTAGGTCTTGGTGAGTAAGAACTCACCTGGAGGGGTCAAATCTGAAGCTTGATCCAAGGATGGAGGTGTTGGCTCCAATCCACAACTTGTAGTTGAAGCTAGGTTGAAGGATTCTCCCTTGGAGTTGCCTTGATGAAGCCTTGGGTGAATCTCTTGTGATCTTGAGGTGGAAGTGAAGGGATTGGGTGCTTGGAGTTAGGGTTTAGTTGTGGAAGGAGGAGATCTTGGAGCTTCTCTTCTCTTGTTGAAGTGAAAGAGAGAAAAAAGAGTAATTTGCAAATGAATAGGAATTTATAGTTTGGGATTTTTGTAAAGGGGTTGGGATTTTGATGGATGAGAGGGACTTTTGTGTAAAAAGGGGGGTGAGGTGAGTGTCCTCTCCTTGGCCACTTGGCCGGCTGTGGGAGAGGGAGAGAGTGAGTGGGGTTAGGTGAAGTGGTGAGTGGGAAATGAGGTGGAAATGAAGTGGAATTGGAATTTTGAAATTTTTGAAAAAAGGTCCGAATTTCAAGTATCTCGGATTGGTCTGAAAATTTTACAAAAATCAAGAATAAGATTTTAAGACTCATGGTGAAATTCGTTTGAAGAAATAATTTGTAGTTTTAAAGTTAAAAATCCCGGAATCAGTCACCTGCCGACTCAGTTGGGATTTTCATAAATTCGTAAAATCTCCAGAAAAAGAGTGTAGGTTGAAAACATGATTCTAAGGAATAATGCCTAAAGGACCATCTAGAAATTCCTAACTGTTTGTGAGTTAAAAATCCTGGAATCGGTCAGCGGCACTGGCCGACACCGGTTTCGGAGAAATTCATTTTAATTCCAGAAAATTCCAGAAAATCACATAAAATCTAAAATATTGAAAAATGATATTTGAAATTAAAATCGGTCAAATACGGAAGGTACATCGGAAAATACGGTCAAAGGACTGAATACGTAACTAGGCACGTATTCCGGGAGAGGGGTATTACAATCTACCCACCTTACAAAAATTTCGTCCTCGAAATTTCATAAGGTGAAAGATAACAGGAAAAGCAACAGATAGATATGGATACAAGGAAAGATAACGGTAAAGAAGAGTAGAAGAAAAGAGTCTTACCCAATCAAGATGTGAAAAGTTGAGGATAACGCCCCCGGATAACGTCCTCACGCTCCCAAGTGGCCTCTCCTGGCGCATGCCTGTTCCATGACACCAATACCAATGGAATAGCTCTGTTCTTCAGTGTCTTGACACTCCTATCCAGAATGGCCAACGGCTGCTCTTGGTATGATAAATCAGGTTGTAGCTCCAGCTCGGAATGATCCAGAATATGGCTGTCATCCCTGACGTACTTCCTCAACTGAGACACGTGGAAGACATTATGCACCCCGTCCAAAGATGGCGGTAATGCCAATCTATAGGACACATCTCCCACACGATCCAGGATCTCGAATGGGCCAATATACCTTGGACTCAGCTTCCCACGAGCACCGAACCGGATCACTCCTCTGGTAGGTGATATCCTCAAGAAGACATGATCTCCAACCTGGAACTCCAATGGCCTTCTCCGAGTGTCTGCCCAACTCTTCTGCCTACTCTGAGCAGCCCTGAGATGATTTCTGATAACCCTGACTTTCTCTGTAGTCTGCATCAGAATCTCTGGTCCCAAAAGACTCCTCTCACCGACTTCATCCCAACAAATCGGTGATCGGCACTTCCTACCATACAATGCCTCAAAAGGTGCCATCTTAATACTTGCCTGGTAGCTGTTGTTATATGAAAACTCAGCCAAGTGAAGATGGTCTTCCCAAGATCCCTCAAAGTCAATCATGCAAGCCCTCAACATATCTTCAAGGATCTGGATAGTCCTCTCAGATTGTCCGTCTGTCTGAGGATGATAAGAAGTACTGAATTTCAGACGAGTTCCCAGACTCTCTTGGAGACTCTCCCAGAAATGAGATCTGAATCTGGTGTCTCTATCTGACACAATACTAACTGGAACTCCATGCAGACGAACCACCTCCTTCATATACTTATCTGCCAGAACCTCTGTCGACTGGCCTACCCTGAATGGTATGAAGTGAGCTGACTTGGTGAGGCGATCAACTATAACCCACACCGCATTATTACCCCTGGGACTCCGAGGCAATGCCGTCACGAAGTCCATGGTGATGTGCTCCCATTTCCACTCGGGTATCGGCAAAGGTTGAAGAAGTCCAGCTGGTCTCTGATGCTCGATCTTTATCTGCTGGCAAACCAAGCACTTGGCAACAAACTGGGCTATCTCCCTCTTCATAGCATTCCACCAAAAGTGCTTCTTCAGGTCCTGGTACATCTTGTTTCCCCCAGGGTGTATAGAATAAGCTGAACTGTGAGCTTCCTCCAAAATCTTCTGTCTGACTTCTCCTCGGGGAACACAAAGTCTATCACCAAAATACAATGCACCATCAGGGTGAATACTGATATCAGTCCTCAATCCAGCCTCCGCCTGAGCTCTGAATGTCTGCAATCTGGGGTCCTCCATCTGAGCTTCCTTGATCTCCTCTATCAATGATGACTGGATCTGTAAAGCCATGAACTGCCCGGCCTTATCACCTCCTTGCACTAACATCAAATCCAATCTGATGAATTCCTGAATCAACTCCCTCTGCTGTGTGAGGTGGACTAGCACTCTGTTCTCTGGCATCCTGCTCAGTGCATCAGGAACGGTATTGACTTTGCCTGGATGATACTGCAAGTCAATGTCATAGTCTGCCATCAGCTCCAGCCACCGCCTCTGCCTCATGTTCAACTCCTTCTGTGAGAATATATACTTGAGGCTCTTGTGATCTGTGTATATCAACACTTTGTCTCCCAGAAGGTAGTGTCTCCAGATCTTCAAAGCAAATATCACAGCTGCCAACTCCAAGTCATGAGTTGGGTAATTCCTCTCATGAGGCTTCAACTGCCTAGATGCATATGCTATAACATGATCCTGTTGCATAAGCACACACCCCAGGCCTTTACCCGATGCATCACAGAAAATGACCATCCCTCCTCTTCCTGAAGGAGTCCTCAAGATTGGAGCTGTGATAAGCCTCTGCTTCAACTGCTCAAATGCTGCATCACAATCTTCTGTCCATATGTATCTCTCCCCTTTTCTGGTGAGCCTGGTCAACGGAGCTGCAAGTCTAGAGAAATCCTGGACAAAGCGCCTGTAATATCCGGCTAGTCCAAGAAAGCTCTTTATCTCAGTCACCGTCTTCGGAACTGGCCAATTCTGCACTGCCTGGACTTTACTGGGATCAACTGAAATTCCTTCTGCTGAAACTATGTGTCCGAGGAAGGCTATGCTGTCCAACCAGAATTCACACTTGCTCCTCTTGGCATGAAGCTGCTCCTGCTGGAGGGTCTGCAACACAATCCTCAAGTGCTCTGCATGCTCCTTCTCATTCCTTGAATAGATCAGGATGTCATCTATGAATACAACTACAAACTGATCTAGGTAAGGGGAGAACACTCGATTCATCAAATCCATGAAAACCGCAGGGGCATTGGTGACTCCGAAAGGCATAACTAGAAATTCATAGTGGCCATAACGGGTCCTGAATGCCGTCTTCGGAACATCCTCCTTCTTCACCCTCAGCTGATGGTAACCCGACTGCAAATCTAACTTAGAAAATACACGGGCTCCATGGAGCTGATCAAACAAATCATCAATCCGGGGCAAGGGATACTTGTTCTTGATGGTGACCTTGTTCAACTCCCTATAATCAATACAAAGCCTCTTACCACCATCCTTCTTGTTCGCCAATAGCACTGGAGCCCCCCATGGTGAAGTGCTTGGCCGAATCAATCCCTTGTCCGAATACTCCTGCAGTTGCTTCTTCAGGATCTCCAACTCCGTCGGTGCCATCCTGTACGGAGCCTTGGATATAGGAGCTGTCCCTGGAACTGTATCAATGGAGAACTCCACTATCCTCTCCGGTGGAAGTCCTGAAATCTCAGCAAAGACTCCTGGAAATTCATCCCACACTGGCACTCCCTTCAGAACCTCCGAAGTGGTCATCTGAATCTCCTTCTTAGCAGGCTTCACCTCTCCACTAAACTGGAACTCCGGCTGATGCGGGATTCTGAAATTGATCCTCCTTCCTCTACAGTCAATCACTGCATAGTACTGACTGAGCCAGGTCATGCCTAAGATTACGTCGTACCCCTTGGTGTCTAGTACGAGCATATCTATGGCCAAGGTCTTCCCACAAAGCTCCACTGGACAGTCAGCACAAACTCTAGAAGATACAACTACCCCATTCCCTGTACTTATCTCCCACTTGTGGTCTAAAGCCTTAACAGGTATGGAATGAACAGCCACAAAATGGTCGGAGATATAACAGTGGGATGCACCCGAATCGAAGAGAGCGAGAACAGGTATAGAATGAACTCTGATGTTACCTGTAATCACCTCCTCTGAAGCCTCAGCCTCCTCTGCTGTCAGGTTGTAGGCCTGACCTCTGCCACGCCCTGCTGCTGTCCGGGCTCCTCTCTGCACTGGGCGAGCAACATGCGGTGGAGGAAGGGGAAGAGCTCTCCTCATCACTGGTCCCTGGTGCCTCTGCCCAACTGGCCCTGGTAGTGCCCTCTGTCCATTCTGCCCTTGAGGTGCCGGCAAGGTTTGATTAGCAAACCCCATTCTCCTGTGAGGACAGGTCTCCACGGCATGGTCTCGTGCTCCACACACCAAACACCATCCGTTCGCCCTCCGGCAATCCTGCTGAGAGTGTCCTGGTTTCTGGCAGAAATTGCAGATAAGACCTGGTCGAGCCACCTGGTAAGGAACTGCCCTGAATGGTTGCCTGGCCTGGACCTTCGCTGCTCTGGATGGTCCTCCTCTGCCCACCGGCACAAACGGCCTCTTCATGGCCTGGTTCTCTTGCTTCTTCTGAAACCCACGCTCCACCTCTCGAGCGATGGTGAGAACCTCAGCATAGGTCTTCAGCTGCTGGGGCATCAGAAACATCTGGATCTCCATCTGTAAACCCTGCTGAAACCTGCTTGCCCTCTTCTCTTCATCTGACACCATGTAAGGGGCAAAGCGACTCAGCCTGAGGAATTCTGCAGCATACTCATCTACGGATCTATCCCCCTGTTGAAGCCTGATGAATTGCTCCTCCATGTCCTTCTGAGCAGTGGCGGGAAAGAACCTGCTATAAAAGCTCTTGGAGAACGTATCCCAAGAGATAGGCTTCTTCAAGCGAGCCTCCTCTGCAAGCCACCAAGTCCTGGCTATGTCCTTCAGCTGGATCTTTGCAACCTCCACTTGGTTCTCCTTAGGCACCCTGGCGGCGTTCAGCAGATCGGTGGTGTCTGTCAACCACTGTTCAGCCTCCAATGGTCTCTCGACTCCCGTGAATACGGCCGGTTGCAGCCGCCGAAAGTCTGACACGTTCCCAGGCCTTTGCTCCTTCGGAGCTGCCAACTCCTGCCTGAGGAGCTCAGTCTGCTGCTGCTGATTCTCCATCTGCTGTTGCTGGTTTCCCAGCATAGTCTGAATGATCCTCAGGACATCAGCACCCTCTCCTCCTACGGGTCCATTCGGTACTTGCCCGACATTGTTGCGACCCGAACGTCTCTCCATACCGAAAGAGATAAGATCTGGAATTGGAAACAAAGGGAAGGAGTTTAGGATACGAGGATCGAATCAAGGACGAAGTCAAGAAGGACTATATAACTTTGTACATTGTAGTTGGCATTAGCAAATCACTAGAATTTGCCACTTGGTTGTACTTTTAGGTTTGAGAGCCTAGGCTCTGATACCAACCTGTAACGCCCCGATCCCAAAGATACGGGGACGTCACTGCAACGCATATACGTAGGCCAGATGGTGCCCCCACGTATATACGCTAAGCATAAGTACAACAAGTATCAGAGTACAACACACACAGCGTGGTATAATCATATGCCAACTTACAAAATATAAGTACAAAGTTACACAAGTTATGATAAGCAAAAATCACTTTACAAGTGTCCTTTATCACAACCCAAGTCCAAAAAGAACGATATACAACCAAAAATACAAAAATGCTCACGTAAGGATGGAGATCCGTGAACCAAAAAGAAGTGTCGGGCAGGATAGATCTAGAGCTGGTCAGCCTGCTCTCCTAGGTAAGCCAAGTCCTCTGTGGAAGGCTCCACTTCGTTCCAAGCCTCAGAATCTGAATATGCAAATCCAAAGGGTCAAGACATAATACAACAAATAAAAGATAGCCAAGTGGCAAGGATCATGAATAGAGATAATGAAATAGTACTAAGTAACAATGCATGACAAGAGATGTAAACTAAGAAAGATAAAGTCATATGCAATAAATCTACAATTAATGTCTTATTATTATTACTTGTCTTACTGTGATATCTAGCTATGTGACCCAGCGTCCCAGAGCACATAGATCCATATCCTAGTGAAACAAGGTTGTTATTGGAAACAGCGGTTGTATCGACGAACTATGTTTACAGTGTGTCCCGTGCATGCCCGGGACCACGGCCCAGTATTGTTCCGTTGCTTGAAGACGGAACCTGCCGCTAGGCTAAACAGGAGGGTCTTATGTATGCCCTTGTCATGACAGTAAACAGGAAAGGGAGGAAGCACTCCCCTCGGTCCCCTGGAGTACCACAGGTAAGACCGGAAACATGGTGCACATCCTAATACCACTGTAAACACGAACACATATCGATATCCGCATATTTCCCCCTGACCCATGTGTAAGTTGGTGCATTTTATGTAAAAGTCCGGTGTATCATGCTTTGTTTTAAGAGATGGCATGATAGGTGGTGATGTTGCTATTTAACATGCCATGAAACGAATATATACAATAACAAGTCATGAGGCAATAGGAGATGCATCCATTCAGTTATATGTCATGTAGTGCTAGTATTGAAGCATGAACAAGCAGGAAATAATACACATGTAACAAGTATAGGTACTAAATTTAGAACAGAAATTAACTATGACACACAGCCAGGATTAGTCGACTAGGGGTAATGGTTAGTCGACTAATAGGGTTTCTAGTCGACTAGGAGTTTGGATTGATCGACTAAAACTGGGATACAGAGTGTTGGAATTCTGTTTCAGTGCATGCTAGTCGACTAGGGTAAGAGGGTTAGTCGACTAATAGGAAGTACTAGTCGACTAACAGATATTTCGGTCGTCTAGATCTGTGATACAGAAAGTTGGGTTTTCTGGTCCAGGATGGATTAGTCGACTAGGTGGATTCAGGAGTCGACTAATATGGGTTTCCAGAGAGTTTATTAGTCGACTGATATTTTTGGGCAAGTCGACTAATGCTGTGTCTTCCAGAAAAACTAAATTTCAGCTAAGTGTTCTAGTCGACTAGGTCTTAGGGTAAGTCGACTAATAGTGGGGAAAATCAGTGTACAGGACAGAAATTCTGGAAACGTGTTTGATGGCTAAATTCCTGGTTTTAGGTGACCTATGTGTACAAGAAGTGTAAACACAGTGCTCTAAGGCTAATACAAGTCTTGGTGTGTGAATTACTCCCTTGGAATGGTTGGATTTGAGCTTAGATGACCTAAAAATAGGATTTTTAGTGTGCAAGTGAACAAAGATTTCTACTTCAAGTATGTGATGTGTGAACTAGGTCTTGGTGAGTAAGAACTCACCTGGAGGGGTCAAATCTGAAGCTTGATCCAAGGATGGAGGTGTTGGCTCCAATCCACAACTTGTAGTTGAAGCTAGGTTGAAGGATTCTCCCTTGGAGTTGCCTTGATGAAGCCTTGGGTGAATCTCTTGTGATCTTGAGGTGGAAGTGAAGGGATTGGGTGCTTGGAGTTAGGGTTTAGTTGTGGAAGGAGGAGATCTTGGAGCTTCTCTTCTCTTGTTGAAGTGAAAGAGAGAAAAAGAGTAATTTGCAAATGAATAGGAATTTATAGTTTGGGATTTTTGTAAAGGGGTTGGGATTTTGATGGATGAGAGGGACTTTTGTGTAAAAAGGGGGGTGAGGTGAGTGTCCTCTCCTTGGCCACTTGGCCGGCTGTGGGAGAGGGAGAGAGTGAGTGGGGTTAGGTGAAGTGGTGAGTGGGAAATGAGGTGGAAATGAAGTGGAATTGGAATTTTGAAATTTTTGAAAAAAGGTCCGAATTTCAAGTATCTCGGATTGGTCTGAAAATTTTACCAAAAATCAAGAATAAGATTTTAAGACTCATGGTGAAATTCGTTTGAAGAAATAATTTGTAGTTTTAAAATTAAAAATCCCGGAATCAGTCACCTGCCGACTCAGTTGGGATTTTCATAAATTCGTAAAATCTCCAGAAAAAGAGTGTAGGTTGAAAACATGATTCTAAGGAATAATGCCTAAAGGACCATCTAGAAATTCCTAACTGTTTGTGAGTTAAAAATCCTGGAATCGGTCAGCGGCACTGGCCGACACCGGTTTCGGAGAAATTCATTTTAATTCCAGAAAATTCCAGAAAATCACATAAAATCTAAAATATTGAAAAATGATATTTGAAATTAAAATCGGTCAAATACGGAAGGTACATCGGAAAATACGGTCAAAGGACTGAATACGTAACTAGGCACGTATTCCGGGAGAGGGGTATTACAATAGTTGCACTTATTGTAGCCGGAAAGGTCACTTAGCTAAGTTTTGCTTTGATCAAATAAATACTTCTAATGATTATATTTGTGTTCGAAAAGCTAACACTATAGGGCCCAAGAAAATATGAGTACCAAATCAACAAGTTCTGCATCAAGGTTTCAAGACATAGGGAGCGGTAGTATCTTGATAATGGTTGCTCAAGATATATGACTTGGGATATTAAAAACTTTGCAACCCTATCAAGGCACCATGAAGGTGACACCATCACTTTTGGAGATGACTCAAAGGGCAAAATTTTCGGTATAGGTAATATCAAAATTAGCTCATCTCTTTTAATAGAAAATATTGTTTTGGTTGAAGGTCTCAAGCATAATCTCTTGAGCATTAGCCAACTTTGTAATAAAGGTTTTAACGTTATTTTTTATGATTTCACTTGCGATGTTTTAGATAAGAAAACAAATGTTTGTGTTCTTTTCGATTTTCATGAAAATAAATGTTGTATGATTGACATGTTGAATTTATATTGCCATGCTACTTGTTTAAATGCTTTTAATGAAGATCTTGGTTATCGCATAGGAGATTAAGTCATATTTTCTTTGACCATCTATCTAAAATTAACTCTAAGAAATCGGTAAAAGGTATTCCTTACTTGAAGTTTGAAAAGAACCGCATTTGTGATCCATGCTAATTTGGGAACAAACCAAGTCCTCTTTCAAAGCAATCAAGAATATCATGACATCTAGACATTAGAGTTGATCCGTATGGATTTGTTTAGTCCAACAAAAACCAAAAGTCTTAGTGGCTTTCGTTTTATTTTTGTTTTAGTTGATGATTTTTCTAGATTTCCATGGGTTCTTTTTGGAACATAAAAATGAAGCTTTTTCGCATTTTCATGTCTTTAGAAAAAGAGTTGAAAAGAAAAAATTGATTTTGCACATAAGAAGTGATAGAGATGGTGAATTCATTAACCATTCATTTATCACTTATTGTGAAGAAAATAGAATTAAACATGAGCTATCTTGTCCTAAAACTCCACAACAAAATGAAGTCATTGAAAGGAAGAATCGCACTCTTCAAAAGATGGTTAGAATAATGATTAGTGAATACGGGCTCCCTCAATATTTATGGGCCGAGACCGCAAACACTTCATGTTACATAACAAATAGAGTTTACTTTTGCAAAAATACTTCCAAAACTTCTTTTGAGATTTATTTTTTAAAAAAGCCAAATAGTTCATATTTTAGAGTTTTTGTTTGTAAAATGTTTTGTTTTGAATGCCAAAGATAATTTAGGTAAATTTGATGCCAAAATATTTGAAGCTATATTTGTTAGGTATTCAAATACTACCAAAGCCTATAGAGACTTCAATAGGTCTACGTTTACTATTGAAGAGTCTATACATGTCAAGTTTAAGGAATCTAATGCTTTGTAAAGAATGTTGTAGAAATTGATTCCTTAGGTGAAGACGTGGAGAAGATATCCTTGAAGGACTCACCAATTCAAGAAGACAAGCCAAAAGATGATGAACATAGTGAAGCTCAAGAAGTTGAAGTGGAGCCAACTCAAACACTTCTAAAGGATTGGAGATTTACTACAAATCATCCTAAGGAGCTCATCATAGATGATGTATCCAAGGGGTAACTACTCACTCCAAACTCTATGATATTTGTGGCCATTGTGCTTTTATTTCACATATTGAGCCCAAGAACATTCTCGAAGCTAAGACCGACTCATTTTGGTTGCTTGCAATGCAAGAAAAGATTAATCAATTTGAACATAATCGAGTTTGGCGCCTTGTTCCTAGACCCCATGATAGACCAACCATTGGTACTAAATGGATCTTTAGGAATAAGTTGGATGAGTCAAAAAATGTAATTAGGAATAAAGTCAGGTTAGTGGCCCTAGGTTACACCCAAATAGAAGGTATCGATTTTAAGAAACTTTTGCACCCGTAGAACAGCTTGAAGCCATATGAATGACATTTGCTTTTACTTCATTCACTGATTTTAAACTTTTTCAAATGGATATTAAAAGTACATTTTTAAATAGTTTTATTGAAGAGGAGGTGTATGTTGAATAACCCCCCAGATTTGTTGACTCTACACATCTGGTTTTATTTTCAAACTTGAAAAAATTTAATATTGTTTAAAACAAGCTCCAAGAGCTTGGTATGAAAGAATTTATATTTTTCTTATTTCAAATGGTTTTGTGAAAGGTCTAGACACTACATTGTTTACAAAGCATATACATAGTGATATCCTTATTGTGCAAATTTATATTGATAATATTATTTTTAGCTCCACTAATGAATTGCTTTGTAAAGATTTTGAATCATGCATGAAGAAGGAGCTCTAAATGTCTAGGAAAAGCTCAACTACTTTCTTGGACTCCAAATCAAGTAAAAGAATGATGGAATTTTCATAAACTAGCCAAATACACAAGAGAACTTATAAAGAAATTTGGACTTAAAGATGCAAAGATAAGCAAGACTCCCATGGCTACCACAACAAAGCCTGACAAGGATGAATAAGGCAAGAACGTTGACATCAAACTTTATAGAAGCATGATTGTAGTTTGCTTTACCTGACGGCTAGTAGGCCGAATATTATGTTTAGTGTGTATCAATGTAATAGATTCCAATCTTGTTCTAAAGAGTCCCACTTGATTGTGGTAAAACGCATTATTAGATATCTTAAGGGCACTATTAGAATGGGCTTGTGGTATCCGAAGACCAGATAATTTTCAATGACAAGTTTTTCGGATGTCGACTATGTCAGTTGTAGAGTAGATAGGAAGAGCACTAGTGAAACTTATCAATTTTTAGAAAATTATCTTCTTTCGTAGTCTTTCAAGAAATAAAATTTTGTAGTCCTATCAACCGCCGAGGCGGCGTATGTTACATCCGGGGCTTGTTGTGCATAAGTCCTTTGGATGAAATTGTAAGTATACCTAGAGGGGTGAATAAGTGTAATCTAATGACAAATAATGTTGAATTAAAACTAAATTGCAACACACTTAGTGTAACCAAAAAGTGTAGCCGAATTCTCTGTGAAGGGCTTTGGACTAACTCCTCTAAATTCCTATAAATAAGAGTTGAGGTGCTATGTAAAGCTCTCTTGTTCAACACAAGTGATGCAATGTACAATGAGAGAGAGAGAGTTAAGAGATAGTAAATCAATCGCTAACAATAAGTATGTTTCGAGGTTCGAGTCATTGCTCTACGTCCCCGCCTTCACATAGAAGGATTTTCACTATATCGTCCACACAGGACTTCCCACACAGGGAACCTTCACTTAGAATTTGAGTAATATAAATCGGGAGTACACAACTCCTCTCTTCAATAATACAACCTCTACACAAGAGGCAAAGCACAATACAAATCACCTCTACAGTTAGAGGGATGGACACTTAGCCAAACAACTATCAACCTCACACAAGAGGGATAAGGTTCAAACTCACAACTCCAACAATCGCCTCTTCACTAAAAGAGATACCAACACAACCTCCACAATCACCTCTCACTAGAGGAATATCAATACAATCACCTCTCACTAGAGGGATATCACAAAGTATGGAAGGTTTACAATGCTTGGTGTATCAACAACTACAAACCAATTTTCCCACAAAATAGATCCTAATAGATAGGATAGATAGATAGCTCAGTGTGAGAAAATCAAAGAGTTTGGAAATTAAAATCACAAAGAAAAACTCTTGGGAAAACTTTTAGAATAGTTATAGAAATGAAGATCAATAACCAATTCCCAAAGACTCCATTTTTCTTTGAATTTTCCAACCCTTAAAACAAATAAAGATAGATCTTTTAAACCCAAAAACTCTTTTAAAACTTGTAACTAAAACACTTAAGAAGATGAGGATTTTTGCTCTTGAAATTGTTGTCCAAAACTAGCTCAAATGAGGGGTATTTATAACCCAAAACAGAATCTGCCCGTTAGCAACAGGAAAGGGCAAATTTGCTCTTCCGATCGACCGCCCAGTCAACCTGTCAACAGTCAATTTTCTGACCGTTGTGCCACCGTCGACCGCCCGGTCGACCGGCCCTAGAAACAGAGAGCAACGGTTCTCTGCCGTTTGACCGCTCGGTCGACCGGGACTGGATACAAAGAGTAGCAGCTCTCTGCGGTCGAGTGGCCGGTCGACCGGGGCCATTTCCAGAGAGCAGAGCTCTCCGGATGGTCGACCGCCCGGTCGACCAGCCCACCAGCCCAAGTTGGTGTGCACGCTTGTACACGTCGGTCAACCGGACCGGTCGACCGACTTTTACAGCGGTCGACAAGACCGGTCGACCGGCAGAAGGCCAGTCCAGCTCTTTAAGGGATGTAAACTTGGCTTTTATTATCAAATAAATCCCATAAAAACACATAAATTTCACAAAAATATGTTCTTATAAGATCTTCGAAATACAAATATGTGCGATAAAAATTTAACACATATTATAAACATTTTGAACCATTTTTGTGATATTGAATTTAGGCTTTAAACCAAATTGGTATTTTCCAAAAACCAAACTTTGAAATTGAAATCCGGTTTTTTCAAAACACATGTAAATACAAAAACATGATATTTAAACAACTTTGAAGTATATTGTATATGGATAGATTCCAATATACATGTAAAGATATCTATCTATATTTTTGACATGAAATCTGAAACGGTTAAAGCGAAGCCCAAAAAACAATAAAGTGAAAACTTGTGTGTGTATGTGAACTTGAGCATATCAATACTATCTAGTCTTTACATAAGATCTAAACAACTAAACTAAACACAAACCGAGGTCTTCTTATAAAACTCCTTCTCCAAGTCGACTCGATCCAAATCGATCCAAACGAGCTTGACTCCATCCGAGTGCTAGATGTGATCTTGACGCTCGAGCTCTTGAATCAACATGTGAAAGCTTTAAAACTCCTTTATTGAAGCTAATCACCTACTAATAACTTTATCAATATCTGTAACTAAATATCACAAGATTATTAGTAAATTATAACTACATGAGTTAATCATCATCAAAACTAGAGTGAAGGGCCTCTGGGCCAATAATCTCCCCCTTTTTGATGATGACAAAACTCATGGAGTTATATATGTATGGATTAAAGTTAAGCTTCATAGAAGCTCCCCCTTAACTCATGCATAGTAATAAGCAATAAAGATATGCAATGAATGCTCAACATAAACATGCATAAGCATGCACTGATATCAATTGCTCTTATACCAATTGTAAAATGTAAAATCTATACCAATTGTAAAAGTAAACAAAAGTAAACAAGATAAACTAAACATGCATATAAAGCTCCAAATTTCTCTCCCCCTTTTTATCAAATCATCAACAAAGAGGCACAAAATAACTCAAAAGAAATTTTTTTTGACAAACCAAAACAATAAGTTATATATATGCGATATACATTCATGAAGAGAGAGACGTAAAGTTAACTCCCCCTTCATACATGCATTTATATGAAAAGAGATGACAAAATCCTAACCACATAAAGCATAATATACAATACATAAAAGGAGATGTGAAGCTCCTACTATACACGTGTACTACATACTAAAGAGAGATCAATCACTTCAATATGAAAAGTACACTCAACATGAATCTATATGTAGAGAAGATATGAAGCTTCCCTTACATATAAGCAATAAATATCAAAACATCATGACACCAAATTATGATACCAATAGAAACTACACAAAATTTTTAAGGTACCAAAAGATACCAATTGAAAACATCTTGTAAAGTTTTGATACCAATAGAGAATGAAACATTGTGTATTTTTGATACCCATAGCAACAAATATATTCTAAATCTTGATACCAATTGTAAATATTAGTACCAATTAAAAATATTTTATAATTTTGATACCAATTGTAAGAATATATATTGTAAGTATTGATACCAAATGAAAGTAAAAAACAAAATTTTTAGGTAAACGCAGCTCATTTCAATAAAGATACCAATATAAAATGAAGCATGATATCAATTGAAAATATAAACCAATCCTTTTTGGTCAAACAATAAAATCATTTTGTAATAGAAATACCAAATAGAGAATAATATCAATTTAAGATCTTGATACCAATATTGAAAATGTAACATATACCAATTGAAAATATTTTTCATTAGGAGCGTAGGAAACTAATTGAAAGGTAGATATCAATTGACAAATATCATTTTTCAACATAAAGAGTGGCAGTAAGATACCAATTGTAAACAAAACTGATTGAAAGGAAAAACATGAATTTTCTCCCTCTTTAGAAATACTAATGAAACGATGCATAAGCTTGTATAAGATACCAATTGAAAAATAATTGTCATTAAAAACTAAATCAAGTTTAGCATAACAAAAATTTGTGCTCTAAGATATAAAGATATAGTAATCACAATCAAAACACATATATATGTATGAAAAATTAAATACCAATCGAAATTGATACTATTTGAAGTTAAACCATCATATATAGAAACAAATATGAGTATACAAAATAAATATCAATTGTGATACCAATTGAAAACACAATGAGAATCAAGTGTATCTCATAATAACTTCCCTTTCATGTACATGTTAAAATGATTTTCAATTTGAACATACAAGGCATGATCGCCCATCCGACCACCCTTCGATGAAAGGGGTTTCAAAAATAGGATTTAAAAATAGTTTTGACAAGTTTGAAAACTCTTCGAAATGAAGAAATACGCAACAGTTTTATGATAAACTTGAAAACTAGTACGAAATCCTTCAAGTAAGGAATAAAATAAGAATATATCTATAAAAATATGAAAATCACACAATCATCAACACTCAAAGTCTATATAGCACATATAATACTCATGAAAATAAAGTCATGAGAAAACACTAAGTAATGTGAGTGTACAAGAATGTTGTGAAAAGCATAATCATGGGAATAAGCAATAAGGCTCAATGTGAAATTCTTTATAAACATGAAAATATGAAAATTTAATTTAAAAAAATAATACTAACTCCAAGGCATATGTATGTGTTGTCTAAATCTAAAGATATACATACACATCCCTAAACGCAAGTGAGTCCATAATAACAATTTGCATGAAACGTAAAATGACTCAAGGGTCTACATGTATATCCAATAATTTTAAACAATTTAACATATACATGAAGTTAAACATATGAAAAGATGTACAAAATATAGGGAATACAAGTTGAAATATATTATTTATCAAAATTAAGCTATACTAGTACATCTAATGGGTACAATGAGCAATTTAGCACAAACATATAATAATCAAATGGCTCACTAGTTGTACAAGTATTGACACAAGTTTTAATAAAAATGACATTTAAACATGTAATTAAAACATGAAGTGCAAAATCATGAACATAAATCAAATATTAAATGCACATGTTTAGAATTATGATATACACAATAGTTAAACTAAAGTAAGTACACAAAAATAATGGTCCATATAAATATGGGGTGTATCTCAAATACCATATATGTATATCACTAATCTAATTATCATGGCATTTAACATAATAATTATGAAACATCAAAATATGCTAAAAATTAACAATATGAAGGCATGTAAATATAAATGGAGTTAGAGATAGTTACCAAAATCAGGAGGGCACATCTCTATATCTCCAAACCATGGTGGTCTTCCCACCAAACTCCCCTTGAAAGTGATGCATCCAAATTATCACCGTTTAGCTTGAAACGCATTCACCTCAAATCATCAATACCCTCACGTCGAGTGAGAGCACACACCTATATCAAATAAAAGAGAAGTGGCTTTTGGTACCCATATTTTATTGGGTCCATGGGGGTTAGCATCTTTCCTAACCCAAACAAATCTAGTTGCAAAATTTGAATCATTAATTCTATCAAAGTAAAATTTTGCAAGGTGGCCCTTACGTTCACAACGTGTACAAGTGTACACATGAGCATACCTAGTGTCATGTGTATGAACATGAGGAGCATGTGCATGCCGTGTATGGTGTGCATGCATATGTGAAACTTATTTCTTTCAAAACATAGATTCCAACCGTATGTGGTTCAAAACACATTGGCTCAAACTGAAGCCCAAACAATCAACACTCTTCTTTAACATGTATATATTATTTTTAATAATGGAAGAAGAGGTGAAGCATGCTATAGGTATGCTAGATGATGAAGCTACACTAGCATGACAAACATGAGTATCTAAATCATTTTCAAAGAAATATTTTCATTGGAAATCAAATCCAATTTCTTTGAAATAGAAATAATTTTGTTTTTCAAAGAATCATTTTCTTTTAGAACAAAAACAATTTTGAAGATAGAATTTTATTTTTCTTCAAAACTTCATCACAATCATTTTTACTTTTTAGATTTTATTTTCATTTAGAGCAAGTTCAAGTTGGGATTTCAATGAGTCACGTTCAGTTGAAGCCTCAACCTTTCTTGCAAAGCCAAATCAAGTTTTAAAAACAAATTCTTATTTTCTTCTTTTAGTTTAAAGCTTTTCTTTTCAAGTGTTGGTATTTTTGTAAAAGGTTTTAGAAAACAATAGATAGTTCTTCATTTAAAAGCATCGGCATCAACAAATCATCACCGGAAGAACTAGCACTATCATCTAATTGAGTTTCTGAATTTACCTCAAGGGAGTCATTCCCTTGGACCATATAGCAATGTTGTTCAGATTCTCCTTCACATATTTCGTTATTTGTAGCGTGGGAGAGGTCAAAGTGTTCCACACTGTAAAAGCGGAATCACAATGAGAAACTATAAACAAATATTCTTTACTTAAAGTGCTTCTAAGTGCCTCAAGGGCTTGTGCATTGGCCTCTATATGCTTGCTATTATCAAGATAGGATTTCTTAGTAGCGGTAAGGAAAACATGCAACCTAGGGTTTTTAGGTACATACTCATCCTATGCTTCCACATAACGATGTTAGAAACATCAAACATGAGAGGTGTAAGGTAATCCATGAGTGTGTGTAAACAAGATAAGTGTGCAAATGTAAATACTAGATTAGCTAATCAAGAACTCACTCCTAGGTGGTTAAACCTAATATCAAGAGTGTAGGCTCTGATACTAATTGTAAGTACACCTAGAGGGGGTGAATAGGTGTATGGCTAATCTAACGACAAATAATGTGGAACTAAAATTAATTTATAACACACTCAGTTTAACCAAATAGTCTAGCCAAATTCCCGGTGAAGGCTCTGGACTAACTCCTCTAAATTTCTCTAAATAAGAGTTGAGGTCTATGTAAAGCTCTCTTAGTTCAATACAAGTATGGCACACAATCAAACCCAAGCATATATGATATGAATAATATGATGTAATGCACAATGAGAGAGAGAGTTAAGAGATAGTGAATCAATCGCTAACAACAAGATATGTTTCGAGGTTCGAGCCACTGCTCTACGTCCCCGCTTTCACACAGAAGAATTTTCACTGTATCATCCACACAGAACTTCCAACATAGGGAATCTCCACTGAGGATTTGGGTAATACAAACCGGGAGTATAAAACTTCTCTCTCCAATAATACAACTTCTGCACAAGAGACAAGGCACAACACAAATCACCTCTACACTTAGAGGGTGGGCACTTAGCCAAACAACTATCAACCTCACACAAGGGGGATAAGGCTCAAAGCCACAACTCTAACAATCACCTCTTCGCTAAGAGGGATACCAACACAACCTCCACAATTACCTCTCACTAGAGGGAGATCAACACAATCACCTCTCACTAGAGGGATTTTATAAAGTATGGAAGGTTTACAACGCTTGGTGGTATCAACAACCACAAACCAATTTTCCCACAAAATAAATCCTAATAAATAGGATAGATAGATAGCTCAAGTGTGAGAAAAACAAAGAGTTTGAAAATTAAAATCACAAAGAAAAACTCTTGGGAAAACTTCTAGAATAGCTATAGAAATTAAGATCAACAACCAATTCCGAAAGACTCCATTTTTCTTTGAATTTTCTAACCCTTTAAAACAAATAAAGATTGATCTTTTAAACCCAAAAACTCTTTTAAACTTGTAATTAAAACACTTAAGAAGATGAAGATTTTTGCTCTTGAAATTGTTGCCCAAAACCAGCTCAAATGAGGGGGATTTATAAACCAAAACAAAATCTACACGTTGGCAGCAGGAAAGGGCAAATTTGCCCTTCCGGTCGACCAGCCAACGATCAATTTTCTGACCGTTGTGCCACCGGTCGACCGCCCGGTCGACCGGGCCTAGAACAGAGAGCAACGGCTCTCTGACGGTTGACCGCTCGGTCGACCGAGGCCATTTCCAGAGAGTAGAGCTCTCTGGACTGTCAACCGCCCGGTCGACCGGCCTACCAGCCCAAGCTGGTGTGCATGCTTGTGCACAAAGGTCGACCGGACCGGCCTACTGACTTCTGCAGCGGTCGACCGGACCAGTCAACTGGCAGAAGGCCAGTCCAGCTCTTTAAGGGATGTAAAAATTTAGCTTTTTATTATTAAATAAATCCCATAAAATCACATAAATTTCACAAAAATATGTTCTTATAAGATCTTTGAAATACAAATATGTGTGATTAAAATTCAACACATATTATAAAAAATTTGAACCATTTTTGTGGTATTGTATTTAGGCTTTAAACCAAAATCAGTATTTTTCAAAAATCAAACTTTGAAATGAAATCTGATTTTTTTCAAAACACGTGTAAATACAAAACTATGATATTTAAATAACTTTGAAGCATATATGGATAGAATCCAATATACATGTAAAGATATATATCTATATTTTTGACATGAAATCCGAAATCGGTTAAACCGAAAGCCAAAAACCAATAAAGTGAAAACTTGTGTATGTATGTGAACTTGAGCATATCAACACTATCTAATCTTTACAAGATCTAAACAAACTAAACTAAATACAAACCAAGGTCTTTTTGTAGAACTCCTTCTCCAAGTCGACTCATCCAAAATCGATCCAAACAAGCTTGACTCCATTCGAGTGCTAGATGTGATCTTGACGCTCGAGCTCTTGAATCAACATGGAAAGGTTCAAAACTCTTTTGTTGAAGCTAATCACCTACTAATAACTTGATCAAATATCTGTAACTAAATATCACAAGATTATTAGTAAACTATAACTACATGAGTTAATCATCATCAAAACTAGAGTGAAGGGCCTCTGGGCTAACAGAAACATACTCTCCTTATCTATGATTTGCATTATGATCATTTTAAAATATTTTGTGATAATACTAGTACTGTTCATATGACCAAGAATGCAAATCAACATAATAAGATCAAGCACATAGAGATTAGATGTCACTTTCTTAGAGATCACAATGAGAAAGGAGATATTTTATTGATTATGTTTTCACTGATTTTCAACTTGCAGACATTTTTACTAAACGACTAGATTATAATAGATTTTCATTCATTTATGGTGAGTTAAATGTTTGCACTATGGATTCATTAGTTTTTGAAATTGCTTCATGTGTATTTCAAATGGTTTCATGTACTTTTGAATTAATATACATGTGTTTTTCAATTAGTATCTCTTTTCAGTTGGTATTTTTTCTCCTTTTTGATGCATGACAAAAAGGGGGAGAGATATTTGAGTTATTGAGTTTTAACTTTCTTGTTTGTTTCTTATTTCTAGTTCTTGTTTTGGTATTTCATGAACTTTATGTATATCCAGTTTCATTACCATGCTTATATGCGATGCCATTCATTTTTTTCATTCATTGTATATTATTTTTAGAGGAAGGAGGAATGAAAGGATGGTAGGCTATTTATGCATATTATTCTAAATTGGTATCTTCTTTATATGCATATATATGTGACTTGCTTACATTGACTAAATCTATTAGAAGTCATAATATTTTATCATACTTGATAGATAGCATAACTTGAGGGGGCGCTTTTCTAAGCTCTTTCCTATCTTTTATTTTAAATAACTCATATATTTTATCATCAGCAAAAAGGGGGAGATTGTTGGCCCAAGGTTACAACCACCGGTTCATGATTTTGATAATAACAAAATATGTGGTTATTTAATACTAATCAAGTTCAAGTATTTCAATGTGCTTTAGGGTTCTAAAGGATTCAAAAGTTTTCTTCCTCTAAAAGAAGGTGTTGAAGTCTCAAGGGTATTCAAGTACAAGATTGAAGCTCAATGCACTCGACGTTGCTATTAGAGAAGCCCGCTTGAAGATACTTGTAATCGCTTAGAATCTTGTAAGAAAATAGTTTGTTAAAGTGTAGAATATAGATTTGATGCGCAAGAAATTACACACACAAAAAATACACGATTTTGAAAATACAAGTTTTTATTGTATTGGTGTTTTGTATGATAGGTACTTGATACATGTTTCAAATTTTTTTCAAAATTTTATATCAGATTTAGAACATGTATTTTATTGCTTATACATTGCTATATCATTTAAAAACCAATACAAAATATTTCAAAATCAAGTTTACATTTCAAAATTTCAAAATCAATTTTGGTCTAGGTTGGTCAACTGACCGGTTGACCGTTACCCATGATAGGCCAAGATGGTCGACTGACCGATCAACCGATCCTCTGGTAAAAGGGTTGTGCATGTGTGTACGTCTATCGGTCGATCGATCGACCGTGGTGACCGATAAGTCGACTGACTGGCGGGTCGACCAAGCGGTCGTTCGACCCTATGTTTAATCTCTTTTGGACAGTAGCCTGGTTGACCGAGCGGTCAAGCCTAATGGCTAGTTCTGAAAAATGACCAGCCGGTTGACCGACCTACTGCCAAAGCTACAGTAACGGTTATATTTTCAAATCTATTGTTTTTTTGTGTATTCCAACGGGCATTTTTGGTTTCTATGGATCAAATCACACCCCAAATGATCTGGTATGCTTAACTAATAGTATTTATCTGTTTTTGTGTTGTGTGTGTGTGTGTGTGTGTGTATATATATATGGGTAATTGGTTTTGATTTTAGGTTATAAGTTTTATAAATTTCATAAAAAATCAAGTTTTTTTCAAAAGAAAAAAGTTTTCAAGCTTCTAATCTTCAAGTGCAATCTTTCCAAAGCTATTTTCAGTTGGTTTTCAAGCTCTTAAATTCTTTCTAACTGAATTTTACTCTCACATAACTCATTGAGCTTCATTTCTTATTCTACTATATAGGAAGTTGTAAGAGAGAGTGTTTGTGGTCTTGAGTGATCAGTAAGAGCTTTGTAACCTCAATTAGCTTTGTGTTACCTCTTGTGTAAAGAATTGAGTGGTGGTCTTGTGTAGGCCTTTATAATTCCTTGTTATAAGGTCCCTTTATTGAAGATCTTTTAGTGGATAGTGAAATCCTTCATAGTGGTGAAGGCGGGAACGTAGAGCAGTGGTCGAATCTCAAAACAAATTCTTTATACTTATGATTGATTGTCTCTTGTTCTTTATCTCTTTTCATTACTCACACTTGTGTTAATTGCTTCACTTGCACATTCATCATTGCATTACATTTACTTTTGTCGGTCTATACTCATCTCAACAAGAAGGTAATTTAACACCTCAACTTATAGTCTAGAGGAATAATGAGGAGAAGTTCTAGAGCTTTTCAAGGAGAATTCGACTTCAATTCTGTTTGAGTGACCGATTTGCATCATTTAGCATAAATAGTTGTTATTTCACATTGATTAGAATTACACCTATTCACCCCCCCTCTAGGTGTATTTCATATTCTTTTTGCATGGCTTGAATATGCTTTAATGTATAAAATGGTATCACCTTCAATTGATATCATCAATTTTCAAATCTTATGCATTAGTTTTGTGATTGTTTCAAAAAGGGGGAGAAAATTCTTGATTTAGATTTTAATTTGCATCTTATTCCCCACTTTTTGAGAAAAATATTTTAATAGCTCATATTTTCAATTGGTATCAATTATCATAATTGGTATCTAGGTTTCAAAATTGTTTAGAATTTAAAACTGATATCATGGGCTTTTACTTTCTATTATGGCATCAAGTTTAATTCTTCAATTAGTATCAAAATTATTTTGCAAATTGGTATCTATAATGACTTCAAAATATTTTCAATTTTCAATTAGTATTTCTAGTTTTCCAATTGGTATCCATATTTGTTTTATAATTGGTATCTTACAACTATTATCCTTTCAATTGGCATTCTTTCTTTGTTTTTACAATTAATTTATTTTGATACTTATTGCCTATATGCAAGGGGAGTTAACTTAACGTCTACTCTATATATAAACTTATGATGAGTATATTATATAAAAAAGAGCTTGATCTCTCTTCTCTGTATCATACACGTGTATAGGGGGAGCTTAATATCTCCGTCTATACATTATATATTATACTTAAATGGGTTAGGGTTGTAGTCATCCCTTCTTCATATAATACATGTATGCAGGGAGAGTTAATTTAATGTCTCTCCTCTTTATAGATTTATATCGCATATACTTGTACTTTATTTTGTGTACCCTTTTTGAAGAATTGACAAAAAGGGGGAGAGGATTTTAGAATTTATATATGCATGCTTGTGTTATATGTTTGCATATATGTGTTTATATTCATGATTCGTATTCATAATTGTTTGGTATCTATGAACTTACATTAAATATTTATATATTTTATGCTATATATGAGTTAAGTTTTATGCTATGTATGAGTTAAGGGGAAGATTTTACAAAGCTTATATTTAATTCATACATATGTAATTCCATGAGTTTGTCATCATCAAAAAGATAGAGATTGTTAGCCTAAACGTCTATCACTCTAGTTTTGATGATGACTAACTCATATGGTTATAGTACTAATGATCTTATTGTGTAAAGTTCAGATATTGATCAATATCTTAGTTAGTTTTTAACTTCTTTGAAGCTAACACATAGTGATTCTAGAGCTCAAGGTTCAAGATCGCATCAAGTACTTGAGATAGTGTCTTACTCATGATCATGTTTTGGATTGAGTCTACTTGAAAGAATAAGATCTACAAGAATACATGTGTCTAGTCTTTGTTAGTTTAGATCTTATGTAAGGTATAGATTAGTTTTGAGTTGCTCAAGCTTATACACACAATGTTTAAATATTATCTTTCAAGATCAATAGTTTTGATTTTCAATTTAACCGTTTTGGTTGCATAGATTTATGTTTATATGGTTTTCATCTCAATAAAAATAAGTTTTATAGTTTGGAATATGTGTTGGATCACATCCACACATATTAGAGCTTCAATTGTTTATAGAAACTTATTTCTGTGTGTTTTAAGTTTCAATTTATCAAGTATACATTTTTCGGCTTCATGAATAGATTTCATCAAAATAAGTTTACATTGGTTTATACATGTATTGAATTTCATCCATATACATTGTTGTTTCATAAATATTTAAGTAACTTATTTTGATGAATTTAGCTCATGTGTTTAAGTTTTGTATTTATCAAAACTTATTTTGATGCTTATTATCAAAAACAAGTCTTTATCATTTACTATGTGCATTGGATTCTATTCATACACATTGTACTTCAAATGTGTTTCATTAACTTATTTTCATATTTATACAAGTTTTGAAAAATTGGATTTTCATTTAGAAGTTTGGTTTTTAAAAAATACAGTTTTTGTTTAAAGCTTAAATTTTCATGTCTCAAAAATAGTTCACATGTTTGTAATATGTGTTGATTTTTGATCACACATATTTGTGCTACATTGTATTTATATGAACTTATTTTTGTGAAATTTATTGAGATTTATTGAAATTTAAATAAGTTTCAAAATATCATTTAAAAATCTCTTCAATATTGGTTTTGGTTTGCTGTCGGTCAACCGCACAGTCGACCGAAGGCTAAGCTGGTCGATCGAGCGATCGACTGACGTGCACCAACGTGCACAGCCCATGAGAGTTAGGAGATCGACCGACTGTCCCTGTAGAACCCTACGGTTTCATCAATCGACCGGCCGGTCGATGACAACCCCTAATAGTCAAAAATATAACCATTGGCGTCGATCGCCTGATCGACCGACAAGTCTTTCTCACCTAGGTTTTGAGACTAACGATTAGTTTTTGGGTAGCCCTATATAAAGGAGTTTTGGCCAGATTTAAGAGACGATTTTTAAGCACTATTTTTCCGGCATTCAGGTGAGTTTTTAAACAAGTTTTTGGGCCTCAAAATCTACATCTTCTCATTTGGTTCAAAACTTTTAGAATATTAAAGAAAATAAGTTTTGACAATTCAAGTTACAATATTTCAATTTCTACATCATTCAAGAAGTTTCCCAAGTGTTTTCTTTTGTACTTCTTTTTCAAAATCTTTATTTTCTCACAATTTGAGCCATTCATTGTAAAATATATTCTCTAGAATCTTGTATTGTGAGAGGTGTTGTTTGTAATATTTGTGATCACCAAGTGTTATAACCACTCATTTACTTTGTACTTTGGCTTTGTCCTTCTCTCTTCTGTAGGAGTGATTGCTTTGTGCATAGGCTTTGTGCCTTGGCTTTGTTCCTCCTCTTGTGTAGAGGATTTGGTTTATATCCTATATGGAGTCCTTAGTGGAGAGAGTTGTAATCCTTCTAGGTGAAGGAAGGGACCGGTGCTTTAACCTCGAAACATATCTTTGTGATTAGTTTACAGTTCTGCATTATTATATCTCATTTTCCTACTGATTTATGAATAAAATGTCGGTTTAAACCGTATTTTGGTCTCTCTTACAGATAATCAAGACAAGGAGGGCAAAAGGGTAATAAGAGCTTAATTAAACCCATTTTCGGGTAATTAAATCTGAATTTTTTGAAGGCCAAGAAAGGAAGCTTCTAGAACATACATCGAACCTAGACCCTTACGCGCGTCAGATGAATATTTGGGCGAAAATACCAGAATCTAAGTATACTAAGAAGGTACTAGAGGCGACGGGAACACGCTCGCCAAAACTAGGGATTTTATTCCCTAGTTTTGCCATGGAAAACATGGCAAATGCCGCATTTTCGCAGCAATGTGGTGGGGCCACACGTCGATCTTTGATGCGTGGCCTTATATTGTCTTCTAGAACCCTCCTTTGCCTATAAAAACCCCCGTAGAAGCCTGAAACGGGAGCAGATTTAGATTTAGGTTAGATTTTCTATCTTTTAGTGTAATATAGGTGTTCTTCTTCTTTCCTTTTGTATTTTCATTTTTTTTAGATCTTATAGTAGGGCTAAAAGATTCAAAGAGAGATAGAGAAATATTGATGTAATAGATAGTGATAATCTATGTAAAGATGTCTCCTTTCTTCTCTAATGTAAACTTCTCCACCTTCTACATGATGCTTAGCTAGATTTTCTTCTCATGGTGACTAACTACTAACCACTAATCATCTAATCACTTACTTGATAATCCGCATGAATTTAATAGCCTCAACAAGGCCTTGCTCTTACAAGAGTCATTGATGGCTCATGATGATAGGTTCTAACATCTAACTTTCTAACTTGATAACCAAGTTAATTCTCTTATTTCATGCTTGCTTCAATGGTTTTGATAATCTAATGTTTGTATTAGCTTGCTCTTGATGCAAGTTTGAATGTAGAAGAACAATCTTATGTACCATGCTTTGTATCATCTTTTGAAGCCAAGGACTAATGATGGCCAAGGATCCATGTGAGGCAACTATCACTAAGAGGTTAGCATGTTAGCGGAGTAATTAGTAGTTAGAAACCATGAGATTTCTTTCATAGTATTTCTCATTCTTTTTAGTTTGTTTTAAAAATCATTTTCAAAACCTTTTTATATCATTTTCCTGTCAATGTCTTCACCACTTTCTTAATTCACCTTTGTTTCATTTTTTTTTCACCATTACTTTTTATTTGTTATCACATCGCCGTTTTCATCACCTTCTCCATCTATCACTTCTGGATTTATTTTCTTTTTTCTTTTCTCATTCTTTAACAAGGAAGAAATTGTTAACAACTGACATGAATAAAAACTGTTAATGCTTCTATCGCCTCTCGTCCCTGTAGATTCAACCCATTGAGCCAGTGCTATAATGGAAGTATCGAGGGAACACTAGCACATACGCATTTACACTGATATCATAAAACACACATTTTTTAGTGTTGCTTCCGCTCCGATCAAATTTTTGGCGTCGTTGTCGAGGACGAGAATGATTTTGATTTCACGTTTTTTTTTAACATTTTCTTCTCTGTTTTGGTGTGCAGGATAATCTTTACTGGAGCTTAACATTGCAAAATAAATACTAACTTTGCATCTTCCTGCTCTAGAAAGCAGGGACCCAGCTTCTAAAGAAAAGCCGCGCAAACGTGACTTTTGCCGCGGAAACGTGACTATTTTGTGATAATTATGTATCTTGTTGTGCTAGACTGTGTTCATTGTAATAGCTAATTAATTTGTATTATTACTTTCCTACTTTGATTGTCTACACACTGTAATGATTAAAGAACTAAAATACGGTATTTGAACGCTTTTAAAACGGTTGAAACATTTATATTTAGGCACGCGTCAATTCAATTCCAATATACTATATTTTGTTCTGTTATTGTGATCTGGACTGAGGTGTACATTTGGCATTGCATATAGTATAGGATAAACACGTGGGTGATTTATTCGCTTTGTGTTATCTTTTTGTCTATATTGCACACTTGTACGAACTGGACTTAAGGGCAAAACCTGTATAAGATAAGGTGGGGATTTCATCACCCTTCCTTAGCCCAAAAACCACTTCTCCACTCACACAACTAAGCCCTAAAAAAAATTGATAGACAATTGCCCCTAGGAACATCTCAGACTCATTAAGAGATTAACTGACGGTGAAACTTGCTCTGAATCTTATTCTTGTGAAATCGGTGGCAAGGTTGTGGATTAAGAGGTTATGCCTTGAAGATACCGTGGTTTGGCATAATTAAGGCACATTGCTTACGCACGGATACCTCCCACCGTATTTTGCCCCTTCCTGGCCGATTAGCTTATGGTCGGATTCATACAATAATCTCTCTAGCGTAATCGACCAGTTAGGAGTCGTCTAGGTCTAGGTCAATCCAAGTATAGGCTTGGTTTTGATTTTCTTTCTTTTATTTGTTGTTTGCTTTTTCTTTTTGTTTGTGATTGTTTCTGAAATAGAATTCAACAATAACAATTTTTTCAATCCTAATATGAATCCATATGTCACACCAACTTTATTTAATTCAGATAATTCAGACCCAGCCTTTTACAATATGAACCAACCAAATACACTGGATTGGACTTATCCGAATCAATACAACTCATTCCCCTAATCTTATGACCATAATTTTTATAATAATTTCACTCTTCACAGAGTCAATAGGGATTCACCTCTCCCGAGTTTAATTTTTCATAACCTTGTCCACAATTTTCACAATCTTTGCAATCTCCATTCCCCAATTTTGCTTCCTATACTCCTTTTTCTGGACCTCCCATTGAAGAAAAATCTGAGTTCGAAAAAAGTATAGAAATCATACAAGCCATGATTGAGTCCCAATAAAAGAAGCTCAATTCATTAATTTTATAATATTTTCATGATTCATCCTCAGTTTTACCTATTCAACATGACCAACCATCTACCCTGAAAACGAGTATGGAGTGCTTTCGTGAGTCTGAGCTTCAATCTCAAAATATGTTGGACTCTATCTTTCCAAAATCAAGATTCTTATACTCTCTTTCTGGAACATCCACTTGAAGAAAAATCACATCTAGAAAAGAGTATAGAAATTTTGTAGGAGTCCGCATTACAATTTTAAAAATCTTCTTCTCAGTCTATTGATAGGTTGGAAACACAATTGAGTCAACTGGTCAACATTTATAGGAATAAGGAAACTTTCTCTTATCAATTTTTGACTAATCCAAATATCTCTAACTCTATCAATTTGACCCATGACTCTTGTTGTTTTGGAAACCAATATTCCTACACTTTCATTCTAGAGCATCCACTTGAAGAAACATCACATCTAGAAAAGCGTATAGAAATCTTGTAGGAGTCCGCGCTACAATTTCAAAAATCTTATGCTCAGTCTATCAATAAGTTGGAAACACAATTAAGTCAATTGGTCAATATTTATAAGAATGAGAAAACTCTCTCTTATCAACCTATGATCAATTTAGATATCCCTAACTCTATTGATCTGACCCAGGACTCCTGTCATTTTGGACACCAAGATTCAATTTCAGCACACCCATCTGAACTTGTCCAAACTTCAAATGTTAAAAATCTCATTGACATTTTGGCAAGTTATCCTTTTCCTGAGATTGAACTTGAGCATGAATATGATCCTAAACCTCAACTTGGTAATTCAATTTCTCTGCCTGATTTCATAATGACTGAGGTGTTTTTATCTGATTTCAGAATTTTTCCGAGTCAACATTGGATCCTGTGCCAATCCATCGTGAAATTGCCAATCTTTTAGGATCAACAAATTGAACTTGACCAGTTTCATACTTATGAAAGTCCTATTGACAAATTAGCAAGTTCTCATTTTTATGAAATTGAACTTAATGACGAAGGTAACCTAAATTCTCAAATTTGTAATCTAGTTCAAATTCCTGAATCAATATTAACTCCTATTTGTTACCAACTTGAACAACATTTTAGAGTCAATTTGGTTCCCATACATGTTATTCTTGAACTTGAATCACCTATCTTAGAAAGTCACATTCCATTGTGGGGAATTGAATGTGGACTTGAGTTTCAACTTCTTGATTTGAACCCACTTTCTGAACCAATTTTGACTCCTGAATCTTTACTTAACTTAAATCAAATTCCTGAGTTAGTATTAGTTTCTATACTTTCTAAGTCTAAATCAATCATTCCATCTTTTCATACTCTATTTTGGGACAAAGGTGTTGATAAAATTGACTCTGAAATTATTTTGAAAATTTGAAAATTAGATGGGGTACAATTCTTAATAAAAATTATTCATATATACATCATTCTAGTGGGTTGTATTTAAGGTCTTTGGTGGGTTCCTCTGAACTCCACGCAAATTAGATTGGGCCGCATTTCATGGACCAATCAGACCACCGGAACTACCATCTTGAGGTGATTTTTCCTTCCCTCTCTATTTATTTCATGCATACTTACATTCATGATGCATTGAGGATAATGCATGAGATAAGTGTGGGGGAAGGTTTACTAACATAAAGTTTTTTAGATTTTCTTTCTTCTTACTTCTTTTAGGATACTTTTAGAAATCTTTCCTTTTGTATAGGATTATTCTTTCTTTAAAAATTTTTTGAAATAAGAGACAAAGTTTTAATCTATTTTAAAGAAAATTAAGATGATCTTAGAAATTAAGGAAGCCTTACATTATGACATCTTAAATCTAGTTGAAATAATGGATCGTATTTAAAATTATAGGTTAAATATAAAAGATTGGGGAGATAATTTTATCTTGAAATTTTTTTGCCTTAGATAGTTTGCACTTTACACAAACAAAATTTTTTGGGATGGAAACAAAAATCTAAAATGTCATAAAGCAAAAATAAAAAAAAATATATATATATATTATATACGAAGAAAAAAGTCACTTATTAAGCTAAATAATTATGCCTCAAGAAGCATGATTATTCACGCCTAACGCTAGTCAAAAGAAACAAATAATCCCTCTTAGTTTTGTGACTTTGTTTACTCGAGTCTTTAAACCCGAGGGATATTTTCTCATCTGGTGCCCAAAGACCATCCGATTAGGAAGTCATCGGTTAAAGGCTCACTACCGGGGTGAACTAGAATGCCTAAGAAAACTAAGAGAAGGAAAAAAAAAAGAAATATATATACATATATAAATGGCTTGATGGTTGAAGTTGAAATCCCAGAAATCATCAATATCACAAAGTACATATTATCTAGGTTTTATGAAGGATAAAATATTCAATCTAACTTTGAATTCTTACCTTAATTGAAACAAGATCTTGCATATAAACTAAATTTAATGGAGAAAATTTTTTGTGGACTTATGATCTTAGATCGCTTATATCTTTGTAAAAATATTTCAAAAACTTGTCTCTCTTTCAAAATATGTTTTCAAAATACTAACATATATTTTCTTTCTTATAGATTTTGTGGGTGTAATCCGCTGAAAACCCTCAGGAGACAAAACTCCTCCTCTAGGGGAAACCTAGAGGTTTAACGGCTTGTTGCACACGCTCAGTGCAATCGCGTCACCTGCGCAAGTTGTGTAATAACTTTTGTAGTATTGTTTTTCTTTTCTTGTTTTGCTTGGGACGAGCAAAAGATAAGTATGGGGGTGTGATTAGTCTACAGTTTTGCAGTATTATATCGCATTTTCCTGCTAATTTATGAATAAAATATCGGTCGAAATCGTGTTTTGGTCTCTCTTGCAGATAATCAAGACAAGAAGGGTTAAAAGTGTAATAAGAGCTTAATTAAACCCATTTTTGGGTAATTAATCCGAATTTTTTTGGAAGTCAAGTAAGGGAGCTTCTAGAAGATGCATTGAACCTAGACCCTTGCGCACGTCAGACGAATATTCGGTAAAAATACCAGAATTCAAGTATACCAAGAAGGTACTAGAAGCGACGGGAACATGCTTGTCAAAATCAGGGATTTATTCCCTAGTTTTTCCGCGTAAACGCGGCAACTGCCACCTTTCCGCGGCAATGTGGTGGGGCCACGCGTCGATCTTTGACGTTTGACCTTGTCTTGTCTTCTAAACCCCTACTTTGCCTATAAAAATCCCTGTAGAGGCCTGAAACGGGAGCAGATTTGGATTTAGGCTAGATTTTCTATCTTTTAGTGTAGCATCGTATAAGCGTTCTTCTTCTTTCCTTTTGTATTTTCATTTCTTTTTATATCTTGTAGTAGGGCTAAGAGATTCAGAGAGAGATAAAGAGATATTGATGTAATAGATGGTGACAATTTATGTAAAGGTGTCTCCTTTCTCCTCCAATATAATCTTCTCCATCTTCTACATGATGCTTAGCTAGATTTTCTTCTCATGGTGACTAACTACTAACCACTAACCATCTAACCACTTACTTGATAATCCACATGAATCTAATAGGCTTACAAGGCCTTACTCTTGCAAGAGCCATTGATGGCTCATGATGATGGGTTCTAACATCTAACTTACTAACCAAGCTAACTCTCTTATTTCATGCTTTCTTCTAATGGTTTTGATGATCTAATATTTGTATTAGCTTGCTCTTGATGCAAGTTTGAATGTAAAAGAACAATCTTATGTGTCATACTTTGTATCGTCTCTTGAAGCCAAGGACTAGTGATGCCAAGGATCCATGTGAGGCAACTATCACTAAGAGCTTAGCATGTTAGTAGAGTAATTAGTAGTTAAAAATCATAAGATTTCTTTCATAGTATTCCTCATTTTTTACTTTGTTTTAAAAATTATTTTCAAAACCTTTTTTTATCATTTTCCTATCAATGTCTTTACCGCTTTCTTAGGGCGTGTTTGTTTCGCCGCAAAACGCAATTCGTAAAACTTCTTTTCCATTTTCGTTGTTTGTTTCACTGAAAAAACAAGTTGTAAAATGCAATTCTTTTTTTCCCACTTGCAGTTGCTACAGTTAAATTTGTGGTCATGTAAATCTCACTTTTACACTCATATTTTCCCACTTACAGTTGCTACAGTTAATTTTGTGGTCATATAACTCTCACTTGTAGTACAGTTACAGTTCAAAACAGTTACTTGATAATCAATATATAATTTAATATTATTAAATATTTAATATTTTAAATAGTGTTCAATTTCTTATTTAATTGTTTAATTATTTTATATTTTTAATCTTTAATTTTTTTTATTATTTTTAATATTGTTTTAATATTTAATATTTTACTATTTTAATTTAATATTTTTATTTAATATTTTATTTAATACTTTATTATTTTATTGATACTTATTCCATTTTTTATTATCTTATTTAGAGTAAATATTTTATTAATATAACAATATTATACTTTAATATAAAATTACTATATATTTAATTATTTATTTTTAATATAAAAAATTACTTTATTAATATCATAATATATTTTTATTATATTAATATTTTATTATGTTAATATTGTAATAATAATTCAGTATAATAATACTATAATGATAATTATTATTAAATTATAATTATATTTTACTTTGTTAATTTTATATTTCTATAATATTACAATAATATTATAATAAAATTTATATTACAATAATTTTCAAGTATTTTTAATATTATAATATTATAACTTTATTTTATTATTTTTGTAAGATTTTTTAATATTTACATTTTATTAGTATTCTTAAAATTTTATTAATGTTCTTTAGATTTTCTAAAAATTTTATATTATTTATTTAGTTAATATTTTAGTAATATTTTACTATTTATATTAATATTTTATTAATATTATTGTTATAAATAAAATATTAAAATTATTAATTTTTTATCTTAAATTTATTAATACAATTTAATTTGCAATAGTAGATTTAATTTAATAGTATTTATAATATTTAAATCACTGCAACAGTTAATTTTGTGATCAACTTTTCCACTTACACTTTTACATTACCAACCAAACACCGTAAAATACAATACTTTATCATTTACACTTTCACTTTATCAACCAAACACCGTAAAACACAATATACTTTTTCATTTACACTTCACTTTATCAACCAAACACCGTAAAACACAATAAATTTTCTCTGTTATAGTTCACTTTTTTCATTCTCATTTTACGACTTACGACTTGCGACGTTTTGCAACGAAACAAACAGGCCCTTAGTTCGCCTTTGTTTCATTTTCTTCACCATCACTTTTTTTTTTTGTTATCACATCGCCGTTTTCATCGCCTTCTCCATTTATCACTTCTGCATTTATTTTCTTTTTTCTTTTCTCATTCTTTAACAAGAAAGAAATTGTTAACAACTGACGTGAATAAAAAATGTAAATGCTTCTATCGCCTCCCATCCATGTGGATTCGACCCGTTGAGCCAATGCTATAACGAAAGTATCGAGGGAACATTAGCACATACGCATTTACACTGATTTTATAAAACACACATTTTCGAGTGCTGGTTCCGCTACGATCACTTGTGTTTGTGTTTGGCTATTTCTCTCCAAACTCTACTCTCTTTATATCTTACATTGATACTATTGTTCAATTACACTGCTTGATATTGTTTATGTGCGCATACTTGTTATACTCCAAGAGAGCTATTGAACCACCTCAACTCTTATAAAAGAGAAATCTTGAGTAAAAGTTCTAGATCCCTTCACCGGGAATCCAGCTTCACTCTTTGGATATCTATTGTGGTAGTGTAAAAGTTTTTAATTTCGTATTATTGATCATTAGATTAGTACTACACCTATTCACCCCCTCTAGGTGTACTTTCAATCTACACACCAACAGATTACAATTACAATTTGAAAATGTGAAATTCAAATAAACTTCAAATTGATATTAATTAGGACCATAAGGAAATCACATGTTACCATGTTCATGAAATTAAAAATAAGCTATAAACTGAACCCAGCAATGATGTCTCCGTAACAGTAGTTTATAATTCCAAGTTAATAATTGTAAACTCTAGTAATCATTTGAAAAAATGATACTTTAAATTCAGTATTACAACAACAATTTAAATTTACTAATTATAACTACAGAAGATTAGTTTTCAGGAAATTTATTAATCATATATCTATTTTTGTCTTCTAGTTTGTTGTTCCTATACTATATTATCCTATACTTTTAGATATTTTGACTTACTTAAATCTAGAGTTGAACATGCAATAATAAGAAATAATAAATTATAATATAAAATCAAGATAAATGAATAAATGAACTACAAGAAAACAAAGCTGGCCTATGAAGGGAGCCGTAATGCTAGTCAGTGTCTTAGAAGAAAAACACCCGTCCTATCGTTTGGGCGTTGAAGCGGTCGCGTCAACTAGCGGGTAAAAATCTCTTGAAATGTACCAGCACCCGGCGTGAGCGTAAGTACCGGTCTCCTACTCAGATAAGGAGAGGTCGCCCATAAGAAAAAAAAAAATAAAAGTTTAATTTTCTACCAAGAACAGAACTCTTCGCGTGGAAAAGCTCAAGAGGGGAGAAAGAGAGAATTGTCATTGTATGTCAGCTTTAGAATTGAGGGGGGGTCTATTTATAAGCTGCAGAGCACCCCAGTCAAATAGCTATATCACATATCTGCAGGTAACAGACGATTTAATGTGCACGATCCCTGTATCTCGCGATCTGTAACTGTTAGTAGAATAAGTCGAATTTGAATCAGTCAAACTTAAAAAGAAAAAGAACTAAAAACAAAAAGAGCTCGTGCAGCGTCGAGGCATGCGCGTGTCGTCGCCGACATTGGCAAGGCGGGCGGGGCGACGTAGCGGGCATGTGTGTATTGTATCCATTTCATAGCATGTAAATCATATCAAATAGGATTATGAAGGCTTGGTATTGAAACCCCTTTTCTTTCTATATCTCATCCCACGTGGGACTAAATAAACAACTGTACATTATAGGTGAATTCTAACTTTCACTTGACTGTGTCCACTCAACCCCGCAGGTAACATGAAGCTTAACCAACAAACTGCAATCAAGGGTCTTCTTGCAGTTGTCTTTTTTTTTTTTTTGTCATATAGCTATGATTTTGGCTTAGCAATTAATAAGTAGATGTGACAGCAACCAAGCAAGTAACAATATTAGACTCTAGACTTATCATTTCGGCCAACATGCTAACATGCATGATAACAAATATATTAGTCTTGTTGGATATGATGCCCCCTCAGACAACTGTTCAAAAAGGACAGTAATAATTAGAAGGAAAAAAAAAAGGAAAGTCCCGTACCAACTTTTCTCATGCCTCAGCTATTTATCAGATTAGACCCTACACCTTAAATATTTATTTCTACAGTAAATAAATAAATAAAGGAATACTTACAACCTTTTACAAATTTTTTTTTAATGAGAGTTCTTAAAAAGCTTCTAGAGAGGCAAAAATATGGGAGCGGGTTTGCTCCTCAACCCGCTCCTTCGAAGGAGCGAACCCGCTCCAACGCGAGGGCGGCCATCCATCGCGCATGATGGATGGCCAGATTTAACGGCGGAATGGAGCGGGTTTGCTCCTTCGCACGCGAAGGAGAAAATCAGATCCCCAAAAATATACATTAACCAGCTGCTAGCCTTTCCTTATTCCATGCTTGTCTCTACTTCCTGAGCCCTGAAAAAGAAAATACAAAAACAAATTTAATTACAAAACCCTTAATTAATTTCATTGTAGTATTACTAGGGATAAATTACTAACACCTCCCTCCAAACAGCGAGAAATTTCTCTTCTCTCTGTCTTGATTGATTTTGTAAATTTCCAGAGATAATTTACTCATAATGTTTTTTTCGGAAAGATAGTTTACCTACTGTATTATATTAAATACTAGTGTACAAAACCAGCATAATAGTTGCACGCACAAATGTCCATGTAGATTCTCAGACACCAAATAAACGATCCACCACATAAAACCAAACGTTACGCATGCAACCCTTGTCTAGTGACAAGACCACCCTCAAATGTTGGAAACTATACCCAGAAAGAAACAAAAATAGGGAAAATTGCCGTCCATGTGAAAAATCCTTGCATTTTCAACTTAGCCAACTAAGCTTCTTGATCAAGCTTTAAAAGTGAAAAAGCTCGTCTCTACCCAAAAGTCCATTATATTTTTAAATACCCATAATGTCCTTGATTCGATGACTTATCTGAGTTGATTTGAGTGGTCAGCCTCACGCGCGCTAGGCGCGCGCGGGCCTGCTTGGAGGTTTTATTTTTTTCACTCTTTTTTAATTTCTTTCCACCTCAATGTGGATAAATTTTTTTGCATTGATAATATTTTTTTTAGAGATAATTTTTTTACATTGATGTTATATTTCTATCTACCCTCAATGGATGCTAAATGCGTATTGAATTCCCCTTAGAGATTTGCCATTAGCAATTTATTGATAATTAGAAAATTATTCATAACATACAAATATTTATTTATTTTTCTTAACTTATAAATTCGGTACACCTCTAATATTATGCTTACGCTCTCCAAATTTCAGTCCACCTTCTCAAAATATTTATCCACCTTCTTAAATGTTTTGTCCGTCTTGACAAATATTCTGTCTACTTTCTCTAATATTTTGTCCACTTATTCTAATATTTTGTCTACTTACTCTAAAAAAGCGTTTTCTTTAATATCATGTCCACTCTGTCCAACCTTCTCGGAAAATTTCTCCACCTTCTTAAATATTTATACACTTTGTCAAATTTTCTGTTTACTTTCTCTAATTTTTGTCCACTTATTCTAATATTTATTTTTTGAAATTAGATATAAATTGACAAATGTGGAAAAAAAAAAAAAAGATGAAAGATAGACAGAAATATAAAAAAATATATAGAAATTGAGTGAGGTTGACAGAAAGAGAAAAAAATTGGGCTTTCTATTTATAATAATCTCCCCATTTTATTTTATCACTCAGGAGTCTCTGAATATCTCCACAATCAAACATATTCTAATTTGTTGTTATTTGGTCAAGTGAGACAGATCAAGATAAAGTTGGAAAGAAATTTATTAAAAAAGACAAAAATTGATAAAAGTAGACAAAAGTAGAGAAAGTTGAGAGAAATTTATAAAAGTAGATAGAAACTAACGAAGATGAACAAAAAGGGAGAAAGATGGACAGAAATATAGGTAAACAGGAATTGACTAAGTTAGAAAAGAAGAAAAATTAGGCGCGATCTTCGCCCCCTGACACCCCTGGGGTCTCTAAAGATTGTCCTCTTTCTCAGCAATTTGTTGAGAATGTGGATAAAATAATTAATAAGGTAGCCAAAATACTAGAGTAACTAGGTTATTTTGAAAACGTGAACAAAATATTAGAAAAGTCATATTAAAGAAACTGGACATAATTTTAGAGATATAACGTTGAAACAGTGGACATAATATTAAAGAAAATCAGAATATATGGACAAAATATTAAATAAAGTAGACATAATATTAGAAAAAGTAGACAGAAGATATGAAAAGGTAGACAAAAAATTGGAGAACGTAGACAGAATATTAGAGGTGTACATAATTTATAAGTTAAAAATAAATAAATAAATATTTATATGTAATAATAATTTGCTAATTATAAATAAATTGCGAAGACAAATCTCTGAGAAAAAATTTTCAATGCGTATTTAGTACCATTGAGAGTGGACAGAAAAAATTAGAGAAGAATGTACAGAAATATAGTATCTAGGCCAAAAAAAATTATCTCTACGAAAAAATTATCAATGCAAAATAAATTATCCACCTTGAGGTAAACAGAAATTAGAAAAGAGCAGAGAAAATAGCCCCCAAGTTGGCCCACGTGACTAACGCGTGACTAGCATTAAATGCCCGTCACGTGAGCCACTCAAATTAACTCAGAAAAGACATCTAATCAAGGATAATATGAGTTTTAAAAAATATGAGTGGGTACAAATTTTTTAACTTTTAAACTTGGTGAAGAGGGTTAGTTGGCTAAGTTTAAACTCCAAAGATTTTTTTTACATGGACATCTTTATACTGGACTCAAAAGATTTTTTTTCCAAAAGATAAATGTAAAACTTATTTTGCGAATAATAAAACTTAAAAAACATACCTCACATTCTTCTGAGTTCTAACTAAGAGGTTGTCTGTTTTCGCTTGCAAAATTGCAAGTGGTAAAAAATTTTTGCAACTTTTCCAATTCTCTTGTTTGGCCAAGCTTGCAAATTGCAAATACAGTTTGCAAAATCATGTGAGCCTCACATCACACTTGCAAGTGGGTAGCAAAACCCACTTCCATTTGCAAAATATAAATTATTTAATTTGTTAAATAATTTAAAATTAGTTTAATAACTTTTTAATATTTTATTAATATTGGATTGATATAATATTAATATTCTTAATATTTGTTATCTATAGTAATATTTTAGTATTTTAGTAGTATTTAATTAATTTAGTTAAAATTTTATTAGTTTCTTAATATTTTATTATTTTTAAATTTTATTAACTTTATAATAATTTATTATTTTTATTCGTATTTTAGATATTACTAATTATTATTATTATATATTAATATTCTATTAATATTATTAATATAAATATTTTATCAATATTTTATGCCAAACTTCTCAAATTTTATTAATAATTTAATTTTTTTATAACAATAATATGTTTTAATATAAAATTGCTACATGTTTAATCTTATTAATTTTTTTAACATAAATAATTACTTTATTAATAGTATATTTTTTATTATATTAATATTTTATTATACTAATATTATAATAATATTTTGTTTTATTTATTTTATATTTTTATAATATTACAGTAGTATTATAATAAAATTTATAATTTTATGATATTATTTTAATATTTTTCATTATATTTTATTAATATGTATATTTTATTAGTATTCTTTAAATTTTATAATTATTTTATTTAGTTAATATTTTATTAATACTTTACTAATTATACTAAGATTTTATTATTATTGTTATTAAAAATAACATCTTAAAATTATTAAAATTTATCTCAAATTTGTTAATATATTTTAATTTTCAATAGTAAATTTAATTTAATAATTTTTGTAATATTTAAATCATTGTTATTGTTAATTTTGTGACTCACTTTTCATTTAAAATTTTACATTCCCAATAAGAAAACTATAAAATACAATATACATTCACACTCACTCTTTCATATTATCAATTAAACATCATAAAATATAATATATTGTTTCCACTGCAGTTTATTTTTCATTCACCCTTACGACTTGGCAAACATTAGGCTCTAACAATTCTCCTTCCTAAAATGGCAAGCTTTTGGAGCCACCGGTGACCGCACCGCCCAAATTCGCCCGCCTCGCGATCCGCTTCAAATTGCTCTGCAGGCTCTCGTTCACCAGCTCTCTCACCGCCCTCCTCTCCTCGTTCATCCCCGCCTCCTCCTCCTCCTCCCCTCTCTTCCCGCCGATGAGTGGTGCGCTCACTGCCGGTAACCCGACGCACCCTTCGCTCACCTGCTTCCTTTGTCCGCCCTCAGTATCTCAAGAATCCTCGACGCTCTCTTCTCAGCCAACGTGCTCCCGACGAGCACGAGCTCCAACAGGGCAGACTTGACCCCGAGACTCACCATCACCGATCTATCTGCATCGGACTTGTGAGCGATCACCATCAGAATGTACGCCGCCTTCTCTTGACAGCTAGGCGAGTCGATCCAGTCGAGTATGTCGATGAGGATGGCGACACCGTCACCGGATTTTGTCAGCGCTCGTCGGCCATCGGGAGCGGAGACTAAGTTGGAGAGGACTGCGAGGACCCGGTCCGTTAAGCTCATGTCGCCGACGGAGGACAGGAGGTGGGGGACGAGGCGGGAGGCGACGAGGTGAGGGATGTTGGAGGGGCAGATGGAGAGGTTGAAGAGAGCACGGAGTGAGTCCTGTTGGGATTGCGACGAGGTCGGAAACTGGAAGGTTTTGATGAGGAAGGGGATGGCGCCCGAGGTGCCGATGATTGGTTTGTTGGGGTCGAGGGCGCTGAGGCCGAGGAAGTTGGCGACGACTGCTTCTGAGATCGAAGGCGGTGTTCTTGATTTGATTAGATTCAGCATTTTGTGCACAGCTCCTGCTTTCACTATCGCCGCCTTGTTCCTGTGAAATCGAACAATTCATCAAAATTAATTAATTAATTGAATACAGTAAATGTTCGCTGAGACAGAGGAAATCGATTTCTTACGTGTCGTTCCCAATGCCGAGATTGAGCAGAGCATAGAGAGAAGAGATCTGAGCCTCAAGGTCGTCGGAATCGATCATTCCGATGAGCGGCGGGATGGCACCGAGCATGGCTAGTGTCTCCCTCGCCTCGGCGTCGTCCTTCGCCAGCCTCCTCGCCGCCGCCGCCCCCGCCCTCCGCCGCTCGCCGCATTCCCACTGCAGGCTCCTCACCGCTTCCTGCAGCTCCTCGAACGCCTCGATCTTTCTCCTCGTCTCAAACTCTGCGTTGTCGTCGTAACTCAGATCCGAATCGGAGTTCGAGATCTCCGCCTTCAGGAACTCCGATAACCGATCCGATCCGAGATTCCGCATCGGTCTCGGTTCCGGTGGCGGTTTCGAGGACAATGCGGCCGCGTCTCGACTCTGGCGCCGGCGGGAAGCGGCACAGCCGCAGGCCACGGCGTCGATGAGCTTGCAGCGCAGCGCTGCGGCGTAGATCGCCGGCCACCGCCGGGATCTGCTGCCGAGGCGGTGGCATTTGGCCATCTTAGGGTTCTGGGTTCTCACATTGGAGAGCAGAGAGAGAAGGATGAATAAATTAACAGGGAGACAATTTGGGTGAGCTCTACGAGATGGTCCTGCCCTCTCTCTCACTCAGTCACCCGCATCTTAAAAGAATGCAAGTGGGAGAGTGGCAGGGAGATGATTAAAATCTAAAAGATAAAGTTTTTTAACTTTTAAAAGAGAGAGATCAGTTTGTTGGCAAAAAGGAAGAAGGCATCAGACGTTGTGCAAAGTCGATCGACCAGTGGTCCACCGTCCCAACTCTGGCGCTAACAGAGAGTGAGGGATGCAGAGTAGGTCGACCGATTGATCGCCCATTGGTTTTTTTGCCTCTCTCTCCTCTTTTGTATAAATAAGGAGATGTGTTCTTTATTCTACGTACGAGAAAATGTAAATGATCTCCCTCTTGTAAAGTGAATGAATCATCAATAGATCTATCTCTATTCTGCCCCGGAGACGTTGTCAAGATTGTCAAACCTTATTAAATCTTGTGTCTCTTTCTTATTCAGTTGTTTGTATTTGTAGGGTATTCTTTGCTATCTCCAGGTTCATACAAGTGGTGTTAGAGCTCGAGGCAACGCTTGTACTTCGTTTGGTAGAGTGAATCTTGATTTAGAGCTTAGTTCTTATAGATCTGAAGCTTTGGTGTGGATAAAAATCAGAATTTATTGTGTTGGATCTTATCTTTTATATTTGAGTCGAGAGATCAATTGGAAACTCTTCTTAGGATTTCAGTTGAAGGTAAAAATCCTATCTTTATCTCGTAGAACAATTTCATAGTTATTTTACTTGCTTGGTTGTGTGGATTTGGAGTAGAAATGGTCAAAGAAATATTCGATGGCCGAAGAAATATTCATGGAAGTGGTTCTTTTATTGTAAAGAACATACAAAATATTCACCATTAAAAATTGATGTGGTGAAGTTTGATAGAACAACCAACTTTGGGTTATGAAGATGTGAAGTGTTAGAGTATTAAATGCGCAAAAACTTGGAGGATGCTTTTGAGTTGCAAAAGATGTTAGCCCAGAGGCCTTCACCTTAGTTTTGATGATGACTAACTTATGACGGTTAGTTTACTAATGATCTTGTATTTATATAGTTTCAGTTATTGATCAAGATATTAGTTGGTAGTTAACTTCAACAAAGGAGTTTTGAAGCTAATTCATGTAGATTCAAGAGCTCGCGCATCAAGGTCGCATTTAGAACTCGGATGGAGTCAAGCTCTTTGGATCGTGTTTGGATTGAGTCGACTTGGAGAAGGAGTTCTACAAGAAGACTTCGGTTTGTTTAGTTTAAATTTGTGTTTAGATCTTGTGTAAGATAGACTACTGTTGATATGCTCAAGTTCACACATACACACACAAGTTCAATACGTTTGGTTTTCGGTTTAACCGGTTTGGATTTCAAGTTCACATATATATGATTTTCATGAATAAATAGAATCAAAACAAGTTTACATGGTTTAATGTATATTAGATTTCATCTATATATATGCTTCATATATTTAGAAAAACTTATTTTGATGATCCTATTCATGTGTTTAGAGTTTTGTAGTTAACAAAACCTATTTTTGGATTTCATGTCAAAAACATAGATATATCTTTTATATGTGTATTGGATTCTATCCATACACAATGCGCTTCAAATGTGTTTCTATATCATATTTTTGTATTTAAACAAGTTTGAGAAAAATCAGATTTCCATTTAAAGTTTGGTTTCGGAAAAAATACTAATTCTGTGTTTAAACTTAATTTCTATATCACAAAAATAGTTCAAATAGTTTGTAATATGTGTTGATTTTTGGTCACACATATTTGTTATTAAAATATTTACAAGAACCTATTTTTGTGAAATTTATGAGAATTTATGGGATTTATAGGTGTTAAATAAACTAAGTTTCTTAACCTATAATCTCTGCTAGAACCTGCTGGCGGTCGACCGGACGATCGACTGGACCAGAGATCGGTCGACCGGACCCGTCGACCGATGTGCACGAGGACGTGCACAAGGCCAGCCTAGAAGGCCGGTCAACCGGGCAGTCGACCGACTGAACTACCCAGCTCTCGGGTAGTGCCGGTCGACCGGGCGGTTAACCGACAGGCTAAGCCCGGTCGACCGGGTAGTCGACCGGAGCTCCAACGGTCAGAAATATGACCGTTGGACGGTCAACCAGCCAGTCGACCGGAAGGTCAAAAATGACCTTTTCTGGCTGTCAATGGCTAGTTTTCTCCTATCACTATATAAAGGGGTTTTGGTGCTGTTTTGAATGAGAATTGAGAAGAGAATTTCAACAAGTTTTCTAGTGCCATCTTGCCCATTTTCTAAAGAGTTTTTGTTCTATCTTTTATTTTATTTTCAAGGGTTGAAAAATAAAAAAAAAAGAGTCTTTGGGAAATTGGTTTTGATCTTTATTTCTATTTCATTCTAGTATTTTTTCTAAGTATTTTTCTTTGTGATTTTATTTTCCAAGCACCTTGTTTTCTTACACTTGAGCTATCATATCTAATCCTATCTATAGAATCTTATTTTGTGAGGAATTTTATTTGTGGTCTATTGTGACCACCAAGAGCTGTTTGTGGTCTATTGTGATCACCAAGTTTATAATCTCATCTTTGCTTTGGGTTTGTAGCTATCCCTCTTGGGTGGAGGTGATTGTGGTTGAGATTTGGCTTTGTGCCTATCCCTCTTGTGTAGAGGTGATTGTGGTTGTAATTTAGCTTTGTGTTCATCTCTCTTGTGTAGAGGTGATTGAGTTTTGACTTAGTGCCTTGCCACTTGTGTAGATGTGGTTGTGTTGGAGAGAGGAGTTATATACTCCAATTGTAATTACAAATTTCTCGGTGGCGGTTCTCTTTATGGGAGGTCCTGTGTGGACGCAGTGAAAATCCTTCTGTGTGAAGGCAGGAACGTAGAGCAGTGACTCGAATCTCGAAACACATCTTATTGTTTGCGATTGATCCACTATCTCTCTTATATTTGTATTGCTCTATATTGTTCATATCTCATACATGCTTGGTATTGTTTGTGTGCTCATACTTATGTTGAACCAAGAGAGCTTCATATAGCACCTCAACTCTTAATTTAAAGGAATTTCGAGGAGATAGTATAGAGCCCTTCACGGAAAATTCGGCTACACTTTTTGGTTACACATAGTGCGTTGCATGAGTTTTTAATTCCGCATCATTTCTCATTAGATTAGCTAGTACACCTATTCACCCCCCTCTAAGTGTATTTCAAAAGAAACCGGCAGAAATAGATGAGAAGGTTTGGAAGAAAATGAATAGAACGACATGTGGAGTGATTAGGTCTTGTCTATCATAAGATGTAAAGTATGATGTGATGAATGAGACTTCTTCAAAGAAAATTTGAGAGACTCTCGCGAGTAAATACTTGACGAAGTGTTACTAAATAGAAACAGAATACCATGTCGGTTTTAAACTGACGTGATAAATAATAGATGTCAGTTCCTAAATTGACGTATATGCGGGCAACGTAAAAAGTCCACGTCGGTTACCAACCGACGTGGCATATCAAATTTTTTACGTCGGTTGACATAAAACCGACGTGGGAAATAAATTATTTCCACGTGGAAAATTAATTATTTATAAAACTCAACTTTTCCACATCGATTGTATGTAACAACCAACTTGGAATACATATATACGCGTCGGTTTTTTTGTAGAAACTGACGCTGAAAGTAAAAATTTTTAGCATCGGTTGTTACAAGAACATGCGCGAAAATGTACGAACATGTACAAACAAACAACCTTTTCGCATCGATTTTATAAGCAACCAACCTAAAAAGTATGATTTTTTTTAATTTCACAATATCTTGTGCATAATACCTGTAACTGTATGCAAATATGAATGTTATAGGTACATATTTTTACAAATCTATAACATAATAATTATACAATGCACATATAAAAAATCAGTATATATTATTACAAATATGTGTGTGCACATGCACCAAAATGAACCAAAGTGTCTGTGTGTGTACATGCACCAAACTCAATGAGTCTAATGTGAAAACATGAATCAAAATCACCAAAATGATCCAAATTTTAAAATTAATAATTACCCTCTTTAAAACACCATGTATCCATCATCGGTGCTTTCACTCGATCTATCCTGTAATGAGAATGAAATTTTTTTTAAATTTAGTTGACTCGAAATATAGTGATGTAAACTGGTATGAATACATGACACTCATTGAATATAATATTCACAAAAGAATTACTTACCATTAATATAATTCAATAAAATTCAGAAATTAAATTTTAGTATTAATAAATATTATATACATTATAAAATTTTCTTAATTGGTTTAAAAACTCACAAGTCAAACATATACAAGATTATACACTCACAAATCAATTAGTTTCTTAATTTATTTTCGGACGTCGCCCCCCAATAAGTCCAACCAATATAAATTACCAAGCGATGGGTCAATCACGCACAATGTCCAATGTGAATTGTAAGATAAATTCATATATTAATGTTAGTAAAAAAAAATTAATATAATTTATGAAAATATGCACATACTCAAACAATAAAATAAATAAGCTTAAATACAATACCCTCTCTATGAAAAATATTTCATAACATATCCCGTCCACTCTTCCCGAACTTCATCCAATGCTTCACCTGAATATTTTTTTTGTTATCAAATTGCAAATATATTGACTTATTTATGTTATTTTCATTACATACTAACAAAAATATAAATCAAACTTTAAAACATAGAATGATACTTTTATAAAAACATCAGACATTATCGGCAGTTTCATCTTCTTTGGTTGTTACATGTGCAATTCAGTATGGACAAATAAAACTATTTTAGTGCTTTGTCAGTACATTGAGTCATTGAAAATGATAAATTAAAGGACTAACTTGTTAAATTATTATTGACTGAGGGGAAGGAGGCGTTAAAGATGAATGGAAGATCCCTATAAAAATTGCCAATATGTAACAAATATTTTTAATGATTTGACAAGTGAAGTAAGGGCCCTATTGGCATCAATAAAAGCATGTTCTAAAGGAAAAGTCATTTTGGTGCTTCACAGGTGGTTCTAATTAATGTTTTTGCAAATCATCTATAGAACACCAAAGAACATCAACTAGAACCACCCTGAAGCACCAACAAGACTTATTCTTTAGAATATGTTTTTGTTGATGCCAATAGGACCTTTGCTTCACTTGTCAAATCATTAAAAATATCTATTATAGATTGATAATTCTTTTAGGGTCTTCCCATTCATCTTTAACACTTCTTTTCCCCAGTCCAATTAAATAACTTAACGAGCTGATTTTATCATTTCTAATGGCTCAATGTACTGACAAAATACTAAAATCTTCTTTTAATTGGTTTATCTTTTCTTGCATTCTCATCATGCCATATCCATCTTGTGTAACCTTAATCAATCCCGTTAATGATTATATTTATTTTGATTCATATTACGTACTGTAGACTTCATACTAAAAAAATGAATAACAACAATATACATAACATGTAAAAAATTCAAATTGATAGTCTAATTATAGTTATTCTTCTTGTTTTTTTTGTTCATATTTTTTATGAGCTTAGTTCTTATGATTACAATGTTTTCATTTCTATATACAATATTAACTTTTCTACATACACACATTAATTTATACACACACACATGCATATACACCCCATATGGCGCACATGCACACCACACACACCACCTACACACACACACCCCATACATACACAAACCACATGCACACACATGCACCAACACACCTACCACCATCTACAACACACAGACACATCACATACACACAAACACCACCATACACACATATGCTCTAGCATCAAGCATGACACACACACACACAACCACCATCACACACATGCACAAACATCAAGCATGGAATACACACAACCACACATATACATCAAGCACGATGCATACATACACCCCACCACCGCACCATACTAGAAAAATCAATATTTTTTCAGTAATCTTTAGTCTGAGTCATTATCATTAATTTTTTAAGGTTTTCCCCCTGCTCCCTCTTCCCCCTCCTCTCTTCCTTCCCCCTTCCCCTATTCCCCCTCCCTCTCTCTCCCCCTCTCCTATCAAGAAAATCTCTAACCTTTTTGTCGCCGACTACCTGGTCGATTTTCACCACCTTAGTGGTATACTATTCTAACATAATCACCACACACCCATACACACACCCCAACGCCACTAACACCAACAGGTGAAAAAAGAAGAAGAAATGAAGGAAGGTGGAGATCAAACTCATCGCCTATAGAAGATATTACCATGGACGAAGAATCACTGGCTCAGTGATGACACCGCCGGCGCCGCCACTGTCGCGCCCGAGAAGATGAATAGTAATTAGGATTTGAGGGTAGAGAGATTGAGAGAAAATGAAAAGAAGTATATTAAAGAGGCAGGATTAGGGTAAAAATATCCTTGCGCGATTTAATATTGTTTCAAAATAAAATTTCGAGTCAGTTCTTAATAAGAACCGACACTAATAAATTTTCGCATCAGTTCCATAAAAGAACCGCAGTGTAATATATAATATTACGCGTTGGTTATATAAAGAACCGACACTAAATGTATAATAGAATGTGTTTATTTTATATTTAAAAAATAAATAGACTTTTAACGTCAGTTATTTACGAAACTGACATGGAAAAGGGAGACGTTTTATCCCATGTTTGTACTAGTATGCATCGAGAATCGCTTGCACTTGAAGAGAAGACTTTACCGTTTCAGTTGAAGAGGGGGTTTCTATTAGTGATCGCATCTACACCTACACGAAACTTCTCATGGACTTAACGAATGTGGATGTAGTAATCGAGGAGGAAGATAAAACCTTGATATTGTTGAGTTCTCTTCCCGGTGAGGGATGCGAGACCTTTGTAGTCATCTTGATAAATGAAAGAACATCACTTAGTTATGCTGAGGTCACTACCGTTTTTGTGAATCTCGAGTTAAGACGAAAGGATAAGGAGTCCTTCAGTTGTATATCGGCGGAGGTATTGATCATAAAATGAAGAAGTCAAACCAAAGAGAAGAAAATCATTGTAGATCAAAATCAAAGTAACAATATGGCAATCGTAGTTTAACTTAAAATTAGCGTGTATTTTGTAAACAGACTGGTCATTAGAAGAAAACTTGTCCTGAGCTCAAAAGAAAGAATAAGCTGAAGGAGAAGTCAGGAAAAATATCAGAGGTAAATGTCAACAAGTCAGATAAAAATGAGTCTGATACTTCTGAAAAACACCTAGAGGGGGGCTGAATAGGTGCAGTGCTAATCTAGTGAACTAAATGCTCTAAATGCGGAAGCTTAAAGCAATTCTTGCAACACACTTAATACAACACACAAGTGTAGCCGAATTCCCCGTGAAGGGCTCTGGACTAACTCCTCTTGATTCCCTTGAATGGGTTGAGGTGCTATATGAAGCTCTTGTGGTTAAGTATAAGTGAGGCACACACACAAGCAAGCCAAGCATTTAAGGATGAACAATATAAAAGATGCAAGGCAACACAAGCAATATATGATATGAATGAATGAATGATACTTTGCACAAAGTAAAGAGAGAGAAATTAAAGAGACAATAGATCAAACGCTAACAACAAGATATGTTTCGAGGTTCGAGCCCCTAGCTCTACATCCCCGCCTACACCACCGTGTAGGATTTCCAATCCACTATCTCCCACCGAGGGAACCTCTACCAAAGAGGATTAGTTACAACACTAGGAGTACCAAGCTCCTCTCTCAATACAAACACCACCTCACACAAGAGGCGTAGGCCCTTAGCCAAACAACAACCAATCCACCTCACACTTGAGGGATACAAACAAACAACCAACTCCACCTCACCAAGAGGGAGTAAACACCAATCTCCACCTCTACCAAGAGGGAGCAAACCAAACACCTCAAATCCACAACCTCAACCTCAACCAAAGAGGGAGCAACCAAATAATGAGGGTTTACAATAGGTGGTCTCTTTCAACCACAAACAATCTCTCCTTTTCCACAAACAAAAAGATCCTAAATAGATTAGGATAGAAGATAGCTCAAGTGTGGAAAACTAAGTGTTTTGATCAAAGAAAACTCTTGGGAAAACACCAAAAATGATATAGAGATTTTTGCTCAAAAATAATTTCCAAAACCTAGTTTCTTTGAAATAAACAAAACACTAAAAAACAAATAGAATGAATCTTTTTGCTCTTTAAACTCTTTTAAAAACTTCTTTTTAAAACCAGAGAATGGGAGAAAATAAGCTCTAAAAATCTTTGCCAAAATCCCAAAGAATTGGGGTTTATATAGGCCCATCAGAAAACTAGCCGTTAGGCTGATGTGGCAGCCTGACAGGCTACCGGTCGGCCGGCCCGGCCGACCGCCAACGGTCAGAAATGTGACCGTTGGGGCAACCCGGTCAACCGCCCGGTCGACCCAAACAAACAGAGAGCTCTGCTCTCAGGTCCGGTCGGCCGCCCGGCCGACCGTCCCTGTGGCTGCCAAACGTGCACAGGCTTGTGTACGTCGGTCGACCCCAAGGGTCGACCGGCCTCTGGTGCGGTCGACCCGTGCGGTCGGCCGACCTGGCCTATCAACCACTGTTCTGGGACAGAAACACATGTTAAAAATAATTTAGAAAATCTTTATCTCTTTTAAAATTATCATAAAAATTGTTTTATCATTTACTTTGATAAATACTTGTGATAAAAATTTCAAGACATATATCAACATATTCAATCATTTTGTGTCTTGTAAGTTTATCAAAAACCAACACTTGTATTTTTATCAAACTTGATTTTTCAATACATGAATAGAGAAGTCAAAATAAGTTTGTTTAAAAGCTAAGCATGCATGTATAGAATGAAACAACTATACATATATCAATTAAACTTGTTTTGATCAACTATTAATGAAAACCAAAAACCAAACATAAAACGTGTGTGTTTTGTGCACTTGAGCATATCAACTATGCTAATCTTTACAAATGGATCTAAACACACAATCTAAACTAGGATACCTAAGTCTTCTTGACGATCTTCCATCTTCAAGTTGACTTGCTCTAAAACTTCATCCATGGGCTAGGCAATGTGTGATTTTGAAGCTTGAGCCCTGGAATCACCATGAAAAGCTTCTAAACTCCTTGTTGAAGCTAATCATCAACTAATATCTTGGTTAATGATCTGAAACTTAAACAACACAAGATTATTAGTAAACATAACTACATGAGTTAATCATCATCAAAACTAGAGTGGAAGGCCTTTGGGCCAACAATCTCCCCCTTTTTGATGATGACAAAACTCATGGAGTTATATATGCATGGATTAAAGTTAATCTTCAAAGAAGCTCCCCCTTAACTCATGCATAAGCAAATAAACATAATATACAATGAATATTAAACATGAATGCATAGATATGCATAAATAATAAAAGGTTCTAGATACCAAATGAAATATTCATAATAAACATTTTCTAGATACCAAATTAAAATCATAATATATGCATAAAACATAAGCATGCATATAAACTCTCAAAATCTTTCTCCCCCTTTTTGTCAATCATCAACAAAGGGGTAAAAACTAAATCAAACATAAACAGATTCTTCTATCAACAAAACATGTTCTAGACACCAATGAAATGTGAAAGGTGTTCTAGATACCAATTAAATGAATAAAACTTTTCCTTTTTTTTAAAAAAATGCATACAAAGACATGCATATAAATCCAAATCCTTCTCCCCTTTTTCTTTTTTTGTACTATAACACAAATGATGTAAATAAGGGGTAAATAACAAATCATAAGATGTACACTCAATTAAGATACCAAATGAAACTTATATGTCAATGAAGTACATCTTGATACCAATTGAAAGTGAACACACCAAAATAAACTTTTGAGATACCAATTTAAAACATAAACATTTTGATATCAAAAGATAGTATTTTTCTTTTTAAGCCATATAAACAATTTTGATTGTGATATCATATGCTTAAAATAAACATCAAATTCCAATCATAAAGTGTGGGGAGTGGAAATCAAATACCAATTGAAATATTAAAGTCAAATTTTCTCCCCCTTTATGAAATACAAACTAAAACAATGCGTAGGCTTGATACCAATTTAAAAGTAATCAATTGAAATAGGATAATCATTTAGGTTTTCAAGCTTAGCATAAACAAATATTTGTGCTCTAAGATATAGGAATATAGTAGGCACAAATAAAACATATATGTATGAAAAAAATAGATACCAATAGACATTGATACCATTGAAATGAAAGCTAATACTATGTGTTATATGAATGTATGCTTTCAATTTACTTACACAAAAACAATATACGAGTATACAAAGAAGATCAAAATTGATACCAATTGAAAGAGTTCAATGATACCAATTGACATAACAATAAAAGTATGATTAACTCATATCAAAATGAAGAATACGAACTAGTTAAAATGAAAATTTTTGTTAACTAGTACGAAATCCTTTAAGCAAGGAATAAACTAAAATAATTTCATAAAACACATGTAAATCACATAGCACTTAAAAACACTCAATATTCAATAAAGTCCATACATGCTCATGAAAACATACTCATGAGAAATATTTTAAAAATGGTGAGTGTACAAGTAATGTGTGACATGGCATTATGAAATTTCCAATTACGCTCAAAATTCCTTGAAACAATGAAAGTCATCAAAATTATTTAATCTTCAAGGTATATGTATGTCTTATACAAACTAAAGCATACATACATATCCAAAACATAACGAGTCCACAAAATATATGCATTAAGGCACGTGGCTCAAAAAGGATGTATATGTATAATAATAATTTGGATAAAATAGACATATACATGAAGTTAAACAAATAAACACGAAATCAAGAAAAAAAACTAAATTTTCACCAAAACAAATTTCGTTTCAAGGTATATGTATGAATTGTCAACACAATAAGTATACATACATATCCCTAAACACAATTGAGTCCATATGTATAGATTTGCATGAAAGGCAAATGACTCAAAGGGTATACATGTATATCTTAAAGTTTGACAAAATAAACATATACATGAAATGAAAACTCATAAAATAAATCCAAAAATAGGAATACAAGTTTAAAATGCATGAATCATCAAAACTAGACTATACTAGCACATCTAATGGGTTCAAATAAGCAATCAAGCCCAAACATATATAGATTTATTTGTGGCCCACTATATGTACAAGTATAAATCCTAGTCTTAATGAAAACTAACATCTAAACATGTAATCAACACATGAAGCATCAAACACGATAAAAATCAACATGAAAATCATAAGCATGATTATTATGAATATCCACATGTTGTTAGATTTATGATGTACATGATAGCTAATCAAATATGAGAACACAAAATACTAATCCATATTAAACATGGGTGTCTCGAATATTATACATGTATGTCAAGAATCTAATTAACATGGCATTTTCATAGTAATCAACAACCATCAAAAAAACATGCTATGAAAGATAAACATGGAAAGCATGTAAACATAAGGAGTTAGAGATTCGATACCAAAACCAATGAGGGCACCGCTCAAGTTCTCCAAACCAAGGTGGTCATCCCACCAAACTTCCCTTGAAAGTGATGCATCCAATTGATTTCCTTTAAGTACGGAACACATCCACTCCAAGGTACGGCTACTCTCACGTCATGTGAGTGCCCACACCTACATTAAATAAAGGAGGGGTGGTCTTTGGTACCCATATCTTATTGGGTCCATGGGGGTTAGTACCTTCTCTAACCCAAACAAACTTCTTTGCTAAATTTGAAACATATAATCTATCATAACAAAATTTAGCAAGGTGGCCCTTACGTCCACAATGTGTACAATTGTACACATGAGCATACATGGTGTGATGGTGTCCGTGAGGAGCATGTGTATGCCGTGGAGGGTGTGCATGAAAAGATGGAACTTGTTTCTTCCGAACCAAGGATTCCAAGCGTGTGTGGTTCATGGCACATGGCTCATAGTGGAGCCCAAATAATCAACCTTCTTCTTAAGCATGGATATATCATTATCAATTAAAGAAGAGGTGGCACATGCAATGGGTGGAGTGTGTGAAACTACCCTAGCATGGCAAACATGTGCATCAATCTTATTTTGTAAAACAACATTTTCTTTAAACACACATCTAAATCATTTGAAATAGAAATAATTTTATTTTTCAAAGCAACATTCTCTTTTAAAACAAAATCAATTTTGAAGATAAGTTTTCATTTTTCTTTAAAATTGATTCACAATCATTTTTATTTTCAAAAATTATTTTCTTTAAGTGCAAGTTCAAGTTGAGATTTTAATGAATCCCTCTCATTAGAAATCTCCTCTTTCTCTTGCAAAACAACATCAAGTCTAGCAATCAAATTTTATTATCATTGTTAATGCTTAGACTTTTCTTTTTCAAAACATTATATTTTTCTATTAGCTTTTCACAAACAATAGATAGTTCTTCATTTAAAGTATGGGGATCAATATTCTCATTACATGAAGAACTAGAACTATCATCACAATCTAAGTGGGGTTCCGAATGTACCTCAAGGGAGTCATTCTCTTGGATCATTAAGCATTGAGAATCGGATTCTCCACTAGACTCCTCCGGTTGATTTGGCAATTGAAGCTTGGAGGTGGTGGTTGTTGTCAACATATTCCACACTGCAAATGCGGAATCAAAGTTAGAAGCAAGCATAAGATATTCTTTAGGTAATGTGCTTCTAATGGCCTCAAGGGCTTGTGCATTGGCCCCTATATGCTTGCGGTCACCAAGATAACATCTCTTGGTAGCGGCAAGAAAAACATGCAAACCTAGGGTCTTTAGGTACATGGACATCCTATACTTCCAAACAACAATGTTGGAAGGGTCAAAACTAGGTGGGGTCATGAAGTCCATGATAAACTATATGAGTGTGCAAACAAGCAAATGCAAACAATAGATTAGCAAACAAATGGATCTCACTCCTAGGATGTTAAGCCTAATATCAGGAGCGTAGGCTCTGATACCAATTGAAAAACACCTAGAGGGGGGGTGAATAGGTGCAAGTGCTAATCTAGTGAACTAAATGCTCTAAATGCGGAAGCTTAAAGCAATTCTTACAACACACTTAATACAACACACAAGTGTAGCCGAATTCCCCGTGAAGGGCTCTGGACTAACTCCTCTGATTCCCCTTGAATGGGTTGAGGTGCTATATGAAGCTCTTGTGGTTAAGTATAAGTGAGGCACACACACAAGCAAGCCAATCATATAAGGATGAACAATATAAAAGATGCAAGGCAACACAAGCAATATATGATATGAATGAATGAATGATGCTTTACACAAAGTAAAGAGAGAGAAAGTAAAGAGACAATGGATCAAACGCTAACAACAAGATATGTTTCGAGGTTCGAGCTCCTAGCTCTACATCCCCGCCTACACCACCGTGTAGGATTTCTAATCCACTATCTCCCACCGAGGGAACCTCTACTAAAGAGGATTTGTTACAACACTAGGAGTACCGAACTCCTCTCTCAATACAAACACCACCTCACAAAAGACGCGTAGGCCCTTAGCCAAACAACAACCAATCCACCTCACACTTGAGGGATACAAACCAACAACCAACTCCACCTCACCAAGAGGGAGTAAACACCAATCTCCACCTCTACCAAGAGGGAGCAAACCAAACACCTCAAATCCACAACCTCAACCTCTACCAAAGAGGGAGCAACCACATAATGAGGGTTTACAATAGGTGGTCTCTTTCAACCACAAACAATCTCTCCTTTTTCACAAACAAAAAGATCCTAAATAAATTAGGATAGAAGATAGCTCAAGTGTGGAAAACTAAGTGTTTTAATCAAAGAAAACTCTTGGGAAAACACCAAAAATGATATAGAGATTTTTGCTCAAAAACAATTCCCAAAACCTAGTTTCTTTGAAATAAACAAAACACTAAAAAACAAATAGAATGAATCTTTTTGCTCTTTAAACTCTTTTAAAAACTTCTTTTTAAACCAGAGAATGGGAGAAAATCAGCTCTAAAAATCTTTGCCAAAATCCCAAAGAATTGGGGTTTATATAGGCCCATCAGAAAACTAGCCGTTAGGCTGATGTGGCAGCCTGACAGGCTACCGGTCGGCCGGCCCGGCCGACCGCCAACGGTCAGAAATGTGACCGTTGGGGCAACCCGGTCGACCGCCCGGTCGACCCAAACAAACAGAGAGCTCTGCTCTCAGGTCCGGTCGGCCGCCCGGCCGCCCGTCCCTGTGGCTGCCAAACGTGCACAGGCTTGTGCACGTCGGTCGACCCCAAGGATCGACCGGCCTCTAGTGCGGTCGACCCGTGCGGTCGGCCGACCTGGCCTGTCAGCCACTGTTCTAGGACAGAAACACATGTTAAAAATAATTTAGAAAATCTTTTATCTCTTTTAAAATTACCATAAAAATTGTTTTATCATTTTACTTTGATAAACAAACTTGTGATAAAAATTTCAAGACATATATCAACATATTCAATCATTTTTGTGTCTTGCAAGTTTTATCAAAAACCAACACTTGTATTTTTATCAAACTTGATTTTTCAATACATGAATAGAGAAGTCAAAATAAGTTTGTTTAAAAGCTAAGCATGCATGTATAGAATGAAACAACTATACATATATCAATTAAACTTGTTTTGATCAACTATTCATGAAAACCAAAAGCCAAACATAAAACGTGTGTTTTGTGCACTTGAGCATATCAACTATGCTAAGCTTTACAAATGGATCTAAACACACAATCTAAACTAGGATACCTAAGTCTTCTTGACGATCTTCCATCTTCAAGTTGACTTGCTCCAAAACTCCATCCATAGGCTAGGCAATGTGTGATCTTGAAGCTTGAGCCTGGAATCACCATGAAAAGCTTCTAAACTCCTTGTTGAAGTTAATCATCAACTAATATCTTGGTTAATGATCTGAAACTTAAACAACACAAGATTATTAGTAAACATAACTACATGAGTTAATCATCATCAAAACTAGAGTGGAAGGCCTTTGGGCCAACAACTTCTACTTTCTCTCTATTACACCTTCTATATGCTACTCAGATGCTTCGGAGTGGCTATTGGATACGAGAGCTACGAATCACATGTGTCTCAGGAGAGAATGATTCTCTAGCTTAGAAAAGCTGGATAGTGGCATGGTAATCATGAAACTTCATGTTGCAAATTAGATGATTGGAATAGGTACCGTTCAGATTAAGATGTTTAATGGTATAGTTAGAGACCTGACAGATGTAAGGTATGTTCCTTAGATGAAGAAGAACATTATCTCAGTCGAAGCTGTGGAGTTAAAAGGGCTCAAGGTGACTTTAAAGAATGGCATTCTTAAGATCACGAAGGGGTCCATGGTTGTGATGAAATGTATCAGAGACAGAAACTTGTATTACTTGAAGGGTAGTATAGTCCAAGTGCTTTGGCAGGTTCAGTTGATTCAAATGATGATGCTACCAAGTTGTGGCACATGAGACTTGGTCACGCAGGTGAGAAGTCTATGCAAGCCTTGACAAATCAAAGCTTATTGAAGGGTTCTAAAAGTTACAAGTTAAAATTCTGTGAGCACTGTGTATTGGGTAAGAAAATTAAGGTGAAGTTTGGCATCACTATTTACCGTACTAAAGAAATTCTTGATTATGTGCATACAAATATTTGGGATCCCTTAAAGAATGCATCTCTTGGAGAAAAATATTATTTTGTCTCCTTTGTTGATGACTATTCTAGGCGCAATTGGGTGTACACCATTACTCAAAAGAGTGAAGTATTGGCCCAAAGGCCCATCGCTCTAGTATTGATAATGATTAACTCATATAGTTATAGTACTAATGATCTTGTGTTTATTTAGTCTCAGATATTTGATCAAGATTTTAGTAGGTGTTTAGCTTCAACAAAAGATTTGAAGTCAAGTTTTGAAGCTAGCACATATTGATTCAAGAGCTCGCGCATTAAGATCGCATCAAGTACTCAAGAGGAGTCTAACTCATTGGATCAAGGTTTGGACCAAGTCAAGAAGGAGAAGATTTTCAAGAGAAGATTTTCAGAAGACTTGAGTCTAGTTTTATAAGTGTCAAGATTTTTTTTAGATAAAATGTAAAGGATAGATTAGTTGTGGATTGCTCAAGTTTATATACACACACACAAAATTTATTTGTGTTTTCACAAAATAGTTTTAAGTTTTAGATTTATCAAAACCTATTTTAGGGCTTATTGTCAAAAACATAGATATTTCATCTCATATGGGTAGTGGATCATATCCATACACACTAAGCTTCAAAAGTATTTAAAATATCTTGTTTTTATATTTGGAGAAGTTTTGAAAAAATCGTTTTTCAATTGGAGATTGTTTTTGAAAAATACAGATTTTTGTTTAAGGCAAAATTTCTATATTACAAAAATAGTTCAAAATGTTTGTAATATGTGTTGATTTTTGATCACACATGTTTGTACATCAAAGTATTTTAATGAACTCATTTTTGTAGATTTTATGTGTTTTTATGGGATTATATTGAAGTTAAAAAGACCAAGTTTTTATCCCAAAATATTTCAGACCTGGCCTTCTGCCAGTCGACCGAGCCAAAAGTCGGTCGACCGGGCGGTCGATCGATGTACACAAAACATGCACGACCAACTGGCTAGTGGGCCGGTCGACCGGGAGGTCGACCGGCCAGAGAGCCCTGCTCTCTAGATCTGGCCCCGATCGACCGGTAGGTCTAAGCCTAGGTACGGTCAACCGGGGCGACTGGCAGGCTGCAACGGTCAGAAATTTGACCGTTGGCCGGTCGATCGACGGCAGAGTTTTCTGCTGACTTTGACCCCAGCGACTATATTTTTTAGGGCTCTATATTGAGACTGTTTTGGGCTGTTTTACATAATATTTTGAGTGGTTTTCAAATTAGTTTTTTCTATCTCTCTAAGAGGTTTTCTCCACTTGTTTTAGAGCTAAAACTTTCATATCAAAAGGAGAGTTTTCAAGAGTGTTTTCAAAAGTGATTTCTTGAGTTTTTCACCACATCTTTATCCTAGTTTTTCTCACACATACTTGAGCCATCCATTGCTATATCAATCCTCTAGGGATCTTTGTTGTAATAGTGTTTCTAGGTGATCAAAGTGTTTAGATAACAAAGTGTTCATCTTATATTTGAGGAGGTGAACTTGTAGGTTCGTGTTGTTTTGAGTTCTTGTGGGAGCTCGGTGTAGAGGTGCGGCCTCGGCAAGCTAGTGTGCTTGCGTATGTTGTTCTTGCGGGAACAAGAGAGGGACTAGTGAGTCCAAGGAGTTCTAGTGTGAACTCATTGTAGGTGTTGCGGCACCGAGTGATCCAGTGGGATCGGTTTTAGTGAAAATCCTTCATAGTGTTGAAGGCGGGGACTTAAAGCAAGGATGCTCGAACCTCAAAACAAATCTCCCGTGTTTGCGATTGTTCTCTCTATCTCTCACTTGTGTTTACATATCTTGCATGCTTACATTACTTTCATCTTTATATGCTTGATATATCTTGTGCTTAATTGTTATATGCTTGGGATTGTTTGCTCACACTTGTACTCAACAAGAGAGCCATAGTGGCACCTCAACTCTTAATCTAGAGGAATCTTGAGGAGATAGTCCAGAGCCCTTCACCGGAAATTCGGCTACACTCTTGTGTTATACTTTGTGTGTTTTACATAATACTTTTTAGTGTGTTAAAATAGTTTTTAATTCCACATTATTCATCATTAGATAAGCTAGTCACCTATTCACCCCCTCTAGGTGACCTACAAGTGGTATCAGAGCTTGGTGCTCTTGATTTGGGTCTAACAATCTTGGGTTAAAGATCCTCATTTTAGCTAATCACAATAATTGTTTACACACACATGGATTTCATGACACCTCCCATGTTTGACATTCTTAACATCCAAACTTGGAAAGTTAAGATGTCCATGTACCTCAAAGCCTTAGGTATTCATGTTTATCTTGCCACCATTAAGGATTTATATTTTGTTAATGACAAACATCTAGAGGCTAATGCAAAAGCCATTCATGCATTAAAGAGTACCCTAAATGATGATTATTTATGTAGGGTTGCTAATTTTATTCGGCTTTTGTAGTATGGAACACTCTTATCTCCCTTGATGAACAAAAACAATACTATGTGGGGAGTAACTCAGATGATGGAAGTGAAGCTTCCAACATATGCTATATGATCAAAGTAACCACCTTGAGGTAAACTCTGAATCCGAGATAGAAGAAGATATTGACATGCCTTATGATGAGCTTGCATCTTTTTGTCAAAAACTTCTTGAAAAATATGATTTTTTGAAAATTGAAAACAATAAATTAAAAAAGGAAAACACTTCTTTGTTAAAAGAAAATGACTCTTTTAAAAATAAATTTGCATGTGTTTTAAAGAAAATGAAGCTTTGAAAAAGGATAATATTTTCTTATCTTCAAAATTAAATGATCTTTGTGAAGGAAATAATTTTTTGAAAAATAAAATCACTTTGGTGGAAAAGAAAAAGAGATTGCTTTGGATGAAAATAACTCTTTGAAAAGAAAAATTATTTCAAAAGAAAAAGAAAATATTTCTAAAAAGAAAAGATTGTTGATTCTCATTCTTGCCATGCTTTCATGCTACTATTGATAAAAATGAGATTCAAGTCTTGAAACATAGAATTAATTATTTAAGCTTAACTTTGAGCAATTGTGCATTTAATCATTCTAAATTGAAAACCTTGTTTCAAAAGAAATAAGCTTCACATGTTCAAGCACATAACTCACGGCATACATATGCACACTATACACATCATGATCACACTCATTCTCATATGCATGCTAGAGTGTACAAATTTACACATTGTGGCCGCAAAGGCCATTTAGCAAAGTTTTGTTTTGATAAGATAAATCACATAAACTTTGCAAATAAAAATGTTTGGGTTCCTTATAATACTAACCCCTGTGGACCTAAGAGAAAATGGGTACCAAAATCTTCACATCTTGTGTTTTATGTAGGTGCGAGCTCTCACATGACGTACGAGGAATGGTGTCTTGGTGGTGGATACATATGGAGCTAGATGGACATACCCTATTGATGCATCGCTATCAAGGAAGTTTGGTGGGAGGACCACTATGGTTTGGAGATCTAGAGATGAGCCTTATTGGTTTTGGTAGCTATCTCTAACTCTCATTTTATGCTTTAATACAACTGTTTTAGCATATTTTAATTTCAATGCTTATTATGTTAAATGATCATGTTTTATGCTTCATGTGGTGAATACTTGTTTAGATGAACTTTTCAGTAAAACTTGTGTATATACTTGTAGAAGTATTGAGTTACATTTGATTATTATATGTTTGTACCTCATTACTCATTTGTACTCACTACATGTAAATGTATAACCTAATTTTGATGATTCTTTCATTTATACTTGTTTTCCCTATCTTTGTACATGTTTTGCTTCATGTATATGTTAATTTTGTCTAAAACTAATAAATATACATGTATACTTTTGAGTCACTTGCCTTCATGCAATTCTATTATGGACTCATTTGTGTTTAGGATATGTATGTATATTTTAGTTTTGATAGAACATACATATACTTTGAAGTTATTTTTAATGAAAAATAGATTTTTATATTGCTTTGGTATTATGAGCTTTATTATTTATTTTCATGAACAAGCTATTCACATGACTCTTGTGCACTCACATTTCTTTTGTTTACTCATGACTTTATTTTCATGAGCTTTATATGAGTTTTATAGATCTTGAGTGATAATTTTTGTGTATTTTGCTTTCTTCATGAAAGATATGATTTGTTTTCATGTTTGAAGGATCTTTAACTAGTTTTCAAAAATTACTTTAAACTAGTTATTTATTCTTCATTTTGTAGTGTTTTCAATTTACAACTATTTTTAAATCATATTTTTGAAAACTTCTACCTTTTAAGGGCAGTAGGATGGGCGACCATGCCTCGTATGCTCATTATTGAAAATCTATTTAAATATGTGCATGAATAGGGTGGTTGGTATGAGTTATACACATGATCTTCATGTTATTTATCTTTTTATACTCATATGTTTTCTTATATGTGTATGCTTCAAATTTCAAATGAATATCAATTTCAATTGGTATTTTCACTTTTATACATATATATGATTTGATTGTGCTTGTTTTATAATATTTACATGTTTAAAGTACAAATTATTTTTATGCTAAGCTTGACTAATTTTTAATGTTAATTGGTATCTTAATGAGCTTAAGCATTATTTTCAATTGGTATTTCAATTGACATTTAATTGGTATCTTAAAATTTTATTTATTTACAAGTGGTAGCAACTTTTTTTTGTCAACTACAATTTGATTTCATTTTGTTGACTTAAGAAATTTCAAAATTTTGTTTTAAGTTTTATCAAAAATTTTGTTTCAAAACTTGTTGATATATATTGCCTATATGCAAGGGGAGCTTAACATCTTCTCTATATATAGATTCATGTTGAGTGTATCTCATATTGAGGAGCTTGACATCTCTTCTTTATGTGATACACGTGTGTAGGGGGAGCTTAACATCTTCGCTTATACATTGTATATTATGCTTTATGTGGGTTAGGGTCTTGTCATCACTTCTTCATGTAATGCATGTATGCAGGGGGAGATAACTTTACGTCTCTCTTCTTCATGAATGTATACCCCATATATATCTTTATTGTTTGTTTGTTTTCGCCCCTTTGTTGATGAATTGACAAAAAGGGGAGAAGAATTTTGAGAGTTTATATATGCATGTTTATTTTCTTATTTATGCAAAAAGGGAAAGAAGAATTTGGTGAGTTTACTTCATTGTTTATGCATATATGTTTGTGTTTATGCACTTTATTGAATATCTTCATTGTTTATTGTTATGCATGAGTTAAGGGGAGCTTCTATGAAGTTATCTTTAATCCATGCATATATAACTCCATGAGTTTTGTCATCATCAAAAAGGGGGAGATTGTTGGCCCAAATGCCCATCACTCTAGTTTTGATGATGATTAACTCATGTAGTTATAATACTAATGATCTTGTATTTATTTAGTCTCAGATATTTGATCAAGATCGTAGTAGGTATTTAGCTTCAACAAAAGATTTGAAGTCAAGTTTTGAAGCTAGCACATGTTGATTCAAGAGCTCGCGCATCAAGATCGCATCAAGTACTCAAGAGGAGTCTAACTCATTGGATTAAGGTTTGAACCAAGTCAATAAGGAGAAAAAGATTTTCAAGAGAAGATTTTCAGAAGACTTGAGTCTAGTTTTGTAAGTGTCAAGATTTATTTTTAGATAAAATGTAAATGATAGATTGGTTGTGGATTGCTCAAGTTCATATACACACACAAAATTTATTTGTGTTTTCACAAAATAGTTTTAAGTTTTGGATTTATCAAAACCTATTTTAGAGCTTATTGTCAAAAATATAAATATTTTATCTCATATGTGTAGTGGATCATATCCATACACACTAAGCTTCAAAAGTGTATAAAATATCTTGTTTCTGTATTTGGAGAAGTTTTGGAAAAATCGTTTTCAATTTGGAGATTGTTTTTGAAAAATACAGATTTTTGTTTAAGGCAAAATTTTTATATTATAAAAATAGTTCAAAATATTTGTAATATGTGTTGATTTTTGATCACACATGTTTGTACATCAAAGTATTTCAATAAACTCATTTTTATAGATTTTATGTGTTTTTATGGTATTTTATTGAAGTTAAAAAGATCAAGTTTTAATCCCAAAATATTTCAGACCTGGCCTTCTGCGGTCGACCGAGCGGTCGACCGATGTGCACAAAACGTGCACGGCCAACTGGCTAGTGGGCCGGTCGACCAGACGGTCGACCGTCCAGAGAGCTCTGCTCTCTGGATCTGGCCCCGATCGACCGGGCTGTCAATTGGCCAGATAGCTCTGCTCTCTGGATCTGGCGCCGGTCAATCGGACGGTCAACCAGTAGGCTAAGCCTAGGCACGGTCGGCCGGGCCGTCGACCGGCAGGCTGCAATGGTCAAAAATTTGACCGTTGGTCGGTCGACCGGCCGGTCGACCGACAGCAGAGTTTTTTGCTGACTTTGACCCCAACGGCTATATTTTTTAGGGCTATATATTAGGGCTGTTTTGGGCTATTTTGCATAAGATTTTGAGTGGATTTTCAAGCTAGTTTTTCCTATCTCTCTAAGAGGTTTTCTCCACTTGTTTTAGAGTTAAAACTTCTATAACAAAAGGAGAGTTTTCAAGAGTGTTTTCAAAAGTGATTTCTTGAGTTTTTCACTACATCTCTATGCTAGTTTTTCTCACACATACTTAAGCTATCCATTGCTATATCAATTCTCTAGGGATCTTTGTTATGAGAGTATTTTTAGGTGATCAAAGTGTTTAGATCACAAAATGTTCATCTTGTATTTGAGGAGGCGAACTTGCGGGTTCGTGTTGTTTCAAGTTCTTGTGGGAGCTCGGTGTAGAGGTGCGGCCTCGGCAAGCTAGTGTGCTTGCATTTGTTGTTCTTGCGGGAACAAGAGAGGGACTAGTGAGTCTAAGGAGTTCTACTGTGAACTCGTTGTAAGTGTTGCGGCACCGAGTGATCTAGTGGGATCGGTTTTAGTGAAAATCCTTCATAGTGTTGAAGGCGGGGACATAGAGCAAGGGTGCTCGAACCTCAAAACAAATCTCCCGTGTTTGCAATTGCTCTCTCTATCTCTCACTTGTGTTTACATATCTTGCATGCTTACATTGCTTTCGTCTTTATATGCTTGATATATCTTGTGCTTAATTGTTATATGCTTGGGATTGTTTGCTCACACTTGTATTCAACCAAGAGAGTCATAGTAGCACCTCAACTCTTAATCTAGAGGAATCTTGAGGAGATAGTCCAGAGCCCTTCACCAGGAATTCGGCTACACTCTTGTGTTATACTTTGTATTTTTTGCATAATAGTTTTTAGTTTTCTTAAATAGTTTTTAATTCTACATTATTCATCATTAGATTAGCTAGTCACCTATTCACCCCCCCTTTAGGTGATCTACATGAAGTCCTAGGTCATTGTAGAGTGGAGAAGGAGAATACAGTTACAGACAGATAGGTAGATCAAAATACTCAGGTCCAATAATGGAAAAGAGTACAAGAGTGATCTGTTTGTGCAGTTGTATCGTAATGAAGGAATTTAGAGACACTTCACTGTTCGAGAGACTCCACAACAGAATAGGGTGGAAAAAAATTCAATCATACTTTGCTGGAAAAGATACGGTGCTTGTTGTCTAGCAATAGGCTGAAAAAGACACTTTGAGCAGAAGTTATGACTTATGTGAGCCATCTCATAAATAGGTTGTCATCGTCTGCGATAGGAGAAAAGACTCCGATTGAGATGTGGTCGGCAAGGCTACTTCAAATTATGATATCTTAGAGTATTTCGTTGTCCAACTTATTATCATGTGAGCAATGAAAAGTTAGAGCCTCGAGCAAGAAAGGCGTGTTTTTAGCATTCAAGAGAGAAATGAAAGGTTACACGTTATGGGACTCTGAAGATCGAAAAATAGTTCTGAATAAAGATGTTACTTTGATGAGTACAGAGTTCGATCTCTTAGCAGGCGGAGAGTGGTCAGACCAAAAGAATATCACAGCGGGTGGAGAAAGATGCATCTTCACCATCTCCAAATAGTTCTGTATCATTTAGGGTGTCGTCTGTTGTGACACAATATAGGCATCATGTAAAAGAAGAGAAAGATATAGAAGATGTTATTGAGGATCTAGAGCCAGAGGGACAGGTCTAGGATTCTATTACAGCACACAAACTCAAAAGGAATATACGGATGCCGTCACGATTTTTGATATGGTGGTGCTCAGAGCTCATGAAAGATAGTGTTCCATGCTCATTTAGAGAAACAGAGTTGAGCTCTGAGTCTGAGTTGTGGAGAAATGCTATGCTGGAGGAGATTGAATCTCTTTATGTCAATGACACTTAGGAACTTGCTGAGTTGCCCAAATAGAAGAAAGCCATTTGATGCAAATGAATTTTTGTGAAGAAGGATTGTAAACCCCAGTTTTAGATGTGCATGTCATAGTATCAGTACTTGATATGGCATAAAAATTTGATTTGACCTTCTTGGTAGTCAGATTGAACCAGTTTCAGCTTTAGATATTATTTTTCAATATTTTAGATTTTTTAGAATTTTCTCAATTTTTTGAAAAATCTAAAATATTGAAAAATAATATCTAAAACTGAAGTCGGTTCAACCTGACTACAGGAAGGTCAAATCAAATTTGTACGTCATATCAAGTACTGATACTGTGATATGTACATCTAAAACTAGGGGTTACACTTTTTAAATTTATACGCCATATCAAGTACTGATACTGTAACACGTACATCCAAAAATACGCTAAAGTAGAAAATATGATTTTAAAGAATAATTTGAAAGCAAATTCTTGAAATTCAACTCCATTCGTAAACTAAAAATCATAGAGTCATAATCCAATAAAATTTAGAAAATTCTGAAAAATCTAAATATTGAAGAATAATATCTGAAACTGAAACCAGTTCAATCTGACTACCAGGAAGGTCAAATCAAATTTGTACGCCATATCAAGTAATAATACTGTGACACGTACATCTAAAATCGGAGGTTACAATGATGGATCTCCAGGTGGTATTGTGCGTTACAAGGTTAGGTTGGTAGCCAAAGGCTATGCTCAAAGGGAGCGCATTGATTACAACGAGGTGTTCTCACCCATTGTGAAGCACTCTTCCATGAAAAACACCTAGAGGGGGGGTGAATAGGTGTGATTGCTAATCTTAAAAAATTTAACTCTCTAAATGCGGAACCTAAAACAAGTGAGGCTCAACTTAGTACAATTCAACAAGTGTAGCCGAATTCCTCTTGCGAGGCTCTGGACTAAACTCCTCTTGATTCCCCTTGATATGGGTTGAGGCGCTATGTGAAGCTCTTGTTGGATGAGTACGGGATTGGCACACACAAGTATGAAATGGATGATATGAAGAATGATGCAAACACAATGATATATGGTAAGAATTACAAGCAAGCAAATAGTAGCACAAGAGATTTAAACAATATCACAAGTATGCAATAGAAAGCAATCAGGAGCTATTGAAAAGTAAAGTAAGAATTAGACGCAAAGGCAATCGCAAACAAAGTGATTTGTTTCGAGGTTCGAGCCACCGCTCTACTCCCCGCCTTCACCTCCGTGAAGGGTTTCCACTATCCACCGAGGACGCCTTTACAATTTGGTCTACCGAAGACCGAGCACCGAGCTCCACCGAGTACAAAGGACCTCTACCGAAGAGGTTGCTCCACAAGGAAAGGATTACAAGAACAAGGTGATCACAACAAGATCACTACACTATTTCTCAAACTCTTTTACAAACACTCTTCACTTCAATTACAACTTCACTATAGAATGAGTATTGGATTTTGGCTCTATGAAGTGTGGTGAGAAAAACTTCAGTTGTAGAGTGATATTAGTAATCAAACACAACTGAAAAACAAGCTCAAAAAGAATTGGAATGAAAGCTTTAAACTCTTTTCTTTTCTCTTTTGAAAACAACACAAACTTGAGGATTTTTCTTGGTGATATGCAAGAGAGACTTCTCCTCTGTTTATAGGGTTAGAAAATAGGTTAAAAACAATTTCTTTACACTTAATTTGACCTGCAAAAGCTCCCCAACGACTCTCCAAAAATCTGTTAAAGCTGAAAACAAAAACAGTTTTCAGAATAGCCCAAAGAGGAAAGAGCCGTTAGGCTATAGCAGGCTTGGCGGTCGACCGGTCCGGTCGACCGCAAGCCCAGCAGCAAAGAGCCGTTGGCTCTCGGTCGACCGGTCCGGTCGACCGTCCAAAGGAGGAAACACAGTTTCCTTCTTCCGGTCGACCGGTCCGGTCGACCGAAAAAACCTGAGAGCAATTTGCTCTCCGTCGGTCGACCGGTCCGGTCGACCGACAGACATGCACAAACAGTGCATGTCCAGACACATCGCCGGTCGATCGGGCCGGTCGGCCGGAGTTGCCTGAAACAGAAAACTGGGCTGGTTTGAGTTAGAAAAATTTTGAGAAATATTTAAAAATACATATAGCTAAGTATTATGCAGAAAATAGTTTATACACATGTTTTATACAAGATTTTCAAGATATAAAGCTTTGGTACATGTATATATAAACTAAGGCATAAAACTTAGAAATAACCATTTTCAAACATAGGAAATATATGAAACAAGTGTGTGTGCAAATCCTAGAGCCAAATTTCATATACTCAAACTCTAACATTCTATTTCTTACAATGTTTCTAAGGACTTCAAGATCTTCAATAGGCTTCTTCATATAATCTTCAACACTTGTTCCTTGAGCCCAATTAGAGTTGACTTGAGTCCAAATCCTTGTATTTGTGAGAGAAGACTTCTAGAATGAATAGAAATCTGAAACACACTTAAACAACAAATGTTATTAGTACAAATAACTAATATGTTTTGTAATCATCAAAATACACTAATCATGGGTGATTGTAACCTTGGGCCAACAATCTCCCCCTTTTTGATGATGACAAAACATATAGGTTATTTAAATAAACATGGAAGAAGAGTTTGAAAAACTCCCCCAAATAATGCTATGTATAAAAAATGGACTATTGAAAGCACAATACATAAAGCATTCAATGTACAAAAGTTTTGTCAAAACTTAAATAAACAAACTTTCTTTTTCTACATAAAATAAAACTCAAATAATATCAAAACTAAATATCAACCTAAACTTATTCTCCCCCTTTTTATCATACATCAAAAAGGGTTAAAACAAAACAAGTTGAAAATATTATTTTTAAGAGTCCATAATGCAAACATTCAACTCACCGCAAATAAATGAAAATCTAGCATAGTCTAATGGTTTAGTAAAAATATCGGCAAGTTGAAAATCGGTAGAAACATAATCAATATCAATATCACCTTTCTCATAATGATTTCTAAGAAAGTGATATCTAATGTCAATGTGTTTGGTTTTACTATGTTGATTTGCATTCTTTGTCATGTGAATAGTACTAGTATTATCACAAAATATTTTAACATAATCAAAGTGTAAATCATAGTCGAGGAGAGTATGTTTCATCCAAAGAACTTGTGCACAACAAGCTCCGGCTGCAACATACTCCGCCTCGGCGGTTGATAGGGCTACCGAATTTTGCTTTTTGGAAGACCAAGATACAAGACAATTACCCAAGAATTGACATGTTCCACTTGTGCTCTTCCTATCTACCCTACAACCCACATAGTCGGCATCCGAAAAACTCTTCATTTCAAATAATCCGGTTTTAGGATACCACAAACCCATTTCAATAGTGCCCTTAAGGTATCTAATTATGCGTTTAACCGCAATTATGTGAGATTCTTTAGGACAAGATTGAAAACGTGCACAAAGACATACGAAAAACATAATATCCGGCCTACTAGCCGTCAAATAAAGCAAACTACCAATCATGCTACGATATAATTTAATGTCTACACTTTTACCTTGTTCATCCTTGTCAAGCTTTGTAGTTGTTGCCATGGGAGTTTTGCTTACTTTCGATCCTTCTAGCCCAAACCTTTTGATTAGTTCCTTTGTGTACTTGGCTTGATTGATGAAGATCCCATCCTTCTTTTGCTTGATTTGGAGTCCAAGGAAATAGTTGAGCTCCCCCATCATAGACATTTCGAATTCATCCTTCATGCATGACTCAAAAGCTTGGCAAAGAGATTCATTAGTAGAACCAAAAATAATATCATCTACATAAATTTGCACAATAAGAATGTCCTTTTCTACATGTTTTGTAAACAAAGTTGTGTCAATTTTACCTTTCTTAAAACCATTTGAAATCAAAAATGAAGAAAGTCTTTCATACCAAGCCCTAGGGGCTTGTTTTAAACCATAAAGAGCTTTATCTAATTTAAAAACAAAATCCGGATGTGTAGGATCAATAAACCCGGGGGGTTGTTCAACATACACCTCCTCTTCAATAAATCCATTTAGAAAAGCACTTTTAACATCCATTTGAAATAATTTGAAATCTTTATATGAGGCAAATGCTAGTGTCATCCGTATGGCTTCAAGCCGTGCTACGGGTGCAAAGGTTTCTTCAAAATCGATCCCTTCGATTTGAGTGTAACCTTGGGCAACTAACCTAGCCTTGTTTCTAACTACATTACCCGATTCATCCAACTTGTTCTTAAAGATCCACTTAGTACCAATTGTTGGTCTATCGTGGGGCCTAGGAACAAGGTGCCAAACTTGGTTGCGCTCAAATTGATTGAGCTCCTCTTGCATGGCTAGCAACCAATATGAATCGGCCTCGGCTTCGAGGACATTTTTGGGTTCAATATGAGAAATGAATGCATAGTTACCACAATAGTCATGAAGTCTAGAGCGAGTAGTTATCCCTTTTGATACTTCACCTATGACGAGGTCCTTGGGATGATGTGGATTGTATCTCCAATCCTTTGGTAGTGGTTGAGTAGGCTCCACCTCATGTGTTTGATTTTCATTTCCTTGTGCCTCTTCCACCTTAGCTTCACTTCCTTCATCATCCTTTGGTTTGTCTCCCATAGTAGAAGCATCCTCCAAGGTCACTTTCTCCAAACCTTCATCCAATGCATCTATTTCTACAACATTCTTAACAAACTTGTTAGATTCCTCAAACTTAACATGAATAGACTCTTCAATAGTTAATGATGATCTAATGAAAACTCTATAAGCCTTACTAGTGTTTGAGTAACCTACAAAAATAGCCTCATAAGATCTAGCATCAAACTTTCCTAAATTATCTTTTGTATTTAAAACAAAATATTTGCATCCAAAAACTTTGAAATAAGCAACATTTGGTTTTCTAGAAAAGTACATTTCAAAAGAAGTTTAGTAGTATTTTTACATAAGAAAACACGATTTGATATGTAGCATGATGTATTAACGGCCTCGGCCCACAAATAATGTGGTAGACCGTATTCACTAAGCATTGTCCTAGCCATCTCTTGCAAAGTTCGATTTTTTCGTTCAACTACTCCATTTTGTTGTGGAGTTCTAGGACAAGATAGTTCATGCTTTATTCCATGTTCATCACAAAAAAGTGATAAATGGTTGGTTAATGAATTCACCTCCTCTATCACTTCTTATTCTCAAAATCGAAACATCTTTTTCTTTTTCAACTCTTTTCTTAAAAGTTTGGAAATACGACTTGGCTTTTATGTTCAAGAAAGAAAACCCAAGTAAACCTTGAAAAATCATCAACCAAAACATAAGCAAATCTATTCCCACTTAGACTTTTGGTTTGTGTAGGACCAAAAAGATCCATATGGATTAACTCCAAAGGACGTGATGTCATGATATCCTTAATTGACTTGAAAGAAGACTTAGTTTGTTTCCCAAATTGACATGCGTCACAAACTCGGTCTTTTTCAAAATTCAAGCAAGGAATACCTTTCACCATTTCCTTTGTGTTTAACCTAGAAATATGATCAAAAGAAATATGCCCTAATCTCCTATGCCACAACCAAGAGTCATCATCGAGGGCTTTCAAACAAGTAATATTACAAGACATATTTAACATATCAATCATATAAATATTACTTTCACGAAAACCGGAAAATACACAAACATTTGAAGTTCTATCAATTACTTTACAAGCAACATTATCAAAAACAACATCAAAACCTTTATCACAAAGTTGACTAACACTCAAGAGATTATGCTTGAGGCCATCAACTAAAACTACATTTTCAATTAAAGGAGAGGTGCCAAGTTTTACATTACCAATACCGATGATTTTACCCTTGGCGTCATCTCCGAAGGTGACGGTGCCACCTTCATGATATCTTGATAGGGTTGCAAAGTTGTTGATGTCCCAAGTCATGTGCCTTGAGCAACCGCTATCAAGATACCACAATCCTCTACGTCGTTGGGATTTGGAAAGTACCTACATCATTTAACATAATTGTTGATTTTGGTACCCAAACTTTCTTGGGTCCTTTAAAGTTAGTGCCTCGAACCCAAACATTATGACGTGAAACGTTTAATCTATCATAGCAAAAATTGGCTAAGTGCCCTTTCCGTCCACAATGTGAACATGAGAACACTCTACCATACATGAATGCATGATGTGTATGTGTAGTGTGAGCATGTTTTGGGGTTTTGCCATGTTGTTTAGGTTGTGTAGCATGAACATGAATATGAGCATGAGCATTTTTCTTTGGGGCTTGTTTCTTAGGAAACATAGCCTCAATTTTCTTCTTGTTAAACTCACAATCTTTCAAAACAACACTTAATGAGTCTAATCTTTCCTTAAGCATAGTAACTTCATTTGAATCAATTAGTGGGGCCTTACCTTTGCAAGAAATCTTATATTTTTCAAAATCATTTTTGGTAGTGGCCAAAGTGGAAACCAAATCATCTTTTTTCTTTGTAAGAGTAAAAACTTGAAGACTTAAAGATTCATTATCCTTTTTCATTTTAAGATACTTTTTCTTTAAGAAATCATAGTTTTGTGACAACTCAACAAAAGCCTCTTCTAACACATCCATAGAAAGTTCATTATCATGAGAAGGGGAAGAGGTTACCTTGCTTGTGCCTTCATTAGCCATGAAGCACATGTTGGCGGTGTCTATTTCTTCCTGGATTCGGTCTCCGAATCCGAAGTTGCCTTCATAGCCTTCTTCTTGTAAGGCTTCTTTGAAGTGGAGGGCTTAGCTTTGTCCGGACACTCCGCAACAATGTGTCCGGGCTTTTGGCAATTGAAACAAGTGATCCTTCTTTCTTCTTTGCCTCCTTGCCATCTTCTTCTACCTTGGTACTTCGCCTTGTTGTACATCCTCCGGACATTCTTAACAAGGAGTGAGAGCTCCTCATCATCTTCTTCTTCATCGTCCTCATCGGAGTGTGTATCTTGACTCTTGAAGGCGATAGTCTTCTTTTTGGAAGGAGCCATATCCTCCCTTGCTTTCCTTTCCATCTCATGGGTTTTGAGGTTCCCAATGAGACCTATAAGCTCCATCTCTTCATTGTCGTTGAGTTCCTTCAAGGTTGTTGCTTTAACTTCCCATGAAAGAGGAAGTGCACGGATGATCTTCCTTACTCTTTGATCATTGTTGATATCTTCACCTAAAGAAGAGAGTCCATTAGTAATCTTGGTAAATCTTGTAACCATATCATCTATGGTTTCATTTTCTTGCATGCTAAATGTTTCATATTGGGACCGAAGAAGGTCAATCTTAGCCTTCTTTACTTATGAGGTCCCCTCATGAGTGACTATCAAGTGTGACCAAATCTCATATGCGGATTTGCAATGGATAACCCTAGAAAATGTCATCATCATTAAGGGCTTGTAGAAGTGCATAGTGAGCTTGGCATTGGCATCGAATTCCTTAGTCTCTATTTCGGACCAAGTGGATTCGTCACCGGGGGGTACACTAAAGGACTTAGTCACGGCTTTTGCAACTCGGCTACCTAGAGATTGCAAAAACACGGTCATCTTAACTTTCCATATGGGAAAGTTAAGTCATCAAACTTAGGAGGGGTCTTAATTCCATCGGCCATTTTTACTATATGAATATGAATGAAATGATTAACAAATTAGGATCTTCTCTAAGGTTGTTAAACCAAATCCTGGAGTCCAAGCTCTGATACCAATTGAAAAACACCTAGAGGGGGGGTGAATAGGTGTGATTGCTAATCTTAAAAAATTTAACTCTCTAAATGCGGAACCTAAAACAAGTGAGGCTCAACTTAATACAATTCAACAAGTGTAGCTGAATTCCTCTTGCGAGGCTCTGGACTAAACTCCTCTTGATTCCTCTTGATATGGGTTGAGGCGCTATGTGAAGCTCTTGTTGGATGAGTACGGGATTGGCACACACAAGTATGAAATGGATGATATGAAGAATGATGCAAACACAATGATATATGGTAAGAATTACAAGCAAGCAAATAGTAGCACAAGAGATTTAAACAATATCACAAGTATGCAATAGAAAGCAATAAGGAGCTATTGAAAAGTAAAGCAAGAATTAGACGCAAAGGCAATCGCAAACAAAGTGATTTGTTTCGAGGTTCGAGCCACCGCTCTACTCCCCGCCTTCACCTCCATGAAGGGTTTCCACTATCCACCGAGGACGCCTTTACAATTTGGTCTACCGAAGACCGAGCACCGAGCTCCACCGAGTACAAAGGACCTCTACCGAAGAGGTTGCTCCACAAGGAAAGGATTACAAGAACAAAGTGATCACAACAAGATCACTACACTATTTCTCAAACTCTTTTACAAACACTCTTCACTTCAATTACAACTTCACTATAGAATGAGTATTGGATTTTTGGCTCTATGAAGTGTGGTGAGAAAAACTTCAGTTGTAGAGTGATATTAGTAATCAAACACAACTGAAAAACAAGCTCAAAAAGAATTAGAATGAAAGCTTTAAACTCTTTTCTTTTCTCTTTTGAAAACAACACAAACTTGAGGATTTTTCTTGGTGATATGCAAGAGAGACTTCTCCTCTATTTATAGGGTTAGAAAATAGGTTAAAAACAATTTCTTTACACCTAATTTGACCTGCAAAAGCTCCCCAACAACTCTCCAAAAATCTGTTAAAGCTGAAAACAAAAACAGTTTTTCAGAATAGCCCAAAGAGGAAAGAGCCGTTAGGCTATAGCAGGCTTGGCGGTCGACCGGTCCGGTCGACCGCAAGCCCAGCAGCAAAGAGCCGTTGGCTCTCGGTCGACCGGTCCGGTCGACCGTCCCAAAGGAGGAAACACAGTTTCCTTCTTCCGGTCGACCGGTCCGGTCGACTGAAAAAACCTGAGAGCAATTTGCTCTCCGTCAGTCGACCGGTCCGGTCGACCGACAGACATGCACAAACAGTGCATGTCCAGACACATCGCCGGTCGACCGGGCCGGTCGGCCGGAGTTGCCTAAAACAGAAAGCTGGGCTGGTTTGAGTTAGAAAAATTTTGAGAAATTTTTTAAAAATACATATAGCTAAGTATTATGCAGAAAATAGTTTATACACATGTTTTATACAAGATTTTCAAGATATAAAGCTTTTGGTACATGTATATATAAACTAAGGCATAAAACTTAGAAATAACCATTTTCAAAACATAGAAAATATATGAAACAAGTGTGTGTGCAAATCCTAGAGCCAAATTTCATATACTCAAACTTTAACATTCTATTTCTTACAATGTTTCTAAGGATTTCAAGACTTCAATAGGCTTCTTCATATAATCTTCAACACTTGTTCCTTGAGCCCAATGGAGTTGACTTGAGTCCAAATCCTTGTATTTGTGAGAGAAGACTTCTAGAATGAATAGAAATCTGAAACACACTTAAACAACAAATGTTATTAGTACAAATAACTAATATGTTTTGTAATCATCAAAATACACTAATCATGGGTGATTGTAACCTTGGGCCAACATTCCATTCGTATACTGTTGGCACTGGTAGCACAATATGATTATGAGCTGAATCAGCTCGATGTGAAGACTGTCTTTCTGCACAGCAATCTTGAGGAGGAAATCTATATGACTCAGCCATTAAGGTTTAGAGCTGCGGGAAGGAGAGTCTGGTTTGTAAACTTTAAAAGTTGCTTTATAGAATGAAGCATCACCTAGACAGTGATATAAGCGCTTTGATAAGTTTATGATTGGTTGTGCAATCACTAGGAGTTTATATAAGCCATGCGTTTATTTTTGCAAGCTATCGAGTGGATGGTATATCTATCTACTCGTGTATATGAATGATATGCTTATAGCTTCTATTAACAGATCAGCGTTTGATAAGTTAAAATATTGACTATCGTTAGAGTTTGAGATGAAGGATCTGGGAGAAGCTGAGAGAATACCAGGCATGGAGATAGAGAGAGATACGGTGAAGGGGAAGGTGAGTCTGACTGAGAATGTATACGTGTAGAAGGTTTACAGAAGTTTGATATTGAGTATAAAACTAAGTCTTTGAGTACTCGTTGGCCCCTCATTTCAAGCTTTCAGCTAATATGTCTCCAAAGACTGTTAATGGACGTGAGTATATGTCTCACGTTTCATATGCCAGTGCAGTGGGTAGTCTTATGTATGTTATGGTGTGCACGAGGCCAGATATGTCAGGCTATGAGCATGGTATCAAGGGACGTGCATGATCCCGAAAAGGTTCATGAGAGGCCGTAAGATGGATTCTGCGGTATATCAAAGGTACCGTAGATGTTGGGTTAGCTTTGAGAAGGATAAACACTGTAAGTAAGAGTGCACAGGGTATGTGGACTCAGATTATGCTGGGGATCTTGACAAGCGCTAGTCTACTACATGGTATGTATTTACTTTGTCGCAGGCACCAGTGAGTTGGCGCTATACCTTACAGTCTACTATGACTTTGTCGATGACAGAAGTAGAGTACATGGTTTTGACAGAGGCTGTGAAGAGGGATTTGGCTTCAAGGCTTAATGGATGATTGAGAATCAAGCAGGACTTCTTGAAAGTCAATTATGATAGTATGAGTGCTATTTGTCTAGCGAAGACCAAGTCTACCATACAAGGACGAAGCACATTGATGCCAGATACCACTTTATGCGGGATATTCTTGAAGATGGTGATATTAAGTTGAAAAAGCTACACCCCAAGAATAATCCGATAGATATGCTTACGAAGGTTGTTCACGGAGTCAATTTTAATTATTGCAAAAACTTGCTCCGTATTCTTCAAGTTTGTTGAGCTCATTGGAGCTCATTTGGATGAACTATGAGAGGCATAATTCCCTGGGTAGGGTTTACGCTGGGCAGGGGTATGTAGGCAGCCGTAATGATGCAACTCGTTTGATGAGTCGATTGTGGTGGCTTGGTCTACTCGAGGGAGATCGTTTGTCGATCTCATGACGGCGGTGGATTCTTGGGTATTTTACTTAGATTTAAGAAATCTTCACCGAAGTGGAGAATTGAAGAGAGAGGATGAAAATCTAGGTTATAGAGATTTTTAACTCTTGATGGAGAAAGAGAGAAGAGTTGTGGCAGAAAAGGAGAAGGCATCAGAACGGTGTTGGCCCAAGGTTACAATTACCTGATTTTATGGTTTTGATGATAACAAAACATATGTGGTTATTTGTACTAATCAAGTTCAAGTGTTTAAATATATTTCAGGGTTTTAAGGATTCAAGGAGTTTTCTTCCTCTAAAGAAAGATGTTAAAAACTCAAGAAGTTTCAAATACAGGATTAAAACTCAAAGCACTCGACGTCGCTAATGGAGAAGCCCGGTTGAAGATCTTATAGTCACCTAGAGCCTTGTAAGATATTAGTTCATTAAAGTGTAGAATAAAATAGTGATGCTTAAGAAGTTACACACACAAAATATACGATTTCGAAAAATACAAGTTTTGGTAGTATTGGTGTTTTGCATGTTGGATTTTATACATGTCTCATAATTTTTTTCAAAATTTTATAAAAAGTTTAGAATATGTATTTCATCACCTATACATTGCTACATTACCCATAAATCAATACAAAATTTTTAGAAAAATATTTGAAACTCAAAAGTTTTCTTAAAAACTGTTTCAGGCCAGAACGGTCGACCGCCCGGTCGACCGGTGCCCATTGCAGGCCAGAACGGTCAACCGCCTGGTGGTCGGGTGATCGGGGGAAAATCGCGCACAAAAAGTGTATGTTTTGAAATCGATATTTAAAGTTGTGTGCTTTGGCTTCCTCGATACTTCCGTTATAGCATAGAGGCTAAAACGAGTCGAATCCACAAGGACGGGAGGCGATAGAAACTTTACTAGTTGATTCACGTGTATGTTAAAAGTTCTTCAAAGTTTTAAAGAATCAAAAGAAAAGAAAGCAAAGAATGAAAAGAGAGGTATGGTGAAATACAAAGAAGTGAGAAATATTGAAAAGAATGTATTTGTGGTTTTGTTGTATTTTTAAACAAAGTGAAAAAGAAAGAAAACCCATGGCTACTAACTAGTAATGACTCCACCAACATGCTAACCTCTTAGTGATAGTTGCCTCACATGTATCATTGGCCATCACTAGTCCTTGGTTCAAGAGCTATTCAAAGTATGACCCATATGTAACTCATCACAACCCAACTCAAAAAACAAGTGCAAGCTACACTTAAACCATCAATACTATAGAAAAGTAAGCATGGAGTAAAGTAATGTTAGCTTGTTAGTGGTTAGGAAGTTAGAGTGTTAGATCCATCATCATGAGCCATCAATGGCTCTTGCAAGAGCAAGGCCAAACCGAGGCTATTAGATTCATGTAGATTATCAAATAAGAAGTTAGATAGTTGGTGGTTAGTAGTTAGTTGCATGAGAGAAAATACTAGCTACACATGTAAAAGATATTAGAGAGAAGAAAACATAGAGAGGTAAAGAGAGCACCTTTCATAAATTGTCACCTTCTATTACAAGCACTCTTGCATTCCAAGCATGACCACTCTCTCTCCCTATTACAAGATCTACAAAATAGAAAATACAAAGAGGGAGAAGAAGAACTAACCTAACCTAAACTAAACTACAAAATGGAATGAAAAACTACCCTAAACTCTGCATATCTCCAACTCTGGAACCCCAAGGGGGTATATATAGGTACCAGGGAAGAGGGGCCAGGGACAAATCCTGGCCCGAAGCGCGGCCGCAGCCGAGGCCGTACGGTGGCCGTGCGCGCGGCGCTTCGAGCCGCGCGTGCCAGTTGGTCCCCTGTCAGGTGATGATGCCAGTTTCTGATTTCTGACCCCTGGTTTTGACAGAATTAGCTCCTTAGGTCAATGGCTATCTTAATAGGCCTTTAATCACTAATTAAATGGTGATTTAGGGTCTTCTTCTTCATTGCACACCATGGACCTAGAATCAAGCAAGCAAAGCTTTATTAGCAAAATTTAATATGAAATAAATGTGAAGATGTGGTATAAAATATGCAGTTTTAGAGACTAATCACACCCCCACACTTATCTTTTGCTCGTCCCGAGTAAAACAAAAAACTAAGAAATTATTATACCACTTTCGCAGGTAACGCGATTGCACTGAGCATGTGCAACAAGCGTTAAACCTCTAAGTTTCCCCTAGAGGAGGAGTTTGTCTCCTGAGAGTTTTCAGCGGATTACACCACAAAATCCATAAAGAAAGAAATCAAATGTTAGTATTTTTAAAACGCATTTTGAAATAGAGAAAAGTGTTGAAATATTTTTGTGAAATATAAGTGATCCAAGGTCAGAGGTTAACCAGAAATTGTTCTTTCTTAAACTAAGTCAGAATGCAAAAAATCTTGTTATAAATTAAATGTAAGAATTTAAAATTGAATTGACTTTTTGATCTTTCATAAAATTCTTAGAAAAATATGCACTTTGTGAACAGTGAAGGTTTTTTGGGATATCGACTCTAACTTTCATGCCATTTATTTATATTATTTTATATATATATAGACAATTTTTTCTTCCCTTAGTTTTCTTAGGCTTTCTTATTTACCCGGGTAGTGAGCCTTTAGCCGGTGACTCCCAAACCAGATGGTCTTAGGGCACCAGATGAGAAAACATCCCTCGGACTTAAGGACTCGAGTAAATAAGGCCACAAAACTAAAGGGAATTATTTATTTTTTGTCCACCGTTTAGGTGTGAATAATCATGCTCCTGAGGCATAATTACCCAACTTCAATCGGTGGTTTTTATTTATCTTTTTTTTTTAATATATATTTTTTATGGCATTTTCAGTCTTTGTTTCAATCCCAAAAATTGTGTAAGTATGGAGTGCATAAATCTAAGGCAAAAAATTCAAGATCAAATTATCTTTTCAATTTTACTTTCTTATCCTAAAATTTAAACAAGATCTATTATTTTGACTCGGTTTAAATTTCATAATTTTAGGTCTTCCTAATTCCTAAGATAATCTTAATTTTCTTAAAAATAAATCAAAACTATTTCTCTTAATTCAAAAAGTTTTGTAAAAAGAAAAGAAAAGAGTTTTTATAAGAGATTTTTTTAATTTTTTTTAATTAAAAAGAAGTGTAAAAGAAAGAAAATTTTAAAACTACCTATGTTAGTAAACCCTCCCCACACTTATCTCATGCATGGTCCTCAATGTATCGTGAATGTGTAAATACATGATACAAATGGAGAGGGAAGGAAGATTACCTTAAGGGGGTGGCTCCGGTGGTGGTCTGATTGGGCCAAGCGTTGCGACCCAATCAAGATAACGTGGATCTTGAAGGAACCTACCAATGATCTCTCTAACATGACCCCATAAAAGGATGATTGATTGAATGGTCTTATTGAAAAATTTATCCCCATCTAATGGCCAATTTAAAAATAATTACTGAGTTAGTTTCTTCAATATCTTTGTCCAACAATGAAGTGTGGTTTTGAGAGATGATCGATTTGGACTCAAATGGAACAGGAACAAAAACAGATACCGACTCGGGAAGTTGACTCAGATCAAGTCGAGAGTCAACAATGAGAGTCGAAATTGGTTCAAAATAGGATCCAAACTAAAGAATTGATGTTCACACACTTTCCCAGCAATGAAGTGTGATCATAAGAAATTGGGGATTCCATTTCACGGTGACTGGTACAGGATTCAATGTTGACTCCGGAATAGAGAAAAAATCTGGTAAAGATACCGGAGTCATTATTGAATCAAAAAGTGAAATAGAGTTCCCAACAGGAAGTTCAGGATCACATTCAGGTTCGATTTCAATTTCATGGAAGGGATAACTTGCCAGAGGGTCCAGGTGACTTTCATAACTTGGAGTTTGATCAAGTTCGAATGTGTGTTCTGAAATGGAATCAGGATTCCCAAATTGACATGATTAAGGGTCCAATCAGTAGAGTTAGGGATATAAGAATTGGTCAATGGTTGACAAGAAAGATTTTACTCGCTCTCATTGATCAGATCGCTCATTATTGAGTCTAACCTACTGACAAACAGGTAACAGAATGTTGAGTCTGAATCATGTCTTCCATACTTTTTGTAATTGGTTTTCTTGAAAAGATGAGTATGGAAGTTGATTTTGGAAATTGTGGTGAAATTGTGAGTCCATCAGATTTTGCGGTTGCTGCTCGGACTCACGCAAGGTTCCATACTCAAGTCCAGTATTGAAGTTTATTTATTTTGAATGGTGAGACTGGAAAAGATGAGTATGACTCTTGAAAATGGTTGAGAGGATGAGTCCAACATGTTTTGCATTCTTCACAAAAGACTTCCAAACGCTTTTCTAGTTTAGATTCTTCTTCAATTGGATGCTCTAGAAAAAGAGTATGTGGAGTTGATGTGGGAAGGATTATGAATTGAGCAAATTTGCATTTGTTGTAGGGACTCGTCGATACTCCTTTCCAATGATGATTTTTCTTCAATTGGTGGTCAGGAAAGGAGTATAGAATCAAAATTGGGGAACGAATATTGTGAAAATGTGGACAAGATGGTTGAAAATTGGACTCAAGGTAGGAGAATCCCCATGAACTCTGTGAAGAGTTGAAATTATTTTGAAAATTATGGTCATATGGTTGGGGATATGGGTCATATTGATTCGGATAATCTCAACTCGCATATATGGTTGGTTCATGATTGAGCTTGAACCTGCACACAAAATACGGATTTCAAAACTTTAAATAAAGATGTGCAAGTGCTCATTCTACCGCGATAGCAAGTGGCTAT
>JAVJIF010004939.1:0-53701 GCA_038442645.1 Agave tequilana
GGTGATAATGCTAATCAATGCACAATTTAAAATTTATGATGCAACAATCTCACAAAGCAAGTGAATATAGCAATGAATGTAGAGAGCAAGTAATAAGAGCAATGAAAATAGAGCAAGAAATAAGAGCAAGTAAACCAAACGCAAACACCGAGAATTGTTATCGAGGTTCGAGTACCCAGCTCTACTTCCCCGCCTTCCCCAGAAGGATTCCAACCACTTCCACTATCACAAAGATGTTACAAATTCACCGGAGTACCCAACTCCACAATCTCAAGTACAAGCAATCTCTGAGTAGTCAAAAGACCACAAACTCTCTCTTTGAAAAATTCTCTTCCCTTACAAAGGTCCTTAGAGAACAATGAGTAGGAATGAAGCTCTTGTGTGTAAGGAGAAAAGAAAAAGAAATCAGAGAGTTCTTGAAAACACTTCAGAAAATGAGAGAGAATTTCAGCACAAAAACCAAGAAACAAAGCTCTTTTGAATGCCTTAAACTTGTGAAAATTTGATAATTTTTCTAGTAACCAATCTCTCCCTAAACACCCCTATTTATAGGAGAGAGCTAGGGTTTAGAGATAAAACATATTTAAGGCTAATCAGAAAGTATTAAAACCAAAACATGTCATTTAAGCACACTTAAGTGAGAAAAGGACCAAAAAAAAAAAAACCAGCTTAGGAAATAGCCGTTATTGTTCAAACGGCTACCTCGGTCGACCGGCCCGGTCGACCGTTACTTCAAAAAAATAGCCGTTGCAGGCTGACGGTCGACCGCCCGGTCGACCCAAAAATACAGAGAGCAGAGTCTTGCATTCAGGCATGTCGCGGTCGACCGTCCGGGTCGACCGTGAAACGTGCACACTGATACGCACAGCTGCCAGAACTCCGGTCGACTGGGTCGGCCGACCGGCTTGACCTGACATTGGGTCGGTCGACCCTGGCGGTCGACCGGCTCAGGTTAAAAGCCAAAATAAAAATGGAATTTTGAGGAGAAATCTATTTTTAACAAAATAGTTTGAATAGGGATATATATAATGGATAAAAATGAGTTTGTAGGCTGAAGATTGTATACAAACTATTTTTGTACATATTATAGGAAATATGTTGGAAACAAGATGTGCGCAAAAAACGTGTGTGATAGAGCTTCAAACCTATTCACTATTCTTTAACAAAACTCTAAACTAAAAACAAATCTAATAAATTATCTTGAGCAATTTTGAAGTCTTGAGCCATGCAATGCCTTGCTAGAGCCTTCTCTTCTATGTTCCTTCCTTGATGTGCAAAAAGCCTTCTTTGCTTCATGAACCTAGAAGTTCTTGCAATAGCTAAGCAATGGCCTCCAAATATGGTACTAACCTGAAACTTATCTTGAACAAACTAATTAGTACCAAATAGCTCTTATTTGTTTTGTTATCATCAACACTCTAAACAAATGGAGAGTGTAACCTTTTGGGCCAACAATCTCCCCCTTTTTGATGATGACAAAACAAATAGGCTATAAACAAAAATATAGGGGAGGAGAAAGCTCCCCCTCAAATTATGCTATATTAAACAAAGAAAAACAATGTAATTTGCATGTAAACATCATGAAACCAAAAACCATGAGAATTTAAAACACTTGCAAAACACTTAAACTCAATTACAAGAATTCATGAAAACACATCAAAAACTAAAAACATATATAAATCATATGGAACCAATACCATATGAACTCACATAAACTCAATCTCCCCCTTTTTGTCATACATCAAAAAGGGTTAAGATTACATTTATTCAATAACACAAACATTAAGTTCACCACAAATGAATGAAAATCTAGCAAAATCAAGTGGTTTAGTGAAAATATCGGCAAGTTGCAAATCCGTAGAAATATAATCAATATCTATATTTTCTTTCTCAAAATGATCTCTAAGAAAGTGATATCTAATCTCAATGTGCTTGGTCTTACTATGTTGATTTGCATTCTTAGTCATATGAATAGTACTAGTATTATCACAAAATATTTTTATATGGTTATAATGCAAATCATAATCAAGGAGAGCATGTTTCATCCAAAGGACTTGTGCACAACAAGCCCCGCAGCAACATACTCCGCCTCGGCGGTTGAGAGAGCTACGGAATTTTGTTTCCTAGAGGACCATGAAACAAGACAATTACCAAGAAATTGACATGTCCCACTAGTACTCTTTCTATCTACTCTACAACCCGCATAGTCGGCATCCGAATAACTCGTCATAGAGAAATCTCCGGTTTTCGGATACCATAGACCCATTCCAATCGTTCCCTTATATAACGAATAATGCGTTTTACCGCAATAAGATGGGACTCTTTAGGAGACGATTGAAATCTAGCACAAAGACACACACTAAACATGATGTCCGGCCTACTTGCCGTTAAATACAAAAGACTTCCTATCATGCTTCTATACAATTTAATATCAACATTTTTACCTTGGTCATCTTTATCAAGCTTGGTGGTAGTTGCCATGGGAGTATTGCAAACCTTTGAGTCTTCAAGTCCAAACTTCTTTACAAGTTCCTTTGCGTATTTGGCTTGACATATGAAGTTCCCATCTTGCAATTGCTTGATTTGGAGTCCAAGAAAGAAATTAAGCTCACCCATTGAAGACATTTCAAACTCACATTGCATAACCTTTTCAAATTCTTTGCATAAAAACTCATTAGTAGAACCAAAAATTATATCATCAACATAAATTTGCACAATTAAAATGTCATTATCAACATGCTTAGTGAATAGTGTTGTATCTACTTTGCCTTTAATAAAATCATTTGAAATGAGAAAAACTAGAAAGCCTTTCATACCAAGCTCTTGGAGCTTGTTTCAATCCATACAAAGCTTTATCAAGTTTAAAAACAAAATTAGGATGAACATGATCAATAAAACTGGGAGGTTGTTCAACATAAACTTCTTCATTTATAAAATCATTCAAAAATGCACTTTTCACATCCATTTGAAAAAGTTTAAAATTTTTGAAAGATGCAAAAGCTAGTGTCATCCGTATGGCTTCAAGCCATGCTACGGGTGCAAAGGTCTCCTCAAAGTCAATTCCCTCAACTTGAGTGTAACCTTGGGCCACTAACCTAGCTTTATTCCTAATGACATTTCCGGACTCATCCATCTTGTTCTAAAGATCCACTTAGTACCAATTATTGGTCTATCGTGGGGCCTAGGAACAAGGTGCCAAACTTGGTTGCGCTCAAATTGATTGAGTTCCTCTTACATGGCTAGCAACCAATATGAGTCCGCCTCGGCTTCGAGGATGCTTTTGGGTTCAAAATGAAATGAAAGCAAAATACCACATAGGTCATGGAGTTTGGAGCGAGTTGTTACCCCTTTAGATGCATCACCTAAGATGAGCTCCTTGGGATGATTTGTGGCATATCTCCAAGCTTTAGGAAGCGGTGAGAGCTTTCCTCTTTATCCTCTTGAACGTCACCAATTGGTTCTTGCTTATCATCTTGAGCGGGTGAGTCCTTCAAGGATAGTCTCTCCATGTCTTCACCTAATGGGTCAATCTCTACAACATTCTCAACAACCACATTAGATTCTTCAAATTTAACATGCATGGATTCTTCAATGTAAGGGAAGATCTATTGAATACTCTATAAGCTTTACTAGTAGTAGAGTATCCAACAAAGATAGCTTCATAAGCCTTAGCATGAAATTTACCCAAGTTATCTTTTTATTCAAAACAAAACACTTGCATCCAAAAATTTTAAAATATGAAACATTAGGTTTTCTAGAATGATACATTTCAAAAGATGTTTTGGAAGAATTTTACATAAATAATACGATTTGATATATAGCATGCGGTGTTTACGGCCTCGGCCCATAGATAATGAGGGAGATCATACTCACTTATCATTGTCCTAACCATCTCTTGAAGTGTTCTATTTTTCTTTCTACAACTCCATTTTGTTGTGAAGTTCTAGGACAAGACATTTCATGCTTAATTCCCTTTTCATCAATAAGTCATGAAGAGTTGGTTAACAAACTCACCACCTCTATCACTCCTTATTTTCAAAATCGAAAAACCTTTTCTTTTTCAACTCTTTTCGAAAATCTTAAAATGAGAAAAAGTTTAATCTTTGTGTTCCAAGAAGAAAACCCAAGTGAAACGGAAAAAATCATCAACTAAAACAAATGCAAATCTACTACCATTTAAGCTCTTAGTTTTAGTAGGTCCAAAAAGATCCATATGAATTAATTCTAAAGGCCTAGTTGACATGATATCCTTGATTGGTTTGAAGGAAGACTTGGTTTGTTTCCCAAGTTGGCACGCACCACAAATGCGGTCTTTCTCAAACTTCAAGTAAGGAATACCTTCACTAATTCCTTTGAATTAATCCTAGAAAGATGGTCAAAAGATGCATGTCCTAATCTTCTATGCCAAAACCAAGAATTTTCATCAAAAGCATTTAAGTATTTAGTAGAACATTCCACATTAAGCATGTCAATGATATAAACATTATCATCATGAAAACCGGTGAGAATACAATCATTGGTTTTAACATCAAAGATTTTGCAAGAAGAATCATCAAAAACAACCTTAAGTCCACGGTCACAAAATTGACTAATGCTAAGCAAATTATGCTTCAAACCATCAACAAGTACAACATTTTCTATAATGGGAGATGCACCATTTGAATGTTACCTATACCGATGATGCCCCTTGGAGTCATCCCTGAAGGTGACGGTGCCCACCTGCATGTACCTTGATAGGGTTGTAAAGTTATTGATGTCCACGTCATGTGTCTTGAACAACCACTATCAAGGTACCACCGCTCCCTACGTTGGAGCCTTGGTGTGTACCTACATCAAATAATTTAGGACTTGATTTTGGTACCCATATTTCTTGGGTCCTAAAGAGTTAGTTTCATTAACCCAAACAAGATTATTGGTTCTATTTATTTGGTCATAACAAAATTTAGCTAAATGTCCATTCTTACCACAATATGTGCATCTACACTCTACCATATTTAATAGCATAGTGAGTGTGTGATTTGTGAGCATGAGAATTGTGAGCATGAAAAGATTTATCATGAGAAGTGCTATGTGTAGTGTGAGCATGAGGAATTTTAACATGTGAATCTTTAGCATGAGAGGTGTGCTTTTTAGAAAACATTTCTTCAAGTTTCTTAGTGTTAAAAGCACAATCCTTTAAAGTCTTTTCAAAATCAACAATTCTAGTTTTTAAAGAAGAAATTTCTTTTTCATCAATCTTAGGAAATTTTGCTTTACAAGCAACTTTGTAAGCACTAAATTCATTTTGGGTAGAAATGAGATTTGAAGAAATTTCATCTTTTTCTTTAGAGATAATAGCAAGTTGATTTTTAAGAAAAGCAACTTCCTTTTCCAATTTAGAGCATTCAATCTTTTATTATCATAGGTTTCTGAAAGTTCAACAAAGGCATGAACAAGAACTTCTTTGCTTAATTCATCATCTTCATCATCAAGAGGTTGAGAGGTTACCTTTGGTGTGTTTGCCATGAAACACATATTCGCTATATCCGCCTCTCCTCGGACTCGCTTTCCGAATTCCAAGTTGCCTTGTACGCTTTCTTTTCTTCCGTTTCTTTGGCTTGAAGGAGGAGGTCATCTTCTTCTTGAACTCCGGACAATCGGCCATGATATGTCTGGGTTTTCGGCAATTGTAGCATATAATTATTCTCTCCTTTTGCCTTCAAATTTCCTTCGGAAGTTGAGCTTGTTCCTCCGGTACATTCTCTTCACATTACGAACAAGTAGTGATAGCTCCTCAACTTCTTCTTCATCTTCTTTATCGTCTTCAAGAGTGGATGAAGATTTGAAGGCTATGGATTTCTTCTTTAGTGGAGCGGCCTCTTCTCTTACTTTCTTTTCATCTCATGGGTCTTTAAGTTCCCAATGAGACTAATTAGGTCCATCTCATCCTTATCGTTCAATTCTTTTAAGGTGGTGGCCTTGATCTCCCATGATGTAGGAAGTGCCGAATCACTTTTCGCACCTTTTGGTCATTGGAGATGTCATCACCTAAAGAAGAAAGAGCATTGGTGATTTTAGTAAATCTAGTAATCATACAATCAATAGATTCTTCATCTATCATTTTAAAAGATTCATATTGGGACCTTAAGAGATCTATCTTAGCTCTCTTAACTTGTGAAGTCCCCTCGTGTGTGACCAATAAATGTTGCCAAATCTCATAGGCGGATTGGCAATGAATTACCCGTGTAAGGTCATCCTCATTCAAGGCGGTTAATAGGGAGTTTTGGGCCTTGGAGTTAGCCTCATATTCTCTAAAGGTGAAGTCGGTCCATGTGCTTCATCACTATCAGGTGCAACATAGGGTTGGTCAAGGATTTAGCTACTAAGCTACCTAAAGATTGCAAAAGGATAGTCATCCTAACCTTCCAAATAGGGAAATTTAGTCCATCAATTTAGGAGGGGTTTTGATGTTGTCGGCCATGTTTACTAGTGAATGAATGGATGAATGCAAATATTGATTAGCAAGTTTTAAGGATCTCTCTATGGATGTTAAGCCAAACCTAGAGTCCAAGCTCTGATACCAATTGAAAATCACCTAGAGGGGGTGGATAGGTGATAATGCTAATCAATGCACAATTTAAAATTTATGATGCAACAATCTCACAAAGCAAGTGAATATAGAAATGAATGTAGAGAGCAAGTAATAAGAGCAATGAAAATAGAGCAAGAAATAAGAGCATGTAAACCAAACGCAAACACCGAGAATTGTTATCGAGGTTCGAGCACCCAGCTCTACTTCCCCGCCTTCCCCAGAAGGATTCCAACCACTTCCACTATCACAAAGATGTTACAAATTCACCGGAGTACCCAACTCCACAATCTCAAGTACAAGCAATCTCTGAGTAGTCAAAAGACCACAAACTCTCTCTTTGAAAATTCTCTTCCCTTACAAAGGTCCTTAGAGAACAATGAGTAGGAATGAAGCTCTTGTGTGTAAGGAGAAAAGAAAAAGAAATCAGAGAGTTCTTGAAAATACTTCAGAAAATGAGAGAGAATTTCAGCACAAAAACCAAGAAACAAAGCTCTTTTGAATGCCTTAAACTTGTGGAAATTTTGATAGTTTTTCTAGTAACCAATCTCTCCCTAAACACCCCTATTTATAGGAGAGGGCTAGGGTTTAGAGATAAAATATATTAAGGCTAATCAGAAAGTATTAAAACCAAAACATGTCATTTAAACACACTTAAGTGAGAAAAGGACAAAAAAATAAACCAGCTTAGGAAATAGCCATTACTGTTCAAACGGCTACCTCGGTCGACCGGCCCGGTCGACCGCTACTTCAAAAAATTGGCCGTTGCAGGCTGACGGTCGACCGCCGGTCGACCCAAAAATACAGAGAGCAGAGTCTTGCAGTCAGGCATGTCGCGGTCGACCGTCCGGGTCGACCGTGAAACGTGCACACTGATACGCACAGCTGCCAGAACTCCGGTCGACTGGGTCGGCCGACCGGCTTGACCTGACATTGGGTCGGTCGACCCTGGCGGTCGACTGGCTCAGGTCAAAAGCCAAAACAAAAATGAAATTTTGAGGAGAAATCTATTTTTAACAAAATAGTTTTGAATAGGGATATATAAATGGATAAAAATGAGTTTGTATGCTGAAGATTGTATACAAACTATTTTGTACATATTATAGGAAATATGTTTGGAAACAAGATGTGCGCAAAAACGTGTGTGATAGAGCTTCAAACCTATTCACTATTCTTTAACAAAACTCTAAACTAAAAACAAATCTAATAAATTATCTTGAGCAATTTTGAAGTCTTGAGCCATGCAATGCCTTGCTAGAGCCTTCTCTTCTATGTTCCTTCCTTGATGTGCAAAAAGCCTTCTTTACTTCATGAACCTAGAAGTTCTTGCAATAGCTAAGCAATGGCCTCCAAATATGGTACTAACCTGAAACTTATCTTGAACAAACTAATTAGTACCAAATAGCTCTTATTTGTTTTGTTATCATCAAAACTCTAAACAAATGGAGAGTGTAACCTTTTGGGCCAACAATGCTTATATCATCACCTAGAGAAGAAAGAGCATTTGTAATCTTAGTAAACTTGGTAATCATATCATCAATAGATTCATCTTCTAGCATTTTAAAACTTTCATATTGGGAACATAAGAAATCTATTTTAGCTCTCTTGACTTGTGATGTTCCCTCATGAGTGACCAATAAGTGTTGCCAAATCTCATAGGCGGATTTACAATGGATAACCCGTGTTAGATCATCCTCATTCAAAGCTAAAAGTAGGGTATTTTGAGCCTTTGAATTAGCATCAAATTCCTTGAAGGTAAGTTCGGACCTAGTGTCCTCCTCACTTTCGGGTCTACTATAAGGCTTGGTCAAGGACTTAGCAACTAGACTACCTAGAGATTGTAGAAAAATAGTCATCCTAACTTTTCATATGGGAAAGTTGACTCCATCAAATTTGGGAGGGGTCTTAATGTTATCGGCCATCTTTACTAGTGAATGAATGAAAACATGCAAATAGTGATTAGCAAATTTTTAGGATCTCTCTAAGGATGCGAAACCAAAAACTAGAGTCCTACCTCTGATACCAATTGAAATCACCTAGAGGGGGGGTGAATAGGTGATAATGTTAATCAATACACAAATTTAAAATATTATGATGCAACGATCTCCTAAAACAAGATTAAAAGCCGAATACCCCGTGAAGGGCTCTGAACTCCTTCCTTGTGATTCCTCTAGATAAGAGTTTGAGGTGCATAATGCAATCTTGTTGTATGAGTATTGATCGACAATATAGCAATGAATATAAAGCAAGTAACACAAATAAACCAATCACAAATACAGAGATTTGTTTCGAGGTTCGAGCACCCAGCTCTACGTCCCCGCCTTCACCCAGAAGGATTCTAACCACTATAACTTTCACAAAGGATTAAAACCACAAGGGATTACCCAACTCCTCAATCACACTCCTCTAGTCTAGAGGTAGTGGAGCCACAAATACAATGATATCTTGGTGATTAAAAGACCACAACTCTCTCTTGAAAAACTTTTTCCCTTACAAAAACCATAGAAAATAATGTGTAGGATTGAAGCTCAGGTTTTATAAGTGAAAAAGAAAATAAAGTTGAAGAGAGTTTTGAATCAAAAACTTCAGTAAAAAGAGAGAATTTTGAGCACAAAAACTGAGAGCAAAAACATCTTTTGAAAGACTTAAACTTGATTTCTTTTTGCAAAGGATTGTTGTAATCACCTCAACCCTAAACATCCTTATTTATAGGATAAAGGTAGGGATTAAAGAGTAAACAGTTATAATGAATAATTAGGAAAGATTTGACCCAAATCCAGTCCTCAAATTCGTTTAGAGAAGAAAATCACATTTTAAAACGTGTTTAAAAAACTAGCCGTTTGGGCTGAAATTAAGCTCACGGTCGACCGGCCGGTCGACCGGTTTTCAAAAATTATAACCGTTGCCAGCCCACGGTCGACCGCCAGATCGACCGTAACAAACAGAAACATGGGTGCTTTCAGTCGGCCGAAGCTCGGTCGACCGACATGGGGTCCGGTCGACCGCCCCGGTCAACCGGGAAATGTGCACACATGCACGCACCCAAACGGTCAGAAGTGCGGTCGATCGCCCGTCGACCGTTCTGACCAGAAACCGAGCCGGTCGACCGTTCGGTTGACCGCAACAGGACAAAAACAGTCCTTTGAAAATGATCTTGAAGATCTTGATAATTTTCAAATTAATTTTGATCAAGACTTGGTATACTATATAAAATAAAGTTTGTAAATATTAGAATATGTTTAAAAAATATTTGTATATAGGAGAAACATCTTTTTAGAAAAAATCATGTGCAAAATCTTGTGTGTGAGGAATATTGAGCTTCAACACTATACTCTATTCTTTAACACACAAAAAATTATAAAAACTGAGAAAGGAAGTCTCTGAGCCGCGTTACACCAAGCTAAAGCTTTCTCTTCTATGAAAACGTCCTCTTGCTCTATTTGCCTTTTAGCATCATAATTCTTTGCAATAGCTTAGAAAGGCCATCATGACTAGTACAAACCTGAAACTCATTCTAAACAACTTATTAGTACCAAATAGCTTATATGTGTTTTGTTATCATCAAAACTTAAACAAATAGAGAGTGTAACCTTTTGGCCAACAAATATCCGGCCTACTGGCCGTTAAATACAACAAACTACCAATCATGCTTCTATATAATTTTATGTCAACACTCTTACCTTGGTCATCCTTGTCAAGCTTGGTGGTGGTAGCCATGGGAATGTTGCAAATTTTTGAGTCTTCAAGTCTAAATTTCTTGATGAGTTCCTTAGAGTACTTAGCTTGACATATGAAGATCCCATCACTCATTTGCTTGATTTGGAGTCCAAGAAAATAGTTCAATTCACCCATCAATGACATCTCAAATTCACGTTGCATACATTGTTCAAACTCCTTGCAAAGTAATTCATTAGTAGAACCAAAGATTATGTCATCAACATATATTTGTACTATAAGAATGTCACTACCAACATGTTTAGTAAATAATGTGGTGTCTACTTTGCCCTTAACAAAATCATTTGATAGAAGAAACTAGAAAGTCTTTCATACTAAGCTCTTGGAGCTTGTTTTAAACCATACAATGCTTTATTTAATTTGAAAACAAAATTTGAATGTATATGATCCACAAACCGGGGGGTTATTCAACATATACTTCTTCTTCAATAAAACATTTAAAAATGCACTTTTACATCCATTTGAAAAAGTTTAAAATTTTTATAGGATGCATAAGCTAGTGTGATCCGTATGGCTTTTAACCGTGCTACGGGTGCAAAGGTCTCCTCAAAGTCGATTCCTTCAACTTGAGTGTAACCTTGGGCCACTAACCTAGCCTTATTCCTAACAATATTACCTGACTCATCCAACTTATTCCTAAAAATCCACTTAGTACCAATTGTTGGTCTATCATGGGGCCTAGGAACAAGATGCAAACTTGGTTGCGCTCAAATTGATTGAGCTCTTCTTGCATAGCAAGCAACCAATATGAGTCACCGTCGGTTTCGAGAATGTTTTTGAGTTCAAAATTAGATATGAATGCATAATGCCCACACAAATCATGGAGTTTGGAGCGAGTGGTTACCCCTTTGATACATCACCTATGATGAGATCTTCGGGATGATTTGAGGTGTATTTCCAATCTTTAGAAAGTGGTTGTAATGGTTCCACTTCATCCTTTTGAACTTCACCATTAGGTTCTTGCTTGTCTTCTTGGATGGGTGAGTCCTTCAAGGATATTTTCTCCATGTCCTCACCTAATGAGTCAATCTCTATAACATTCTCAACAAATGCATTAGATTCCTCAAATTTAACATGCATAGATTCTTCAATAGTAAGAGATGATTTATTAAACACTCTATATGCTTTGCTAGTATTAGAATAGCCAGCAAAGATTGCTTCAAAAGCCTTAGCATCAAATTTGTCCAAATTATCTTTGGTGTTTAAAACAAAACACTTACATCCAAAAACTTTAAAGTACGAAACATTTGATTTTCTTAAATGATAAATTTCAAAAGAAGTTTTGGAAGTATTATTATACAAGTAAATTCGGTTCGATATATATCATGCGATGTTTACGGCCTCGGCCCATAAGTATTGAGGGAGCCCGTATTCACTTATCATAGTCCTAGCCATTTCCTGAAGAGTTCTATTCTTCCGTTCAACTAATCTATTTTGTTGTGGAGTTCTAGGACATGACATTTCATACTTAATTCCTTTTTCATCACAATAAATCATAAAGAATTGGTTGACAAACTCACCACCTCTATCACTTCTTATGCGTAAAATCGAAAATCCTTATTCTTTTTTAACCCTTTTTCAAAAAGTTTTAAAATGAAAAAGTTTGATCTTTATGCTCCAAAAGAAAATCCAAGTAAAACGAGAGAAATCATCGACTAAAACCAAAACATATCTATTTCCATTTAAGCTTTTAGTTTTAGTTGGTCTAAAAAGATCCATGTGAATCAATTCTAATGGCCTAGATGTCATGATATCCTTGATTGGTTTGAAAGAAGATTTGGTTTGTTTCCCAAGTTGGCACGCACCACAAATGTGGTCTTTTTCAAACTTCAAATAAGGAATACCCTTCACCAATTCCTTAGAATTTATTCTAGAAAGATGATCAAAAGAGGCATGGCCTAATCTTCTATGCCATAATCATGAAATCTCATCAAAAGTATTTAAACATTTTGTAGAGCAATCCAAATTAAGCATATCAATAATGTAGACATTATTTTCACAAAAGCCAGTGAGAATACATTCATTGGTTTTACAATCAAAAATTTTGCAAGAAGATTCATCAAAAACAAATTTGAGACCACGATCACATAGTTGACAATACTAAGTAAATTATATTTAAGCCCATCAACAAGAACTATATTTTCAATTAAAGGAGATGTACCAATCTTAATGTTATACCGATGATGGTGCCCTTGGAGTCATCTCCGAAGGTGACGGGGCCATCTTCAACGTACCTCGATAGGGTTGCGAAATTGTTGATGTCCCATATCATATGCCTTGAGCAACCACTATCAAGGTACCACCGCTCCTTACGTCTTGGAGTCTTGGTGTGTACCTATATCAAATAATTTAAAGCTTGATTTTGGTACCCATATTTTCTTGGGTCCTAATGCGTTAGTATTTCGAACCCAAACATGATTATTAGTACTATTATATGATCATAACAAAATTTAGCTAAATGACCTTTCCGACCACAATAAGTACATTTATAAATTCTTCCATATTTAAAAACATAATGAGCATGTGGTTTGTGAGCATGGGGTGTTTTTGCATGATTGACACGTGATGTGTTGGCATGATGAACATGTGAAGTTTTAGCATGAGATGTTTTATCATGTTTAACATATGGAGTATGCATGTGCTTCTTTGAAAACATTTCTTCTAATTTAGTATTGTTAAAAGCACATTCTTTTAAAACATTTCTCAAATCATTTATTCTAGTTTTTAACATAGAAAGCTCATTTTCATCAATTTTAGGATATTTAGCTTTGCAAGCAACTCTATAGGCATCAAAATCTCTTTGTGTTGAAATAAGAGTGGAAGATAATTCATCCTTTTCTTTTGAAGAAATAGCAATTTGATTTTTAAGCATATCCTTTTCCTTTTTCAATTTTAAACAATCTTCCTTTTTAGAATCAAAACTTTCTGAAAGTTCAATGAAAGCTTGTAATAACAATTCTTTACTTATTTCACTATCATCATCATATGGTTCGATAGTTACCTTAGGTGTGTTTGCAATAAAACACACATTAGCCGTGTCAACTTCATCTTCGGATTCACTTTCTGAATCCCAAGTGGCTTTGAACACCTTTACAAATGGCTTCTTTTGCTTCAAGGAGGAAGATATCTTTTTTTGAAATCTGGACAATCGGCCATGATGTGTCCGGGTTTCCGACAATTGTAGAATGTGATCTTTTTCTCCTCCTTCCCTTCCCATCGCCTTCTATGGTTGAGCTTATTCTTGTGATACATTCTTTTTACATTTCTCACAAGAAGAGATAGCTCTTCATCATCTTCTTCGTCTTCTTCATCATCGTAGTTGGTGGAGGTGGACTTGAAAGCTATAGACTTTTTCTTTTGAGGCGCCACTTCTTCTCTAGCCTTTTCTCCATCTCATGAGTCTTAAGATTTTCAATAAGACTTACGAGCTCCATTTCGTCTTTGTCATTCAATTCCTTCAAGGTGGTAGCTTTGATTTCTCATGATGAAGGGAGAGCACGAATCACCTTTCGCACCTTTTGGTCGTTATTGATTTCATCACCTACAGAAGCAAGAGCATTTGTGATTTTAGTAAACTTAGTAATCATATCATCAATAGATTCATTTTCTTGCATTTTAAAACATTCATATTGGGAACGCAAGAGATCAATTTTAGCTCTTTTGACTTGTGATGTTCCCTTATGAGTGACCAATAAGTGTTGCCAAATCTCATAGGCGGACTTGCAATGGATAACCCGTGTTAAGTTATCCTCATTCAATGCTAAAAGTAAGGCATTTTGAGCCTTCGAATTAGCATCAACTTCCTTGGAGGTAAGATCGGACCAAGTGTCCTCCTCACCTATGGGTTTACTATAGGGCTTGGTCAAACACTTAACAACTCGGCTACCTAGAGATTGCAAAAATATGTTCATCCTAACTTTTCAAATGGGAAAGTTGAGTCCATCAAATTTGGGTGGGTCTTAATATTATCGGCCATTTTTACTAGTGTATGAATGAAGATATGAAAATAGTGATTAGCAAATTATAGGATCTCTCTAAGGATGTGAAGCTAGAAACTAGAGTCCTAACTCTGATATCAATTGAAATCACCTGAGGGGGGTGAATAGGTGAATATGCTAATCAATGTAAAAATTTAAAAATGAGATGATGCAACGATCACTCAAAGCAAGATTAGAAGTCGAATACCCCGTGAAGGGCTCTGAACTCCTTCCTCGTGATTCCTCTAAATAAGAGTTTGAGGTGCGCAATGCAATCTTGTTGTGAGAGTATAGAATGACAATATAAGAATGAATGAATAGAAAGTAAACAACACAAGTAAACCAATCGTAAACACAGAGATTTGTTTTAAGGTTCGAGCACCCAGCTCTACGTCCCCGCCTTCACCAAGAAGAATTTTCGATCCACTAGAATTTTCACAAAGGGTTACAACCACTAGGGAGTACCCAGCTCCTCAATCACGCTCCTCTAATCTAGAGGTAGTGGAGCCACAAATACAATAATCACTTGGTGATCAAAAGACCACAAACTCTCTTTTGAAAAACTTTTCTTTACAAAACGCTAGAGAATAATATATAGGATTGAAGCTCAAGGTTTGTAAGTGAAAAATAAAATAAAGTAGAAGAGAGATTGATTCAAAAACTTTAGAGAAAAATCAGAGATTAGAGCACAAAAACTGAGAATAAAAACTTCTTTCAAGAATACTCAAACTTTGATTTCTTTGCAAATGTTGTTCTTTCTCCTCAACCCCATCCACCCCTATTTATAGGATTTAGGTAAGGATTAAAGGGCAAATGTTTATTTTGACTAATTAGGAAGGATAAGACCCACAATCAGCCTAAAACCATGTTTTAAAATAAAAATTACATTTTAAAACATGTTTAAAAAACTAGCCGTTTGACAGAAAGAGCACTCACGGTCGACCGGCCGGTCGCGTTTTCAAAATTTTTTGACCGTTGGCAGGCTCCGGTCGACCGTCCCAAATAGAGAGTTGGGTACAGTCAGTCGATCGACCGCCCGGTCGCCCGACATGGGGTCCGGTCGACCGCCCGGTCAACCGGATGACGTGCACACATGCACGCACCCAAGGGTCAGAACTGCGGTCGACCGCGCGCGTCGACCGTTCTGACCTGTAATAGAGCCGGTCGACCGCAATAGGTCAAAATAGAATTTTTTGAATAGAAATGATTTGAAGATATGTTATTTTTCAAAAATGATTTTTGTGAAGTATAATAAACTGAGTATACATATACTGAAATAGGTCTATTAGAGTATTTTACACAAGAGACAAAAATAATTTTTTAAAACACGTGCAATTTTGTGTGTGTAGGGAAATTGAGCTTCAACACTATATACTATCCTTTAACAAACTAACAAAAATAAAACTATATAGGAAGGTGTCTCTGAACCGCGTTGCCGAGCTAGAGCCTCCTCTCCTATGAAAGAGTCCTCTTGCGCCATCAACCTTACAACATGCTTTTAGAATTCTAGAGCCATCAAGACTAGTACAAACCTGAAATACATTCTAGAATCTTTATTAGTACCAAATATCTTTTATATGTTTGTCATCATCAAAACATATAAAAATGGAGAGTGTAACCTTTGGGCCAACAACGGATACCTCCCACTGATCTTGCCCCTACCTGGCCGATTAACTTATGGTCAGATTCTGCATTATACCCCCCGTGGATAGTCTAACCAGTTAGGAGTCATCTAGGTCTAAGGGACATCTCGGACTCAATAGGAGATTGATCTAAGAGGGAAGTTGATTAGAATTTAATTCTTATCAAATCGGTATCAAAGATTGGGGATAGAGGGCGAAACCTCGAAAGTTGGTGGTTTGGCTTAATTAGGCTCGTTGCTTTTAAGTACGGATACCTCCCACCAATCTTGCCCCTGCCTGGCCGATTAACTTGTCGTCAGATTCGACAATATACCCCTCGTGGACAGTCTAATCAGTAGGAGCCGTCTGGGTCTAAGTTCTACCCTAACTTAGGTTAGATTTTTTTCTTTTTATTTGTTATTTGTTTGTTTGTTTTTCTTTATTTATTTTTCACATTTCTTGTGTGATATGGTTTATAACAACAATTTTTTCAATTTTAATGGTAAATCCATGTTACACCCCGACCTCTTTTTTAGATATTACCAACCCGACATATCATAACTTTAATTAACCTAGTATGCCGTATTGGTCTTATCCGAATAAATACATGCCCCAGTCCCAATACTATGAATAAGACTGGAATAATCATCATTACTCTTCACAGAACCAATGAGGATACAATCCCCCGAGTCATATTGTTAGCCACCTTACCAACACCCAGCTTCATATAAACCTTCTCTTGAGCAACCATTAGAAGAATCAATTGACTGAAAAAGAGGATGAAAGCCTTAGAAGAGCTTGAGCGATGAATTCAAATTCTAGAAGATTCAAAATCCCATCAAATTTTCAAATCACAGATCCTTACTCTATTTTTAAGAAGACCATACCGACTTAGAAAAAAGTATGGAATCCAAGATTCAGTTCCAAAGTGATCCACTCGATATGATATAAGCAAGACTTAGTCGATTGAAAAACATGCGTAGGAATAAGGAAACTCTCCTTACCCAATCTTTGACTATTCCCGATACTTCTAACCATATTGATGAAAACAAAGAATCATGGTATCTTGAAAACCTTGACCAAATTCAATTTCACCGCAAAACCTTGAACCTGACCAATATCAACCCATTGACGAATTGGCAAGTTTTCATTTTAGTGAGATTGAACTTGATTATGAATGTGAAACCGATCTTCAACTTTGTGATTCAGTACCCATCTTCGAATCTATATTAACTCTGGTATTCTTACCTAATTTGGACCAATTTTTCAAGCCAATATTTATTCCCGTACATATAGATCTAGAAATTAAATCACCAATTTTGGATAGTCACATTCCATTGATGGGAAAAGAATGTGAATTTCAATTCCTGAATTTGGACTCAACTCTTCAACCAAAACTGACTCTCGAACCCAAAGTTAATTTTCCTGAGTTAGTATTGATTCCTGAACCTATCATTCTTTAGCCCAAATCAACCATTCCACCACACATTCTTTTGTTGGACATAGGTATAGACCATGATGACTCCGTAATGGGTTTTCAAGACTAGTCATGTAAAGGGAATAAGTTTCATGATAGGATCTTTCATGATCCTATTCATATTGGGGACTATAAATATGTATATAAAAAAGAGGTAAATAAAGGTGGGTTCGTGAACCACCACATTATCTTGATTGGGTAGCAACGCTTGACCCAATTAGACCACCATCGGAACCACCACCTTAAGGTAATATTTTTCTTCCCTTTCTTCTTTTTCATGCATCTACGCATTAATTCATACATTGAGGACAATACATGAGATAGGTATGGGGGAGGGTTCTAACATAACTTAGGTTTTCCTTTTATTATTAAAAAATATTAACATTTTCTTTACTTTTAAAAACTTTTTGAAAATAGAAATAATATTTTGATATCTTTTTTGTAAGAAATTAAGTCAATTTTAAGGAATAGGAGAATCATAATTAGGATTTCTTATACTTGGTCAAAATAAGATTATTTGTTTAATTTCCAAGGTTAGGGAAAAAATTTAAAAAAGTAATTTAGTCTTGATTTTTATCTTGATGAAATATGCATGCTTTATACGAAATATGCATGCTTTATATACTTACACACTTAGGGTTCAAGAAAATAGATTCTTATGCCTTAAAAAACAAAAAAATATATAATATATCAAAAATCCTCCGAATAAGTTGGGTATTTGTGCCTCATAAAGCATAAGTATTCACGCCTAAAAGTGATCTATATAATAAAATTCTTAGTTTTGTGGCCTTATTTGCTCGAGTCCTTAGGTATTTGGGGTGTTTTCCTCACCCGGTACCTTAAGACCGTTTAGTTTGGGGGTCATCGATTAAAGGCTCGTTCATGGGCAGATGAGAAAGCCAAATAGAACTTAGGAATAATATCCCCAAAAATAAAAAAAAAAAAGAAAAGAAAATAAGGCATAAGAGTTAGAGTTAAAGAACCCCGAGTCAAAATTTTACAGTCACTAAGGTGTATATAAATTAGGGTAAAATAATGACTTGATGAGAAATACAGTTTGACTCATTGCCTTGATTGATAATAAGTTTTTGAATAAAGACTAAGTTTAGGAATGAAAAGTTCAGTTTTCCTATAACTTATAGATTACTTAATTCTTACAATAATAGTTCAAATATTTTCGCTTTCAAAATGTGTTTTCAAAATACTAATACTTTGTTTCTCTTTCTTTATAGATTTTGTGGGTGTAATCCACTGAAAATCCTCACAAGATAAAACTCGTCCTCTAGGGGAAACCTAGATGTTTAACGGGTTGTTGCACATGCTCAGTGCAATCAGGTAACCTGTGAAAGAGATCTAATAATATTTGGTTTAGTTTTGTTATTTTGCTCGAGGACGAGCAAAAGATAGGTGTGGGGGTGTGATCGTACGCATATTTTGCATTCTTTTCATTACGCTCCTACATTTATCATGTAATAAATCTGCTAATTTCTTGTTTTAAATGTCTATTTTGTAGAAGATAATCATGAAGAGGAAGAGAATTAAATCAAATAAATACCAGTTAAAATCAGATTTAACTGGATCTATTTAGTTAGCTGGGGTGATCCCAGATCTAGTTAGAACAAATCAATGATTGGAGCAAATGTTCAGCTGAAGATCAGAGCAAATTAAAAAGATAACACCAAATGAAAATTGGTAAAATTCAGATTTCTATAAATTCATTTTGGTTAGCTAAAGATCAACCAAGGATAAAGTCAAATACAGAGTCCAAATTCAAAATCCAAAGGGATAAATAGATAGAGAGAAAATCAACAGATCAGATGAAGCAATTTTGACTCGGATTCTGACTGGATACATTTTAGTATTTAAATCATAACTTTGCTACTGAAACTCAAATCTGATTATTCAAGATGATTCATAAAGAAGATTTAAAGGAATACAACTATTAAGTTGATCACTATTTCTAATTCTTTCATTTGATAAGTTATATTCAGCAATTAAAACGCCAACAAGCTGTAGATCAGAATCGAATATCCATATCAAATAAAGTTTGGAGATAAGGGTAGGATTCAAATTCAGAAATAGCCAGCTCTCCCTATCTTTTAACTCATTTCCTTTCTACTTTTATGCTATAAAAACTCCACACATCAGAGGCAGAAGGACGATGAAATAGAGATAGATTCTAAGGCCATTTTTTCATTCTTTTTAGTGTAGTTTTTTATTTTTCCTTTTATGTAATTTTTACTTCTCTTTATGTAACTGAGAGGAGAGACAAGTTTCATGAGGAATGAGAGCAAGCTTGTACTGAAGGTGACACCAGTGTAAGTAAGTCTTTTCTTTCATTGTTATTTGAATGAAATCAAAGTTTCTTTTTCTTCTTTACTCTTGTTTTCGTTTACTTTCCTCTGATGTGTTTGCAATCCAAGTGAATCCGACAACCTCAAGACTGCTTCGCCATTGCAAGTTCCCTTGATGGCCTATGGTGATGAATAGCCATTCTTTTGTTAGTTTAACTTGTCCTTTTATTCATAGTGTAGATCGGGAATGGGAAAGATCCTACACGCCAAACTTGATCGCCTTCAAAGACTAGGTAAGTCGTACCTATGGATCCAAGGTATATGAGCACTGAAGAGATAAGTAATTTTTAGTTTCTTTCTTTTAATTCTTTAGTTTAAATCACCACAATCTCCCAACTCTTTTATTCACTTTTTTTATTTCTTTCTTTAACTTAGTTTTCTATTACCAAAATCATCATCTTTTTCTATCTACCACTTTCACAATCTAACATAACTTATTTTCTTTTTTTTTCAAGAACTAAAAGAACTTTAACCATTCTTTTTAACTTAAAAGAGAACTTACAAAACGCTTCCATCACTAGTCTCTCCTTGTGTATCACGACCCACATAGCCACTTGCTATCACGGTAACATTGGGTACCTTGCATTCTATTCTTAAGTTCTGAAATTCTGTATTTTCTATGTGTAGGTTTCAACTCAATCAAAAATTTGAACTCATATATATATCCTATACCTCACGTCGCCGTATCCTGAGTTTATATAATCTGAGTTATCTTTTAAACTAATAAAATAGCAAAAAACTGATAAAAACCAAATACGAGTAAAACCAGTCATACAAGTCGATTTACGACTTCATAAGACTGCTATGTCAAAGGAATAATCCAAACAAGAAACTCTCATTTATATACCTTATGCCCCATGTTACCGTAATCCCAGTGTGTACGACCTGAATTGCAAAACAACACAATGAATTATTAATTAACATCTTATTATTGTTATTCGTCTGACCCATACATCTAAGTGTTGGTTCCGATTTGATACCAATTGTTGGATCTAAAATATACGTCAACACAACACTAGAATAAAGGATGATTAGCGTTAAATAAATAAACTTGCACAAAAGAAAATAAATCACAGAAGAAAACAATCGCAAACACAAGTGATTTATCCTGATTCGATCCTATTGACCTACATCCAGTCCCCAAGCTATCCGCTTGAGATTTTCCTTTAACCTTTGACTTTGTACACCCAAAATCAACACCTTGTATACCACTTGACAAATCCCCTTTGCCAAATGTATACAACTCTTCTTACAAACCAAGAAGACGACAACACCTTGTACAAACTCTCTTCAACCCGAAGACGCTCTTGTATAATGCTCCTCTTTGAGTGATTACAAACAATCCTATAAGCCTTGAATTTGTATGTGATCGTGAACAAGGACTCTTATAGGTGGACTCTCAGAAATCTTCACTATGGAGTAGGAATTTGAGTGAAGAAATGAAAGCGAAAACAATTTTTTGAAAAATAGATTTTTGACAGAGTTTTTGGGCAGAAAACTTGTATATTGAATTGGTGTTTTTAGCCTAGGATAACATCCCTATTTATAACTGAAATCTATAGTCAGTTAGGATAATTATCGGGACAAATTTGCATATAGAAACGTTAGATAAACACCAGAAAATAGAAACTATCCAACAGTCAGAAACTGCCATTAGTCGACTAGGGGTTGGGGATTAGTCGACTAGGGTAGGCAATTTAGACTGGGTTAGTCGACTAATAAAGGGGCCAAGTCGACTAGGGCATGACTGAAGCAAAAGATAAGTTTTTTGAAACTGAAACTAGTTGACCAGTAGAATGGATAAGTCGACTATATCATGTATTAGTCGACTGTAAAGGATATCAAGTCGACTAATAGTGCATGCAGGTTAGAAACAGAAAGTTGGTATGCATCTGAATCAAAAACTAAGTCGACTATAGTTTGGGGTTAGTCGACTATAGTTGGTATAAGTCGACGAATCAAATGTATAAGTCGACTACGAGGGCTTATAATGTGTGTGTGTTCAAGGCCTTTAACATTCTAATAAATATTACAATACACATCCATATCCACTCTCTTTGGGAAGTCTTGAGCATGTAGAACTCTTGTATAAGCTTGTGAAATAGAGCTCCAATGAAATGGCTTCACAAATGTATTATCAAAAGCAAGTTCTAACATTCTCTCCCTTTTTGATGATGACACTTTGTGTGCACAAATACTCCCCCTGCAGAAAATATATTATATGTTCTCCCCCTGCGTAGAACAGGTTATAACAAATATAGAAAAACATGTGTTCTCCCCCTGCAAAGAATATATCATGACATATATATATATGATAAATGTTTGAAATATTTTTCTTATCAAACTTTTATATAGTACCTGAAAGATAAACATTAGAATGGTACCAATCATAATAAGATCAAAGCATTAACCTTTAGGAATCCAAACCCAATTTGAATTTGGTTTCCATCTGTTAGTATACACATAATTGCACGAATTACATATATCATGTATGTATGATGTTTTTATCAACAATGCTTAAGTTTTTAGGAATCCATATAACTTGTTCTTAATTCTTTTTGAAATAATATCAGTATTTATTTTCACAAGAGAATCATATGGATTACTAACATATGTAGATTTTTCAAAAAATCCAAGACCATAAAGATTATGTTACATCTTTTGATATGATAACAAATCATTTAACTTTTCTTTTCTTGATTAAATTTAGTCACATTTTTCAAAATCTCTTCATATTTTATTTTGAAACTTGATATGTCTTTATTTAAAATAGTAATTCTTTCATTTAAAGATAAAGTTTCCTTTTTAAGCATAATATTTTCTTTTATAAAATTCTCACTATCCTTTTTCAATGATGATATCACTTTTTCAAAATCATCTTTTTGAGAATTTATAGAAGAAATTTGAGATACACAACATGAATTTTCTTTAATAAGTTTTTCATTTTCCTTTGATAAAACTTTATTCTTTATCTTTTCATTCTTAAGGTCATTGTATAATTCATGAAATGCATCTAAAAGTTCAGTATATTGTACCTCATCTTCTTCTTGAGCCATGTAACAGATATTGGCATGTTTAGTGGCTTCTTCTTCGTCAGAGGAAGAGAAATCACTATTTTCCCATGATGCTTGGTAGTCTTTCTTCTTTCTGAACTTTTTGCTCTTGAATTTACCTTGTTTTTGAGCAATGGGCAATCCTTCCTCATATGACCTGTTTTATTACAATTAAAACATTTAAACTTACCTTACTTCAAGAACTTTCTGAATTTTCTTGAAAGCATTGCCATCTCCTCTTCATTGTCATCTGCATTGTCAGTGTCTAGGGATGCATGGAAGGCAAGTTCTTTCTTCTTTGAGAGAGATTGTTGTTCATCCTGCTTTCTGTCTTCGAGTTGCACTTCATATGCCATTGATTGCCAATAAGGTTTTCTAATGACATTGTTGAGAGATCATTCGCTTCTTCTATTGCAGTTGTCTTCTTCTCTTAATCTGGTATGAGTGCACGAAGGATCTTGCGAACTTTTTCAACTTGGGTGTATTCCTTTCCAAGGGATGCTAAGGAATTTGTTATGTCCGTGAACCTTGTAACTATTTCTGAGATGGTTTCATTCTTCTTCATTTTAAAAAGTTCAAACCTGTGGACAAGAATAGAAATTTTAGATTCTTTAACCTTATTTGTGCCTTTATGTGTTACCTGTAGAGTGTGCCATATTTGATTTGCAGAAGTGACTGTTGACACACGGTTGAATTCTTCTTTGGTTAAGGTACAGAATAACGCTTTCATCGCTTTGGCATCAAGATTCGCATTCTTCTTTTGATCATCACTCCAAGCAGTGTAGTTGGTTGTCGGCTTGGTGTACGGTGCTTCTACTACGTTCCATAGTTCATAATTGAGTGATTGCAAGTAGATCTTCATTCTACACTTCCAGTAGTTGTAGTTCGATCCATCGAATAGCGGTAGATGTTGTGTAGAATGTCCTTCTTTGAATTGTGATGAAGGAAACTCCGTTGCCATCCTTGTTGGTGTTGACCGGGTATGCAGGGCTCTGATACCAATTGTTAGCCCCGATTTGACACCAATTGTTAGATCTAAAATATACATCAACACAACATTAGAATAAAGGATGATTAGAGTTAAATAAATAAACTTGCACAAAAGGAAATAAATCACAGAAAAGAAAGCAATCATAAACACAAGTGATTTATCCAGGTTCGCTCCTCTTGACCAACATCCAGTCCCCAAGCCACCCGCTTGAGATTTTCCTTTAACCTTTGACTTTGTACTCCCAAAATCAACACCTTGTATACCACTTGACAAATCCCCTTTACCAAATGTATACAACTCTTCTTACAAACCAAGAAGACGACAACACCTTGTACAAACTCTCTTTAACCCGAAGACGCTCTTGTATAATGCTCCTCTTTGAGTGATTACAAACAATCCTATAAGCCTTGAATCTGTTTGTGATCGTGAACAAGAGCTCTTATGGGTGGACTCTCAGAAATTTTTACTATTGAGTAGGAATTTGAGTGAAGAAATAAAAGTGAAAATAGTTTTCTGAAAAACAGATTTTTGACAGAGCTTTTGGGCAGAAAACTTGTATATTGAATTGGTGTTTTTAGCCTAGAATAACATCCCTATTTATAGCTGAAATCTATAGTCAGTTAGGGTAGCTATCAGGACAAATTTGGACATAGAAACGTTGGATAAAACACCAGAAAATAGAAACTGTTCAACAGTCAGAAACTGCCATTAGTCGACTAGGGGTTGGGAATTAGTCGACTAGGGTAGGCAACTTAGACTAGGTTAGTCGACTAATAAAGGGCCAAGTCGACTAGGGCATGACTGAAACAAAAGACAAGTTTCTGAAAACTAAAAATAGTCGACCAGTGGAAGGGATAAGTCGACTATATCATGTATTAGTCGACTATAAAGAATATCAAATCGACTAATAGTGCATGTAGGTTAGAAATAGAAAGTTGGCATGCATCTGAATCAAAAACTAAGTCGACTATAGTTAGGGGTTAGTTGACTATAGTTGGTATAAGTCGACTAATCAAATGTATAAGTCGACTACAAGGGCTTATGATGTGTGTGTGTTCAAGGCCTTTAACATTCTAATAAATATTACAATACACATCCATAGCCACTCTCGTTGGGAAGTCTTGAGCATGTAAGACTCTTGTATAAGCTTGTGAAATAGAGCTCCAATGAAATGGCTTTTTGTATCATCAAAAGCAAGTTCCAACACTAAGTATGTGTACAAGCGTATGTTCCATCCTACATACATCCATATATGAGTAAGTCGAGATTGTTATTGAAAACTGATGATGAAACCAACGTGTTATGTTTACAATAGATTCGGTGGATGCCCGGGACAATGATCCAAGGTGTTCTATTACTGGTGTACGAAATTGGCCACAAGGCTTACAGGAGGTGGATCTTATTGTATGCCTATTAAGGAATATAATAGAAGGTAGGAAGCTAGCGCTCCCCTCAAAACACCTAGAGGCCCTCAGGTAGAATAAAAAATTTTAGCTGCACAACATAACTAATACCACTGTAAACATATTTACTACTTGAAGTCCATCAGTTTACCCCTTACCCCCTATAAGTTGTTCTTTTTATAGTTTATCATGTAATTATCAATTTATGAAAATAGCAGGAGCATGATAGGTTCAAGAGTTATAAGAGTAACATGAGCAAATAAGTACTGGAGATATACACTGTATATAATACAAGATAGCAGTTATAGGATTCCTATAACATGATAATCACAAGTCAAGTATTAAGCATAGCAGGTGACAAGTGATAATATACAAATGTGACGTAATGACATGCATGTGTCAAGTGATAACAAGCATGTGTCAGGTGATAACAAGCAGGTGTCAGGTGTCAAGTGGTAGCATAACAGATATCAATTATTGTATAACAACAACAACAACAACTAAGCCATTTGTCCCAAGTATTTAAGGTAGGCTATATGAACCAAAAGAGAATTACGCCAGATTGGGCACATGGATCAGCTTTCTCCACTCATTCCTATCGAGCAATATGCCTTCACTAAGACCTTTAGCCTCTATATCTTGTCGTATTACCTCCATCCATTTTTTCTTCGGCCTCCCCTGCACTCTTTAACTTGCCCTAAATTGATACTCTCTACTCACCAGACTGGCGCATCTGTAGGTCTACGTCGCACATGACCAAACCATCGTAGGCGATTTTCTCTCATCTTTTCTACTATAGAGGCTACACCTATCTTAGTACGAATATCCTAATTTCTCATCTTATCTCTCCGCGTGTTACCACACATGCAATGAAGCATGCACATATCTGATACACTCATCTTCTGGGCATGATATCTTTTTATAGCCCAACATTCTGTGCCATATAACAAAGCTGGCCTAATAGTAGTCCTATAAAACTTTTCCTTCAGCCATAGCGGAATGTTACGATCACATAAAACTCCTGTTGCGCTCCTCCATTGCCGGCTTGGATCTTATGATTGACATCACTATCGATCTCCCCATCCTTTTGGATAATAAAACCCAAGTACTTAAAATGACTGTTCATCGGTATTTTTTGTATAACACAATACAAAAAATGATAACGATACAAGAGATCGATATGAATACAAAAAAACAGTACTAATACAGGAGATCGGTACGGATATAAGAAAACAATATAATTTTGAAAAATAGTATAAGTAAGGTTGCAAACTCTTCACAATTATCAAGAAGAAGAATAATAGTTAAATTATCAAGAAGGAAAGTGGGCAAGCAAGTAAGCGAACATCCAAGCGGAGCTAAGTAAAGATGGAGTGAAGCTAACGCACAACACTAGACGCCATCACATTCGGTGTGATTACTGCTCGTGGTGAAGCTAACCCATGCGTGTGGTGGTAGGTAAACCGCTCGGCATCACCCTAAAATTTGATAGAGGTTTTACCTGCAAACTAGAATACAGAATTTGATAACTTAAGAATAGGATGTGCAAGTTCTCAATACTACCGCGATAGCAAGTGGCTATGCGGGTTGTGATTCACAAGGAGGGACTAGCGATGGAAGCTTTTTAGCAAGATCTCTTTAGTTCACTTGAAATGGTTAAAGATCTTCATTTAGATCTTTAAAAGTAAAAGAAAAATAAGTTACAGTTAAGTCAAGAAGAAAGTGGTAGATTGAGAAGGTGGAGAAAATAGAAAATGGTTTTATACAAAGAAATTAAAAAGAGCGAAAAAGAGTTGGGAGATTGTGGTGTTGGTGATCTAAAATAAAAGTTAAAAGAAAAGAAAAACAAATCTAAAGGAAATACTTAACTCCTCTGGCCAAATACTTACCTTGAATATGTGACGACGATGTTACTTTAAAGTGGAGGCAATCGGTGCATAGCCCATAAGAGTTGATTCCTGTCTCTTCCACATACATCATCAAGATGATACAAGTATGAAATGATACAGATTGAGACTAAGATTCTATCGTTATTAGCTATCTGTGGCACTCGCAAAAGTAAGGCTCTTTCGATGCTATAAAACTCACGTGGATTGTACCTGATACCAAAAGGAGAGAAGTAGAAAAGAAGAAAAAGAACACAAAAATAAAGAAGAACATAAAAAATGTACTTTAGATTCAATGTGCTAACAATAAGAAAAAAGAAGAACAACTTACACCAGTGTCACTCTTAGCATAAGCTTCACTCTCATTCTCCTATGAAACTCTGATCTCCTCTGAATTACATAAATGAAAACTAAAAATTACATGAGAAGAAAAAAAATCCTACACTAAAAAGAATAAAAACTAGCTTAAGAATCCTTCTCTGCTTGATCGCCCTTGTTATCTCTGAAAACCCAGTATTTATAGGCAAAAACCACACGGGGGAGAGCCTACGAAGATAGGGGAACAAACGTCCCCCCAACAAACATAACAATGCCGCGAAAACGTAGCTTTGGCCACGTTTTCGTGGCTAGGGTATGGCCAGGTGGCCACACCTGGGGGGTGGTACTCCCTGGTTTCACGATATGATTTTATATCTCACTGAATTTGCAGTTTTTGGTCCTGCATTTGATGAAACCTCCTTTAATATTCGGCTTTAACTAATTGATTTGTAAAGATCTAGTTTTAACTGCTTGTTCAACTGGTTTTATCTTCTCTGATTTGCCCTGATCTTTGATTTAAATTAATTCTGAATTAAATCAGAATTTTGATGGGCTTTTGGGCTCATTTCTCTTCCCTCTCCTTTAGTAATGGGCCTGCATATAAATTAGACAATAAATAGGATTAAAAACAGAGTTTATTATATAATAAATATGAAGTATCATAGACCGATCACATCACTCGTGATGAAGCCGTACTCACGGCGTAACTATACTTGGATGGAGTTAGCGATAAAACACTGAGCACTATGTTTGCCTACAAGGCGGGGCAAAAGACCTTACAGTCTGTGCGCCCAAAGGGCTGAAAGGGCCAGAAGGCCGAATAGGTACCTGCAGAGGTGTTAGTACCACAGACACATATGTAAATATAGTAACAGATAACAACTAAGTTATAATAGAGTGGTGAAGCTTGAAGGTTGAGCAAGACAGAAATAAAGTCAGTGAGCAGACAAGTGAACATTCAAGTGAAGCTTAAATAAGGCTGGAGCAAAACTAGGGCGCAGCGCTAAAGGCTATCACAGTCAGCATGGTTACTGCTCACGGTGAAGCTAACGCACAGGTGTAGTGGCGGGTAAACCACTCCGCATCTACTGTGACAAGGCCGCACTTACTGCGTAACTACACTCGGATAGAATTAGCGATAAGGCGCTATGTGCTAGGTTCGCCTACTAAGTGGGACTGAAAAACCCGACAATCTTTGCGCCCAAAGGGCTAAAAGGGTCAGAAGGCCAATAGGTACTTGCACAAGATGTTAGTACCACACACACATATAAATATGGTAATAGCTAGACTATCCGTGGAGTGGTAAAGCCCGGAGGCTGAGTGTAGAGCCTGAAGGCTAACGACCACGAAGGGCCGGCTACGCATGGTAATTAAGCAGTAAAAGAATACATCCCAGGAAGTGTGTATGTACATGTATAAAACTATACTACAATGGGCATTTGTCACATTAATACAAATACAACACGCTGGTACAATATACGTGTTCACAGTATACATGTACACACCCATACCAATACAATACACACACTGGTACAAATACATATGTCTACAATACAGGTATAAATCCATCAATACACCAGTACAAATACACAACTCACATAATACAAATCACCCTCGAAGCGCGGAAACCCAGTTCAGGCGAGAACACTCGCCTAGAAGTCCAAAAAATGCTGCAAATCCCAAAATCTCAAAACACGTGTATACGCCCCAATATATTAATATATATATATATTTATTTTAAGAGAGATAATTAGAGAAAGGAGAGAGAGGAGAGAGAATGGAAAAGAGAAAGAAAGGAGGGGAGAGCATCTCACGGCCATGGGGCGATGCTGGTCGCGCGTAGGAGGGGACGACCGAACCAGAACTAGGGAGGAGAGAGAGGGATCTAGAGAGAAGAGAGAGAGAGAAAGAAAAAGAGGGAAAGAAATAAGAGAGAGGGGAATAGGCCACAACCACTGTCATGACCTCGCTGACCTCTGGCCAGCGACGGCAGCGCGCTGGCCGCCGGTCTTCGACCAGAGGGGAAGGCCGCGAGCAAATAGGGAGGAGGGATAGGATTGTTGTTGGAGGGAAAAGAAGAAAAATAAAGAAAGAAAGAAAGAGAAGAAAAAGAAAGAAGGAAAGGAGGAGAAGAAGGAGAAGGAGGGAGGAAGGTCGGGGGGCTGGTCGGAGCCTCCATGGGGGTGGTCAACGCCGCCATGGGGGCAGTGGATGAGGTGGTGGTCGCCGTGTAGTGGTGGAGAGGGTGGTGAGAGGTGGTTGTGAAGGAGGAGGAGGAGGTGGATTTTGTGGATGATGGTTTATCGGGAGAAAATCGTGCACAAAAAGTATATGTTTTGAAATCAAAAACTAAAGTGTGTGTGTGCTTTGGCTTCCTCGATACTTCCGTTATAGTATAGAGGCTAAACGGGTAGAATCCACGGGGACGGGAAGCGATAGAAGCTTTACCGGTCGATTCACGTGTGTGTTAAGTATTCTTCTATATTTCAAAGAATGAAAAGAAAAGAAAACAAAGAATGAAAAGAGAATTGTATGGTGGAAATAAAGATAGAAACATTGAAGATAAGGTATTTGTGATTTTTGTATTTATTTCTAAAATAAAGTAAAAAGGAAAGAAAACTCATGGCTACTAACTACTAATGGCTCCACTAACCATGCTAACCTCTTAGTGATAGTTACCTCACATGTATCCTTGGCCATCACTAGTCCTTGGTTAAAGAGCGTTTCAAAGCATGACCATAAGATAACTCATCACATCCAAACTTAACAAACAAGTGCAAGTTGCACTTAAACCATCAAAACTAAATAAGAGCAAGCATGAAATAAAGTAATGGTAACTTGTTAAGAGTTAGATGTTAGAGTGTTAGAATCCATCATCATGAGTCATCAATGGCTCTTGCTAGAGCAAGGCCAAGTAGAGGCTATTAGATTCATGTGAATTATCAAGTAAGAAGTTAGCAAGTTAGTGGTTTGTAGTTAGTTGCCATGAGAAGAAAATTAGCTAAATATGTAAAGGAGTTAGAGAGAAGAAAATAAGTAGAGATAAAAAGAGAACCTTTCACAGAGTGTTACCCTCCATTACAAGCACTCTTGCTTTCATCCTATGTAGTGCTCTCTTCCCTATTACAAGATCCACAAGAAATCAAAAATATAAAAGAGGAAGAAGAAGAACAACTAACCTAAACTACCCTAACAATTACATACATGGAGAAGAAACAACCCTAAAAACCTCCTCAAAACTCCTCCCTCCTGAGCTTTGGAAATCCCAGGGCATTTATAAGCAAAAGGGGGCATCACGCGAGCTGAACATAGTCGTGCGTCGAAACTCGTTGCACGACTCCATAGTATGGCCGCAGAAACGCGGTCATGGTCGCGTTTCCGCGGCCATACTATAGCCAGGCATGCAGCACCAAAGTCTGTAGGTCAAGGCTGCTCCGATGTTAGGATAGTCAAAATAAGTTTGTCTAGCAAGTTTAAAACATGTATGTATATCTAGAACATATCTAATATACATAGAAATAAAGTAAACTTATTTTGATCTACTATTCATGAAAACCAAAAACCAAAACATAAAACGTGTGTGTTAGTGCACTTGAGCATATCAACTATACTAAGCTTTACAAATGGATCTAAACACACTAAACTAAACTATGGATACCTAAGTCTTCTTGATGATCTTCATCTTCAAGTTGACTTGCTCCAAAACTCCATCCATGGGCTAGGCAATGTGTGATCATGAAGCTTTGGCCCTGGAATCACTATGAAAAGCTTCTAAACTCCTTGTTGAAGCTAATCACCAACTAATATCTTGGTTAAAGATCTGAAACTTAAACAACACAAGATTATTAGTAAACATAACTACATGAGTTAATCATTATCAAAACTAGGGTGGAAGGACTTTGGGCCAACAAACGTGACTTTCAAAACTTGGAATTTGGTCAAGTTCACATGTGTGTGTGCTGAAACTGAATCTTGATTTTCAAAATAACATGATTCTTGGGTCCAATCGATAGAGTTAGGAATATAAGAATTGGTCAAAGGCTGACAAGAAAGACTTTTCTCATTCTTATTGATCAATTCACTCATTATTGAGTCTAACCTACTGATAGGTTGGGTAACAAAATTTTGAGTCTGAATCATGTCTTTCATACTCTTTGCAATTGGTTCTTCTTGGAAAGTTGAGTATGGAAGTTGTTTTGGAAATTATGGTGAAGTTGTGAGGCCATCATATTTTACGATTGTTGCTCAGACTCATGCAAGAGTTCCATATTAATTTTCAGGATGGATGGTTGTTCATTTTGAATCAAAGCAACTGGAAAAGATGAGTATGACTCTTGAAAATTTGGTTGAGATGATGAGTCCAACATATTTTGAAATAGTGTGCTGTTTCAAAAAAGACTTCCATATTTCTTCTATTGGATGTTCTAGAAAAGGAATACATAGAGTTTAATATGGGAAGGATTGTGAATTGTAGGACTCAAGCATGGCTTCCATATTGCTTACCAAATCGGATTTTTCTTCAGAGAGTGGTTCTGAAAAAGGAGTATAGTAAGTAAAATCGGGGAATTGCGAAAATTCTGGAAAAGGTGGTTGGAAATTTGACTCGGCGGAGGTGAATCCTCATTGACTCTATGAAGAGTGAAAATTATATTGAAAATTATAGTCATAGGATCAGGAATATGGTCATATTGAGTCGAAAAATCCCAACCCGACATATATGGTTGGTTCATGTTGTACATAGCCTAGTCAGAGTTATCCGGGTCAAATGAGGTCAAGGTGAAATATGAATTCATATTAGGATTGAAAAAATTATTGTTGTTAAAATTCATTTCACAATTTACAAAAGAGAAAAACAAACAAAAACAAACTGATAAAGAAAAAGAAAACAAAACAAGCCTATGCTAGGGTTGACTTAGACCTAGACGACTCCTAACTGGTTAGACTGTCCACAGGGGGTACCTTATAGAAATCTGACCACAAGTTAATCGGCCAAGTAGGGGCAAGACCAGTGTGAGAGATTCGTGCCGGAGCAACGGGCTAAATTATGCCAAACCACTATTTTTCGAGGTTTCACCTCTAAATCCCCAACCTTAAACACTGATTTGACAATAGTCAAACTCTAATAACTTCCCCTTAGGTCAATCTCTTAAATGAGTCCGAGATGTCCCTAGGGGCCAGCGTCTAGCAAATTTTATTTAGGCTTAGATTGTGTGAGTGTGGAGGTGGTTTTTAGGTTATGGAAGGGTAATGACTTCCCTACCTTATCTTGTATTGAGTTTTGCCCTTAAGTCCGATTCGTGCAAGTGTGCAGTATAGAAAAGAATGAATATACAAAGAGAGTAAATCACACACGTATTTGTCCTATGCTATATGCAATGCCATATGTGCACCTCGATCCAGATCACAACAACAGAAGAATAAAATACAAAATTACACGTGCCTAGATGCAAATGTGTAAACCATTTTAAACATCCAATTATCGTATTTTAATTCTTAAAATTATTACTGTGCACATGTGATACAAATAGAAACTAGTAGCAGAATATAGCAATATACAAGAATTTATCCAACCATATAAAAGTAAGTGTGGACTTCTGCAATGCTAAACATCTGACCTACACACCAAAAACAAAGAAGAAAAGTTAACAACAATGCGAAATCAAACTGTTCCCATCCCCGGCAACGGCGCTAAAATTTGATCGGGGGAAAACCGTGCACAAAAAGTGTATGTTTTGAAATCAGAAACTAAACTGTATGCGCTTTGGCTTCCTCGATACTTCCATTGTAGCATAGAGGCTAAATAAGTCGAATCCACAGGGACGGGAAGCGATAGAAGCTTTACCGATCGATTCACATGTGTGTTAAGTGTTCTTCTATATTTCAAAGAATGAAAGGAAAAGAAAACAAAGAATGAAAAGAGAAGTGTACGGTGGAAACAAAGATAGAAACATTGAAGAGAAGGTATTTGTGATTTTTGTATTTATTTCTAAAACAAAGTAAAAAGGAAAGAAAATTCATGGCTACTAACTACTAATGGATTCACTAACCATGCTAACCTCTTAGTGATAGTTGCCTCACATGTATTCTTGACCATCACTAGTCCTTGAATCAAGAGCGTTTCAAAGCATGACCCATAAGATAACTCATCACATCCGTACTCAACAAACAAGTGAAAGCTTCACTTAAACTATCAAAACTAAACAAGAGCAAGTATGGAATAAAGTAATGATAATTTGTTAAAGAGTTAGATGTTAGAGCGTTAAAATCCATCATCATGAGCCATCAATAGCTCTTGCAAGAGCAAGGCCAAGTAGAGGCTATTAGATTCATGTGGATTATCAAGTAAGAAGTTAGCAAATTAGTGGTTAGTAGTTAGTTGCCATGAGAAGAAAATTAGCTAAACATGTAAAAGGTAGAGAGAAGAAAACAAGTAGAGATAAAGAGAGAACCTTTCATAGAGTGTCACCCTCCATTACAACCACTCTTGCTTTCATCCTATGTACTACTCTCTTCCCCATTACAAGATCTATAAGAAATAAAAAATACAAAAGAGAAAGAAGAAGAACAACTAACCTAAACTACCCTAACAACTACATACATGGAGAAGAAACAACCCTAAAAACCTCCTCAAAACTCCTCCCTCCTGAGCTTTGGAAATCCCAGGGTATTTATAGGTAAAAGGGGGCATCACGGAGCTATACGGAGTCGTGCGTCAAAACTCGACGCATGACTCCAGAGTATGGCCGCAGAAACGCGGCCATGGCCATGTTTCTGCGGCCATACTGTGGCCAGGTGCACATGGCCGCATTTCTGTGGGCATACTGTGGCCAGATGCCCAGCTCCAAAGTCTGCAGGTCATGACTGCTCTGATGTCAGGGTATGGGTTACTACTTCCTTGTTTTCTGCTCCCTGTAGCAGCAGAATGGGCTTCCAAAGTTAATTGCTTTATTAGGATCTAAAAATTACCAAATAAATGGGATTTCTGATCTTCTTTTTCATCCCACACCATGAACCTAGGAACACACAAGAAAACCATTATTTAGCAGAAGTTTATAAAGAATAAGTCTAAAAGTGTGGTATGAAATATGCAATATTGGAGACTAATCAGAGATGGTGGTATGGGGGCTTGTGGGTGGTGGAGATGGCCAGAGAGGGGCATCCTCCTCCTCCTCTATCCCTACTCTATCTACTTCTCCATTGTCTCCCTCATTGTCATGTCTTTTGGCGTCGTCCTCACCACCACCAACCCCCTCACCACCTCTCTCGAAAGAGCCAAATAGATCACTGGTTTCACCCTTGTCATCGTAATCACCAATCAGGCCCTCATCCCCAAACTCAACAACAAGAATCTCCTTATTGTTCTCCCTGAACAAACTTAGAACGTTGGCATTGATCCAAGAATCATCATAACACCTCTTAATCTTATTATTTCACTAGACCACCTCCCACTTTCTCTACTTTCTCTCTCATCTTTCTCTCTTATCTCCCACTTGTTGGTAGCCCGAAGAAAGATACCGGTTGCAGATGAATGGGGGCGTGTGTAAAAGAAAGGGGGATAGAGGGGGAGAGGGAGAGAGGCGGGAACAAAGCAAAAAGCAGTAACTCCCATATATATGCATCTGAGAGAAAATCCAAGTAAAATTTAAGATAGAGAGAGTAGTCCTGTAGATTTTATTTTAGAGGAATTTGTATTTCAATTTGCCTATAAGATAAATCTCACTTTCTCTCTCTCTCTCTCTCTCTCTCTCTCCCCCCATGGCCATCTTACTTCTCTCATTAGGCTACGTGGGATTTGTTGGGGGATCGACAACAACAGCGATGAAGAAAGAGTCAGATCGCAAATCAAACCAAAGAAAAAAGACACTTGAAATTATGTGAAAAACCTAAATCGAGAAAAAATCACAGAGTTGCACACAAATTCACTTTTTTACAGAGAGATTACAGTGAAGATGAAGGAGAACCTCACAACCTCTCTATACAATAGTAGTCAATTTTTATCCTCTTCCCTAACTACGACGCATCCCCTTTTATAGAGATAATTAAATTTTCAAGTTATGAAATAACTAAAGAGCCCTTGATGTGTTTCCCAAATTTCGCTGGCAAAGAAGCTTTCAGACTGGATTGCTTTCAGATTGGACTGGAAAACTTCTGGATATAGGTCACCTAGATGAGGGTGAATAGGTGACTTTCTAATCTAATGTAAAAATAATGCGAAATTAAAAACTATTATACAAACTAAACTAATACACAATGTATGACCAAAGAGTGAAGCCGAATTTACGATGAAGGGCTCTAAACTTTTTCCTTAAGATTCCTCTAAATTAAGAGTTGAGGTACTACTATACCTCTCTCGATTATATGCAAGTATGAGCACAAATGCAATATCAAGCATGTAATGAATAAGCAAGGAATAAAAACATGCAAGATACTAAACAATCCCATGCATGTACATCTATTAAGTACTAGTAGATATCAAGCATATAGAGATGTAAACAATATAAGCATGTAAGATATAAACACAAGTGAGTTAGAGAGAGATGAGCAATCGCAAACACGGGAGAATTGTTTCGAGATTTGAGCCACTTGATCTGCATCTCCGCATTTACCGCGATGAAGGATTTTCACAAGAGTCGATCTCGCAAGATCCCTCGGTGCTGCAACACCTACAATGTGCTCCCAAAAAAAACTCTTTGAACCGCAAGTCTCTTACTTGTTACCACAAGAATAATACATAATATGAACTCGCAAGCTCGCCGAGGTTGCAACCTCTACAACTCCTCAAGTACAAGGTGGAACACGTTGTGATCACTTCTCTTGATCACAAACAAACACTCTCACAACAAATGATCCCTAGAGGATGGATATAGTAATGGATAGCTCAAAGTTATGTGAGAAAAACAAGATAGATTTGTGGTGGAAAAACTTAAGAGAATACTTTTGAAAACTCAAGATAAACACTCTTGAAAAACTCTCTTTTGGGTATGGAAATGAAGCTCTAAAACTTGTAAGAAACTTTGTAAAAGAGCTCTTGAAAATACACTAAAAAATCTTACCCAAAATCTGGCTAAAAGTCTCATTTTATAGGTAGTCCAAAACTAGCCATTACAGGCCAGATTAATCGGCCGGTTGACTGGCCAACTGTTAAAAAGCTAACCGTTGGGTTAGCGGTCGACTGCCCGATCGACCGTCCCCAGGTCACAGAGAGGTCTTCTCTCTGTCAGTCGACCAAACGGTCGACCGTCACTACCAGAGACTTGGGTAGTGCTAGTCAGTTGACCGCTCGATTGACCAGGCCTTTGCTACAGTCGACCGGTCGATCGGCCGAGCACAGGCAAAAGGCATATGCACGTTTCTTGTGCACATCGGTCGACCGAACGGTCAACTGAGCCAGGCTTCGATCGACTGGTCAGACGACCGCCAGCTACCCAGAAACATGATTTATAGGGTATGAAACTTGGACCCTAAAACACCTATAAATTCCTATAAAACTCATAAATTCCACAAAATTAAGTTCGTGTAAATATTTGAAGTACAAATATGTTTGATCAAAAAATCAACATATTTTACAACAATTTGATTTTTAAGGCATAGAAATTAAAGCTTAAAATAAAAATCATATTTTCCAAAATCGAATTTTTTCAAAACTTGTACAAATACAAAAATAAGATATTCAAACATATTTGAAACATAGTGTGTATGGAAATGATCCAATACACATAGTAGATGAAATATACTTGTTTTTGATAAGAAGCTCAAGATAAGTTTTACAAAATTTAAACTATGAACTAGAAATATCAAAATAAGTTTTTAAACAATATGAAGCAACAATGCATGAATGAAATCCAATACACATATAAATCATGTAAACTTATTTTGATGAATTCTATTCATAAAACGATATATGTAATCTTTGAAAACTAATAACAAAACTATTTAACATGAAATATGGTGTGTGTGTGTATGAGCTTGAGTAATCCACAACTAATCTATCTTTACATTTTATCCTAAAAATAAAATCTTAAACTTACAAACTCTTGACTCAAATCTTAAAAATCTTCTCTTAAAATCTCCTTTTCCATCTTGACTTGATCCAACATGATCCATGAGCTAGACTTCTCTTTGAGTACTTAATGCGATCTAGAAGCACGAACTCTTGAATCATCACGTGCTTGCTTCAAAACTTGACTTTGAATCTTTTGTTAAAGCTAAACACCGACTAAGATCTTGATTGAATATCTGAAACTAAATGAGCACATGATCATCAATACTATAACTACATGAGTTAATCATCATCAAAACTAGAGTGATGGGCCTTTGGGCCAACACTGGACTGGGTCGCTTCCAGCAAGCTCCTGCCTTAGAGTGCCTCCCTTTGACTAGATGCTTTTGAGTGAACTTCCATATTGAAGACTCCACCATCCTCGGAGACTATAGCTCTGAGGACTTGACCACTCCGAGGACTTGCCTTTAGTCGAAACTTTGAACTCATCCAAATGTTGTGGCACGGAGTGCTCCGACCTCGCTCTGAGATCCCGAATCCCGCGGCGACAATTCATTAAGGCAATAATTAGACTCCACAAACTTAAAAATCTCTCATTTGGACTGATTATTAATATAGCAGCAGCACCCCATTTCTCTCGTACTTCTCTAACTCTTGACTTATAGTAGTATTTGTTGTGAGTCAACTCCGGATCTTCACTGTTGAAGACCCACGAAAGCTGAGTAGGTCTTCAGCTTCTCCGTCGTGACCACTTTGGTCAGCATATCTGTAGGATTTTGACTCCTATATATCTTCACCAGTGTTAACACACCATCCTTCAAGAGAATATGAATGAAGTGGTACCGCACATCAATGTGCTTAGTTCTGTAATGATATACTGGAATATTGGCAAGATTTATAGCACTCTGGCTATCACTGTATAGTGTCGGAGTCACCTACTCCTTGCCAAGCTCCTTCAAAATAATCTTTCAGCCATATAAACTCCTTGCAAGCTTCTATCGGTGCAACATATTTGACCTCTGTCATAGACAAGGCGACTACTTTTTGTAGCCTCGACATTTAGTTCACAACTCTACTTTCCAAAGTGAAGACATAACCAGTGGTACTCCTCTGACTGTCAATATCACCTGCAAAGTCAGAGTTAATGTATCCATGCAGATGAATGTCCGTTCCATCATAGCACAGTGCCATATCTGAACTCTCCTTCAGATAGCTCAAGATCTACTTTATTGCTTTTGAGTGCTCCTTCGTGGGATTGCTCATATACCTGCAGATAACTTCCATTGTTTGAGCAATGTCTGGTCTCGTATAGACTATAGCATACATCAGGCTACCCACAACTATTGCATATGGCACCTCCGACATTAGAGCCTTCTCATCTTCTATTGTCGGAGTCTATGCCTTTGAAAGCTTGAAGTGACCTCCGAATGGACATTCACATATTTAGCATTCGACATGTTAAACCTCTTCAGTACTTTCTTCACGTACTTGGCTTGTGATTCTTCAACAACCTCTTTTTTCTCTCTCTGCTGATTCTCATTACAGGAATTTTCTTCGCCGGACCCAAGTCTTTCATTGAAAATTCTTCCGCCAGCTTGGCCTTGATTTTCATAATCTCCATCATATTTGATCCGGCAACAAGTGTATCATCTATATACAACTGTAGTATGCTTTAGAAATTCTCAAACCAGTTAGAATAGCAATAGTGATTGATTGCATCTCAATTTTGCATATTTATTGTCACATTTGCACATTTATCCTTGATCATTCTCTATTTATTTTGCTATTTAACCCTCTTTTTGTATATGGTATGCAGATATTTTAAAAAGAAAGATAAGAGTAGAAGAAGCTTCTAATCTATCCAATTATCCTATCTAAATTTGAATTTTAAATTTAATCAATTTGAGATAAAGATGAAGAGAAGGATAGAAGAATATAATCCCAATCCTAATTGGAGATAAAGGAGAAATTCAATTCAAAATCAGGTTGCTTGATCTCCAGTCAAAGATAAATTGGGAGAATTTAAATTAAAACTCGAATTTATAGATAACTTGTTTCTTAAGTTATCTAGGAAAGTAGGTTATTTTAAATTCCAGAGTTCAAACGAAGATCTAAGGATATATTTGAAATGGATGGACCAGATGAAGCCACGCACCAAAACAGAGTCCCAGACTCCCCTATATTGTCGTGAAAACGCGGAATAAGTCTCATTTTTGTGATTTTCTTCTGGCAGTTGGCTTGGTGGTTTCGTGTGAGAGTTTGACTGGGATTCTACTTCTATTTTCCCCAATAAATAGCATCCCCAGAGGTAGAGCAGAGAGCATCTCAAATCTAATTTTGGGATCTAACTTGGGATTTCTTTCTAGTTTCTTCTCTAAATTTTTGTTACAATTTTTAGTTTTAGTTTCAGAGAAAGATTTGTAAAGAAAGAACGAGCGATTGTGCTTTGATGGTGACAACTCAATAAACAAGGTTCAATTATTTTTCTTTTTAAGTTCTTTTCATTGTTTAATTTCTTTCTTTACTTGTTTTTTTTATTTTGCTTTCTTTCTTTAGTTTAGATCATGACTAACTAATAGTTTTTATGATTTACTAGTCTCTTCCATCTCTACTTCTAATTCTAGGTTAGAATAAACCGATTGAGTCCTATACATGCTTAACCCTAGAAATACGCTTAAGTTCTTGAAGTCACATGATGATAGGAACGAGTCGAATATTTGCTAGTACTTTCTAATAGTTTTTCTTATCCTATGCTTAGATAGCTTTGATAGTTTAATGTTGAATTCTTAATATTCTTCTTATTCTATACTTAGAAATTTTTGATAGTTTAATGTTAGGTCTTGGTTAGTGATTATCTAAAATAGGATTATTTTTCATCTTATGTTTCTTGCTTGAATTAAATGCAACTCTTAAGGTACAATGTTATGATCCAAAGTGAAGTTTAATCTTGCATAGATTAGTAAGTTAGTGGTGGTAGATAATTAGTAATCCATCTTTCTTCTTTCTAAAGTCAAAACGCTAATCCAACTTTATTTTATTCTTTTTATCTCTTTGACTTAACTTAGATTTCTAACTCGTTTATTTTTAATAAAGAAGAACACTTAACCTATTTAGTAATACATAACGATAAGCATTCATCGCATCTCTCCCTGAGAATCGACCCGCTTAGCCTTTACCACCACATATATATTGCAAAAGACAGATACACGCCTTCATTCAGATAACATCTTTCTAACTCTTAACTTTATCTTTGTTTTTTCGGCAATCAAATTTTGGTGATGTTGTCGGGGAGGAAACGATGTACATTATTTCTAACTTAATTCTTCTCTGTTTGTGTTTACATAAAAAGCTATAGGAAGTTGGCATCTGCAGAGGATCCAAAGTACTTCAGAGACACTGCCCGGGAAGGCAGAACACCAGAGGCTTCAGGAAAGACGTGCAAATGTGACAAGAGCCGAGCAAACAAGGCAATCTTAGTAAGTTTGGGTTTCTGTTTTCCTCTATAGTTATTGAATTCAAGTTCTATATTTTCTACAGTTGTCAGATTTAGCTGTAACTCATCTGGACATTGCTTCTAACAATAACAATAACTTGTGATTGCAATTTAAAAACCGGATAGATTTACATCTAGGCATTCCTCTATTTTTATTTTAAATTTTAATTACTGTCGAAGAGTGCTAGAGATAGAGATAAGTTTGCATAGTATCTAGATTATGAAACACTTGTGGTGATTTAATTGCTTTGAGTGATACTATTTTATTGTCTTACACACTTGCACTAAATCGACTTAAGAGCAAAATTGATTATACACGTATATTGCATTATTTATTAGTACATTCCTACACTTATTTTGTAATGAGTCTGCTAATCACCTTATCTTAATATTTAATTCATGCAGGATATGATTAATGAAGGATAAGAAGATAACACTAAATAAATACCGATTAAATTAGGTTTATATAGATCTATTTGGTTAGCTGAAGATCATCACAAATCTAATCCAATTAAATCAGATTTAATTGAATTTATTTTATTAGCTGAAAAATCAAGGAGATAGAGGCAAATCCAGAAGTCCAAAGGTAACCCTCTCAATATACAAAAGGATATCTAAAGGATTGGGATGTATGTTTTTCATTGATTTGTAAAAGGGAAAACTTACAATATTTTCAAAGAGAAATTACTAGTAATTGATCAAAGAAAGTGAAAAATTACAAGCAGAACTCTCCTCTAAGATTTTTGAGGAAGTGTGCCGATGGGAGTCTGGTCAGTGCTTGACCACTTTGTCCCATGACGATGCGAGTGATGAGTCTTCGAGTCTACGATTTGGAATTCTTTCTTGCCTAGTTCCAGAGATTCCTTGAGATTGAAAGATTGTATGGTATTCGTACCCTAAAAGAGATATGTAAGGTTCTCTAAAGGAGCTTTGAAGCTAGCGATTGATCTTTTTTCAACTTTGGCTCTCCAATTTTTGCAGCCGATTCTCTTCTCCAAAATCTTCAGCCAACGAGCCAGCCCTTAGCCTGCCTAGCAATGGGCTATTTATAGGTTTTATGGGGTGTAACAACCCCTCCTAAAAATCAGCAGATTGATTTAGTCAATCTAACTTCGCACTAAGCTAAAATAGCTTCACTGTGAAGCTAATTGTAGCTTGAGCGAAGCTGGAAACCCTTGAAGTTAATCAGTTAGCTGGCTTTGGTTATTGTACCAATTCCTTGATTTGCTCCAACTAATTGAGGAATTTTCCTGATTGAGGGATTTGTCTCAATCCTTTCCAGCCAATTGAAGAATCTTCCCTGATCTTCTCAACTGATTGAGGGGTCAAGAGATTATGGAAATCAACTACCAATTTTGATTTTAACCATGTTGATCTCGTGTTGAGGTTCAAGTGGTCAAAAATGACCATATAAGCTCGCAGTGGAGCTAGCTCACAGTGGAGCTAAGAAGAAAGCTTCAAGTGACGCTAAGGAAAGAGCCTACAATGGAGATACTGAGCTTGCTGCGTAGCTGGCATTGGCTTGCAGCGAAGCTAAAAGTGAGCTCTTTAACAGAGCTAAGCAAAGCTTCATACGAAGCTAAGGGAAGAGCCCACAACGAAGCTAGAAGATAGGTCTCAACAGAGCTATGAAGAATTTCATGCGAAGCTAGAAGACAAGCTCATAACTGAGCTATTGATTTTGCTGCAAAGCTAAAATAGAGTTTGTAGCAAAGCTAAGTGTTAGCCTCTCTGGTTTTTCTTTAGGAGACCATACTTCACTCACTGTCTACTTTATTGGATCAGTGGAGTCCAAATCACTATCTTGTCCATCAGGAATGGGCAGGTCTTCAGCCTGTCTGCGACTTGTCATTTGGAAGTATCGACAAGCTAGACATCATTCGGACCGGTTGAAGTGTTGTCTGGGAGTTTGTCTTTTCAGAGTGTCAACAAAATCCCCTTCATGGTTTTTGTGAATCTATAATGGATGGGTACAGATTTTGAAACACTTTGCACTTGGAGTCTGATACCTACTTCACTTAGGTCAGAAAAATCCATTGGGTGCAAATGTGCACTGAACTAGATAACCAGACTGATTTTAACCTAGGAATTCTATGAGGAATGAACTTCGTGCGAAGCTGAAGAATGAGCTTTCAGCAGAGCTGGAATAAAGCTTTAGGCGAAGTTAAGAATGAGTTCTTAGCGGAGCTGAAATAAAGCTTTAGGCGAAGCGAGGAATGAGCTCTCGAGGACTTTAAAATATAAGCTCTCAGCGGAGCTGACCAAGCTTTCTGCAAAGCTAATGATGAGCCCACAGTGGAGCTAAGATGTAAGCTCTTAGCGGAGCTGACCGAGCTTCTAGCGGATGAGCCCACAACAGAGTTAAGACAAGGCTTCACGCAAAGCTTAGGTTCGTGTCTGAGCGAAGTTAAAATAACTTCGCTGTCTAGGTTCTCGAACCTCCAACTGTTATTTCAAATTATATTTGAAACAACAGCTTATACTCCTTTTGAGGAGGCGAAAGCTAAAGACTCAGCAAAGCTGAAGTCTATAAAAGCCAAACTTGGCTATCTTTAGAGAAGTCATCTTCTCTTTCAAAAACTCAAGTTCTAAGATTTTCTTCAGAGATCAAGTCTCTTCAACCCCTTCGTTTTGATCTCCGAGATCTTCTTACAACCTTTGATGGTACCCAAACAACATCCTGGTAAGGAGGTTGTGACCTCTGTGGTGGCGGCGCCACCTCCTCCGATGGTCGAACGACCAATCCCAATAGGGATTTCCATCTTTCAGAGATTTGTAGATCTCTTTCAAAGCCAATGTTGGCTAATTCATAGCGGATTTTTCAATAACCATCAACATTTGATGATCTCAGGGAGTCTGACTCCCTTAAAATTGATTTTGTCAAATTTCTTGGGATTTACTCCCTTTATTTTATTGTTCAGAACTAGAAACTGAGGAGTTTCTTCTTAAAGCTTCTAGGCGAAACTAACCCTTGGGGATTTTGACATTCTGTCAGAACACGAAGCTGAGCTTTAAAGCGAAGTTAGTCTTTGTGACTTTTTGCATTCTGATAGAATGCGAAGCTGAGCTTTTTGAAGTGAAGTTAGTCCTTGTAACTTTTTGCATTCTGTTAAGTGACAGAATACGAAGCTGAGTTTTTTGAAGCGAAGTTAGCCCTTGTGACTTTTTTGCACTCTGCCTCTGTGTAGAGTGTGAAGCCAAGCTTCTGGGCAAAGTTAACGTCAAGGTGAGCTTTTCGCAGGATGCGAAGCTGTGGCAGGGGATAGCTTCGTTTTTGGAGCAAAGCTATGCCTTGACCCTTTTTTATTTTTTTTTCATCTTCTTGTTCATAGTCTAACATGTCTGTCCCTCTTTGTCTTACAATGGACTATGCTCCTGGTCCATCTAACACTCTGTTTGGGTCCATGAGGGGATGGACGGGAACATCCGTTTTCAATTTCAAGAGTAAGCGTCTTTATTCAGCAATGAGAGCACGCTGGAAAGGAATGCGCTCATTCTTGGTGGGGATAAGCGTACTCTCCACATCGTTATCTCCACTACCATGCTAGAAGGGAAAATTGAACAGTTTATTGGAAGCCGAAGTTCCTCTTTGGAGATGCAACTCCAGACATCGACCATCAACTGCTTGGTGAGGAAGGATAATGGGTTTACACCCTAGATAGAGACCGCTACTACCTCCCAGAGAGCAAGCACCACTATCCCCTGGCCTTCTTTCAGTCCGTCATAATGCCGAGAGTGATGAAGTAGGGTGTGAGGTGGTGCACAAAATTAGTGCACGTGAGAATTTTGACCCTGGGGGACTTTACTAGGAGCGATCCTCCTCGTAGTATCATTGGTTTGCATCCGGGCTATGTCAGTCATAAAGTGCCCATGGGGGAGAATCTCGCCCAAGTCCTGACCTTCCTGAATTGGTTCGTTAAGGTGGGAGGCAATTATTTGGTTGCGGATTTTCAGACACCGGGGCGGGTGTGCTCCTCCAAGCAGGCGTGGTGGAGCAGCTTAACAATGTACATGTTAGAAGTCTTTGACACTGATTTGAAGCGGTTAGGACTCCACGAAGCTATTAGGGCCACCTGCTTTGGGATAAACATTAGCGTCCCTACCTTCTATGCCATCCTGGAGATGTATTGCCCGGTGTCTGGCACATTCTTTACTTCCATCAGCGAGCTGGGGATGGCGCTTCATGAGATGTGGGAAGTGTCCAATCTTGTAGTAGGTTCTAAGCCTTACGAGAAGTTTTCTCATATGCTGAGGAATTGGCACAGACAAAGAAGGATGAATCGGCTCTTTATGAGACGTATCGAGAGCTAATGTGCCATTATTATATTTTCCTCGATCTCCACCCCAGTCGTGGAAAAGTGATCAGTTTGAAACCTTAAGTAGAGTACTTATTCCTGTCACGAACGGGCCCGTTAAGAATATCCAGGCTTTGATATCAAAGATAAAGAATGCCAAGGCAATGAAGGTAGGAAATCACGAAGATTTTGTCCTAGAAGAGGATGATGGTGAATACGAGTGAGGGGACGCCTTCTTGAGTTTCTACCGCTAGGCTTCAAGACCGATCTCCTGGCAAGCGCTATTGGCTAGCTATCTATCAGCCTGGCTAAAGAGTTGCATGATCCTATCTCCACCTCATGATGTCATCACGCCCTTGGTAATTCTCCTAGCTGTTCAATTGGTGCACAAACATTCTCTCGGCCTATTGCCCGCTATGGTTTGCGGCATTCAGAGCGGGCTTAGGATGCTCACTACACAATTTTGTAGGGAGACGACCACCACCAGAGCGGGCAAAGAACTTGTTTTCCCGCATGACGGGCCTTCTTCCCGATGCCATACGCATGCTTTATGGATTGGTTCACCCTCCACTGCCCAGTCTTAATCCAATCAGGAGAAGCTGCACTAGAAGGAGAATGTTATGCCCACAATCGTCGCTTCGAGAATTCTCAGTGGGTGGGCAGGTTTTGGCTGGGGTCTGGAGGCTAGTCGAACGACAAGACTCATACAGTCACTTCTGACATTTTCACTCATCCCAGGCATAACATACGGTGAGGAATTTCGCAGAACACTAGAGGCTTCAGGAAAGCCGTGCAAACGTGGCAAGAACCGAGCAAACGAGGCAATCTTAATGAGTTAGGGTTTCTGTTTTCCTCTATAGTCATTGAATTCAAGTTCTGTATTTTCTACAGTTGTTGAATTTAACTGTAATTCATCTGGATACTGTTTCTAATAACAATAACTTGTGATTGAAATTTAAAACCGGATAGACTTGCATCTGGGATTTCCTCTTTTTTTTATTTTAAATTTTCAATTAATGTCGAAGAGTGCTGGAGATAGAGGTAAGTTTGCATAACATCTAAATTAGGAAAAACTTGGGGTGATTTAATTGCTTTGAGTGATACTATTCTATTGTCTTGCACACTTGCACTAAATCGACTAAGAGCAAAACAGATTATACACGTATATTGCATTATTTATTAGTACATTCCTACACTTATTTTGTAATGAGTCTGCTACTCACCTTATATTAATGTTTAATTTATGCATGATATGATTAATGAAGGGAGAGAAGATAATACGAAATAAATACCGATTAAATTAGATTTTTATAGATCTACTTAGTTAGCTGAAGATCATCACAAATCTAATCCAACTAAATCAGATTTAGTTGGATTTATTTTATTAGCTGGAAAATCAAGGAGATAGAGGCAAATCCAGAAGTCCAAAGGTAATCCTATCAATGTACAAAAGGATATCTAAAGGATTGGGATGTATGTTTTTCATTGATTTGCAAAGGGGAAAACTTACAATATTTTCGAATAGAAGTTACAAGTAATTGATCAAAGAAAGTGAAAAAATACAAGCAAAACTCTCCTCTGAGATTTTTGAGAAAGTGCGCCGATGGGAGTCTTGTCTGCGCATGTCCACTTTGTCCCGTTGACGAAGCAAGTGATGAGTCTTCGAGTTACGATATGAAATTCTTTCTCACCTGGTCCCAAAGATTCCTTGAGATCGAAAGATCATAGGGTATTCGCACCCTAAAAAAGAAAATCAAGGTTTTCAAAAGGAGCTTGGAAGCTAGCGATTGATGTTTTTTTGAAGCTTTGGCTCTCCAATTTTCACAGCCGATTTTCTTCTCCAAAATCTTTAGCCAACCAGCCAGCCCCTTATCCTGCCTAGCAATGGGCTATTTATAGGCTTTATGAGGTGTAATAATCCCTCCTAAAAAGTAGCAGATTAATTTAGTCAATCTAACTTTGCACCAAGCTAAAATAGCTTCACTGCGAAGCTAATTGTAGCTTGAGCGAGGCTGGGAACCCTTGCACAGAGTTAATTAGTTAGCTGGCTTTGGGTTATTGTACCAATTCCTTGATTTTGCTTGAACTAATTGAGGAATTTTCCTGATTGAGGGATTTGTCTCAATCCTTTCCAGCCAATTGAAGGATGTTGCATGATCTTCTCTAGTGATTGAGGGTCAAGAGATCATGGTAATCAACTTCCAATTTTAATTTGAACCATATTGATCTCGTGTTGAGATTCAAATGGTCAAAAATGACCATATGAGCTCGCAACGGTGCTAGTTCATAGCGGATCTAAGAAGGAAGCTTTACAACAGAGATACTGAGCTTGCTGCATAGCTGGCATTGGCTTGTAGTGAAGCCAAAAGAGAGCTCTTTAACAGAGCTAAGCAAAGCTTCATGTGTAGCTAAGGGAAGAACCTACAGTGGAGCTAGAAGATAGGTCTTAACAGAGCTACGAAGAACTTCATGCAAAGCTAGAAGACAAGCTGATAGCGGAGCTATTGATTTTGCAGCAAAGCTAAAATAGAATTTACAGTGAAGCTAAGTGTTAGCCTCTGTGGCTTTTCTTCAGGAGACCATACTTGGCTTACTTTCTACTTCATTGGATCAGTGGAGTCCAAATCACTATCTTATCCATCAGGAATGGGCAGGTCTTCTGCCTGTCTACGACTTGTCATTTGAAGTATCGAGAAGTTAGACATCGTTCGGACTGGTTGAAGTGTTGTCTGAGAGTTTGTCTTTTCAGAGTGTCAACAAAATCCCCTTCAAGGTTTTCGTGAATCTATAATGGATGGGTACAGATTCTGAAATACTTTGAACTTGAAGTCTGATACCTACTTCGCTTAGCTCAGAAAAATCCATTGGGTGCAAATGTGCACTGAACTAGATAACCAGACTGATCTTAACCTAATAATTTCATGTAAATGAACTTCATTCGAAGCTAAAGAATGAGCTTTCAGTAGAGCTGGAATAAAGCTTTAGGTGAAGCTAAGAATGAGCTCTCAGCGGACTTGGAATAAAGCTTCAGGCGAAGCTAAGAATGAGCTCTCAGGGGACTTTAAAATATAAGCTCTCAGCCCAGGGGACTTTAAAATATAAGCTCTCAGCGGAGCTGACCAAGCTTCCTGCAAAGCTAATGATGAGCCCATAGTGAAGCTAAGATGTAAGCTCTCAGCGGAGCTGACCGAGCTTCCAACGAAGCTAATGATGAGCCCACAGCAGAGTTAAGACAAGGCTTCACGCAAAGCTCAGGTTCGTGTCTGAGCGAAGTTAAAATAACTTCGTTGCCTAGGTTCTCGAACCTCCAACTGTTATTTCAAATTTAATTTGAAATGACAGCTTGCACTCCTTTTAAGGAGGCGAAGCTAAAGACTCAGCGAAGTTGAAGTCTATAAAAGCCAAATTTGGCTATCTTCAGAGAAGTCATCTTCTCTTTCAAGAACTCAAGTTCTAAGATTTTCTTCAGAGATCAAGTCTCTTCATCTCCTTCATTTCAACCTCTGAGATCTTCTTACAACATTTGATGGCACCCAAACAACATCCTGATAAAGTGTTGTGACCTCTGGCGCCTCCTCCGATGGTCGAACGACCAATCCCAGTAGGGATTTCCATCTTTCAGAGATTTTAGATCTCTTTCAAAGCCAATGTTGGCTAATTCATAGCGGATTTTTTGAAAACCTTCAACATTTGATGATCTCAGGGAGTCAGACTCCTTAAAATTGGTTTTGTTGAATTTCAGGCGATTTACTCCCCTTTAATTTTATTAATCAGAACTAGAAACTGAAGAGTTTCTTTTTAAAGCTTCTAGGCGAAGCTAATCCTTGGGGCTTTTGGCATTCTGTCAGAATGGAAGCTTAGCTTTTATAGCGAAGTTAGTCTTTGGGGCTTTTGGCATTCTGTTAGAATGGAAGCTTAGTGAGATTTTTGAAGCGAAGTTAGTCCTTTTGACTTTTTGCATTCTGTCAAGTGACAGAATGTGAAACTAAGCTTTTTGAAGCGAAGTTAGCCCTTGTGACTTTTTTGCACTCTGCCTCTGTGTAGAGTGTGAACCCAAGCTTCTGGGCGAAGCAAACATCATGGTGAGCTTTGCTCAGGATGCGAAGCTGTGGCTGGGGATAACTTCACTTTTGGAGCGAAGCTATGCCTTTGACCCTTTTTTATTTTTTTGCATCTTTTTCTTGTTCGTAGTCTAACATATCTGTCCCTCTTTGTCTTACAGTGCACTATGCTTCTGGCCCATCCAACACTCTGTTCAGGTCTGTGAGGGGGATGGACGGGAACGTTCGTTTCCAATTTCAAGAGTAAGCGTCTTTATTCAGCCATGGGAGCACCCAGAAAGGAACGCGCTCATTCTTGGTAGGGACGAGCATACTCTCCACGTAGTTATCTCCACTGCCATGCTAGAAGGGACGAACAGTCTATCAGAAGCCAGAGTTTCTCTTTGGAGATGCAACTCCAGACACCGACCATAAACTGCTTGCTGAGGAAGGACAATGGGTTTACACCTTGGATGGAGAGCGCTACTACCTCCCAGAGAGCAAGCGCCACTATCTCCTGGCCTTATTTCAGTCAGTCACGATGCTGAGGGTGATGAAGTGGGGTGTGAGGTGTGTAAATCACCTAGAGGGGGGGTGAATAGGTGATATGCTAATCTAGTGAACTAAATACGCTAAATGCGGAAGCTTAAACAAATTATTGCAACACACTTAATACAACCAACAAGTGTAGCCGAATTCCCCGTGAAGGGCTCTGGACTAACTCCTCTTGATTCCCCTAGATATGGGTTGAGGTGCTATATGAAGCTCTTGTGGTTAAGTATAAGTGAGGCACACACACAAGCAAGCCAAGCATATAAGGATGATAAGCAATATGAAATAATGCAAGGCACAACACAAACAATATATGATAAGAATGAATGAATGATGCTTTGCACAAATGTAAAGAGAGAGAGTTTAGAGACAAGTGGATCAAACGCAAACACAAAGATATGTTCCGAGATTCGAGCCCCTGGCTCTACGTCCCCGCCTTCACCGAGAAGGATTTCTAATCCACTAAGGAGTACCGAACTCCTCTCTCAACCTTACAATGCCACCGAGGCAATACAACCACAATCCACCTCTACCGAAGAGGGATAAGGCCCGTAGCCAACAACCAAACTCAATCACCTCTACCGAAGAGGGATACAAACCAATACCACTCCGATCAACCTCTACCAAAGAGGATACACAAATACAAGGAGGGTTTACAACTTGGAGGCTCAATCAACCTCAAACACTTCTCTTTTTCCACAAACAAAGATCCTAATAGATTAGGATAGAAGATATAGCTCAACTGGATATCAAGGTGTTTTTGGAAAGCAAATAACAAAGAAAAACTACTTGGGAAATCTCTTGTAGATGATAGAATTGAAAATCTAAAACAATATCCCAAAAACCTAGTTTTCTTTGATTTTCCAAAACCCTTGAAAAACAATAAAGATGAAATCTTTGAGGCTCTAAAACACTTTAAAAACCTATTTTTAAAACTAGAGAATAGGGAATTTTTGCTCTTGAAAAACCTTGGCTAAAACCCCCAAGAAATGGGGTATAAATAGGTCAAAACAGAAACTAGCCGTTAGGCTGATCTGGCAGCCGACAGGCCTAGCGGTCGTCGGCCGGCCGACCGCCAACGGTCAGAAATGTGACCTTTGGGGCAACCCGGTCGACCGTCCGGCCGACCGCCCAGATACATAAAGCAGACTCTCTGATCCGGTCGGCCGCTCGGCCGACCGCCCAGATACAGAGAGCAAAGCTCTCTGGTCCGGTCGGCCGCCCGGCCGACCGTCCCTGTGACTGCCAAACGTGCACAAGCCTGTGCACGTCGGTCGAACCGCAAGGGTCGACCGGCCTTTGGTGCGGTCGACCCGTGAGGTCGACCGACCTGGCCTGTCAGCCACATTCCTAGGTCAGAAACACATGTTAAAAATATTTCTAAAAATCTTTTAAGTTTTATAAAAATACCCAAAAATAGTTTTACCATTTTGCATTGATATATAAACATATGATAAAAATTTCAACTCAAATATCAAGCAATTTGAACTATTTTTGTGTTTTAACATTTTTACCAAAACCAAAACTTATATTTTATTAAACTTGGATTTTTCAACACATGAATAGGATAGTCAAAATAAGTTTGTATAAGAACTTTAAGCATGCATGTATAGAAAGAATATATCTACTATACATATAAACCATTTAAACTTGTTTTAATCAACTATTCATGAAAACACATATCGGTTAAACTAAAAACCGAAAAACCATAAAACGTGTGTGTTGTGCACTTGAGCATATCAACTATACTTATCTTTACACATGGATCTAAACACACTAAACTAAACTAAGGATACCTAAGTCTTCTTGACGATCTTCATCTTCAAGTCGACCCGATCCAAAACGTGATCCACGAGCTAGGCTATGTATGATCTTGATGCTCGGCCCTGGAATCACCAAGTGAAGGCTTCCAAACTCCTCTTTTTGAAGCAATCACCAACTATATCTTGATCAATGATCTGAAACTAAACCACAAGATAATTAGTAAACATAACTACATGAGTTAATCATCATCAAAACTAGAGAGGAAGGCCTCCGGGCCAACAATCTCCCCCTTTTTGATGATGACAAAACTATCTTGATCAATGATCTGTAACTAAAATCACAAGATAATTAGTAAACATAACTACATGAGTTAATCATCATCAAAACTAGAGAGGAAGGCCTCCGGGCCAACATCTCTCCCTTTTTGATGATGACAAAACTCATGGAGTTATATATGCATAGATTAAAGTTAAGCTTCAAAGAAGCTCCCCCTTAACTCATGCATAAAAAATAAACAATAAATATGCAATGAAGGCTCTTAAAACATGAATGCATAGATATGCATAAACAATAAAAAGGTTCTAGATACCAATGAAATGTTCAAAAACAAAACATGCTCTAGATACCAATTAAAATTAAACTAAATTAAAATTAATATATGCAAAACATAAATATGCATATATAAAACTTCAAACAAACTCAAAATCTTTCTACCCTTTTTGTCAACATCAAAAAAGGGGTAAAAAACAAAACAAAACAAAATCTTCTCCCTTTTTTTTAATACAAAGAAACAATCATCAATAGGGGTAAAAGCAAAACCAAATCAATAAATTTTTCTCCCCCTTTTTGTTCGAAACAATGAATCAATAAGGGTTAAAAAAATGTTCTCCCCTTTTTGTCTAAAACAAAAACAAAAACCAAATAGGGGTGACTATCAATTAGGTACCAATTGAAAATATGTCAAAGTAATATCTTGATACCAATTGAAAGTAAACATAGATCAATAAATAATGGTATATGCGATATACATTCATGAAGAGGAAGATGTGAAGCTTCCCTACATAGATACATTACATGAAGGAGGGATGACAAGCCCTAATTCACATAACGTACACTATGCAATGCATAAGAGAGATGTGAAGCTCCTCCTACACACGTGTACACACGTGTACCTCATAAAGAAGAAGTTGTCAAGCTCTTCAATACAAGATACACTCATTATGAATCTATATGTAGAAGAGATGTTAAGCTCTCCTTGCATAATGCAATACAAATCAAAACTTTTGTATTGATCTTTAAACAAAATTTTGAATTTTCTCATAAAACAAATTTGATACCAATTAAAGTATTATTCTTTTTAAACATATGATACCAAATTGAAATTATTATTTTCTATCCATAAAGCAAGGGAGTGAAAATACAAATACCAATTGTAATATGAAAATTGAATTTTCTCCCCCTTTATGAAATACCAACAAAACATATGCATAAGCTTATAATAAGATACCAATTGAAAAACAATTGAAAACTAATCAATTGAAACAAAATTGAAGCTCAAGCTTAGCATAAACACAAACATATTATATATATATATATATATAATATATATATATATATATATATATAATATATATATATATATATATATGTATGAAAAATAGGTACCAATAGAAATTGATATTCTTGAAATTGAAAGCATACATACATGCAAACATATATGAGTATACGAAAGGTCAAAATTGATACAAATTGAAAGAATTCAGTGATACCAATTGAAACAACAATAAGATCAAATGTATATCTCATATTAACTACCACCCAACCATGTTCAAGTTTAAAATGATTTTCATTATAAAGCATACATGAGCATGATCTCCCATCCAGCCACCCATGGATGGTAGGGGTTTTCAAAAATAGATTTGAAAATAAGCTTTGTTTGAAAAACTCTACCAAAATGAAGAATACGAACTAGTTATATGAAAAATTGTGAACTAGTACGAATCCTTCAAGTAAGGAATAAAACAAATTATTTTTCATGAAAATATGAAATTCACAAAATAGTCAACACTCTAATCAATTTAGCATAAATATGACTCATGAAACAAACACAAGAGTAAACAATAAATGTGAGTGTACAAATACAATGTGAAGATCATAATCATGAAAGATATTC